>CM076574.1:116887257-117367078 GCA_034641835.2 Pinus albicaulis
GAGCTATTGGATAGCTCCGACATAGGTGCATGAGACACCTACACCATATAGATTTGAAAATAATGCAACAGATCACCACTGGACTTCCAAAGTGCACCCTTGATCAACATGATGTGTGAAAGGGATGCACCATTGGAAAATAAGTCAAATCCTCCTTGTAGGGCTGAGATAATAGAGATGGAGCCATCTTGGAGTAAGTTCACCCAAATGTGTGTGGACCATTTTATATAGTCTCAGTTTCAAAGCATAGGTATTATGTGACTTTTGTAGATGATTTTTCCCGCAAATGCTGGATCTATTTTATGAAGAAGAAAGATGAGGTTTATTCAATGTTTGTTGATTTCAAAGCCTTAGTGGAAAAATGAGACTAAACGGAAAATTAAATCCCTGAGAGTGATAATTGAGGAGAGGAAGTTTCTAATGCCTTCAAAGAATTATGTTCCAAGGAGGGTATTAGAAGGGAGTTCACAACACGTCACAACCCACATTAAAATGGGGTGGTAGAGAGAAAAAATAGAAGAATTGTAGGGACTTCAAGATCAATGTTGCATGATCAGGGACTACCACTATACCTGTGGGCAGAAACATGTAATACAAATATTTATTTGTAGAACAAGAGCCCTCACAAAATTCATATAATTATCACACTTGAAGAGGCTTTCTCTGGGAGGAATCCAAATGTCTCCCACTTTAACATTTTTGGATCCATGGTCTATTTTTATGTCTCCAGAGATAACAGGAAATAGTTAGAGCCTGCTAAAGAGAGGTGCATCTTTGTAGTATTGAGTGTACTTGCATTCACTTAAGATGATTGTGATGAGGAGAGATAGATGTCAAATTTGATGAGGGGAAGGCCATGAGAAGCTCTCTGCAGTGAGAAATGAGCATTCAACCAAAGGGGGAGCTTCTAGCTCCAAAGAGGACCCCTAGTCAGATCCAAAATATATTGTGGAGAAACCACATATGGAGGATCAGAGAGAAATTAGAGTGGAGGAACCCACTCACACATAGCCTTCTATAGAAGGGAGGAAGAGAATTAGGGAGGCAGATAGATTGGTGTAGGATGAATAGGAGCATGTTGGAGCTCCCATTTCCTTGCACAGACAAATGAGATCACTAGAAAAATATATCAGATATATGGCACACATAATATAAATGATTGATTGTAAGTCTTCTTCATTTGAGGAAGCAATTTCCTAGTAGGTATGGGTATATTCCATGGTGGAGGAGTATGGATCCATCATGAAGAATAATGCTTGGGAGGTTGTGCGTAGACTTGAGGGCAAATATGTTATTGGCTCCAGGTGGGTGTATAAGATGAAACATGCAGCTAATGGTAGTGTTGAGAAGTACACGATCAGATTTGTGGCTAAAGGCTTGTCAAAGGTAGAGGGAGTTGATTATGAGGAGACATTTTCCCCTGTGGCAAGATATTCTTCTATAAGGACCATACTAGCATTGGCTACACATACGAGTTAGAAGATCCACCAGATGGATGTTAATATTGCCTTCCTCAATGGACTGGTTGAGGAAGAGATCTACATTGAGCATCCCAAGGGATTTGAAACATTTGACAGGGAGACACATGTGTGTAGACTCAGGATAGCCCTCTAAGGTCTCAAGCAAGCACCTCGTGCTCGGTACACTCGCATAGATTCCTATCTCATTGGATTTCGGTTCAGTAAGAGTGAAGCAGATGAAAATATCTACTACATTTTGGTAGATGGAAGTCTGCTCGTCTTAACCCTGTATGTAGATGATTTTATACTGACATGAGATGAGAGGTTGATAGATTATTTCAAGGAGGACCTTTCAAGAGAGTTCGATATGAAGGATATGGGCTTGATGCACTACTGCCTTGGTTTAGAGGTGTGGCTAGGAGATGAAGAGCTATTTGTTGGTCAAGGAATGTACACCTTTGAAATCCTTCAAAGATTCCATATGCAATATTGCAAGCCCATGGACACTCCTCTATATACTAATTGGAGGAAAGAGGATGCTTCTACAGAAGATCAATACATGCCAATATCTACACACATTTGGTAGTGTCCTTGATGTACTTGGTGAACATAGAGCTTGAAATTTTTATTGCAATTAATCGACTTAGTTAGTTTATGGTGGAGCCTACCAAGCTTCACTAGAAAGCAACAAAACATGTCCTCAGGTACCTTAGAGGCACAATAGATTTTGGTTTATGGTACATGAGGACTGATGGAGTGAAGCTCCAAGGATTCACATATACAAATTGGGCAAGGAGTCCATTAGATAGGAATATCACATCAGGAGCTATCTTCAGTGTTGGGCCAACAACAGTTTCTTGGTATAGTAGGAAACATATAACTGTAGCAGCCTACTCAACAGAGGTTGCATATAAGGTTGCTAGTCAAGCAAAATGCGAGGCTATTTGGATGAGGGATATCTTGGTTGGTCTCTTCATTCAGGGGATGGAGCCTACATTGATACACTATGATAATCATAGTTGTATCAAAATATCTAAAAACCCAGTGTTTCATGATAGATCCAAGCATATAGACCCCAGGTACCGTCACCTAAGAGATTGTGTGTAGATGAGGATCATCACGTTACAGTATATTCCTACAAAGGAGTGATTTGAAATGTGAGAACTTCTTATTTCTAATACATAGATAGATTGTAGAGGCATTTACTGGATATGTCACCTTTAAAGAAAGGATGAGATCCAGAAGCTATCTGGCCCTTTACAGACTCTGCCTAAAGAAATAATAGAAGTAATCACTAATGATCTGGAAATGAAACTACTTGTTTGCTGGTGAAAGGTATTCATTATCCATAAACTTATGTGTGCAAACTATTTAATATGTTTTGCAATTGGAACAAAATTCTTTTGGTGAATTTGTGAGTCTTTTTGTGTGTAGGAAGCTTATTTCTTTTTACTGTTTAACATCTTTAACTCTGATAAAACACAGCAAATAAATCACAAAATACAACACAACATATGATAAGGAAGTTCACCCCTCCTGGGCTACATCTGTCGGGTCCAAGGCCCCCAAATGGGCGTGTCATTGCTCTTATTATGCTCAAAATTGATTATACAGTGATCAGAAAGCCTAAACAGGCAAAAAAATATGTGGAAATGAGTTCAGAACACAGAAAACAGTAAAGATGGGCTTTTGTTTCACCTCCAAAGGTTAACCATAACCCAATACAACTCCAACACTCCCTAGTCCCTGATGGCTCTCCAAGCTTCTCTGTTGAAAAAATATCTGAAGAGGAGCTCTGTTGCCTCTGCAACCTGCACCATTGGCTCTGGAATGCTCAAATTACCCAAAATAAAAAAAAAAATTCGCTCCAAATGGACTCTCCTAGCAAAAGTTATGACCAAAACAACTTTTGCCTAATCAGTCCTATAAAACCTCCACCAAATGTGGAGGAACTACATATAGCTCCAAAAATTTCGGCACTGGCGCCATTATGGGCGGAGTCTGCCATTTAAACCGCCAGTTAATTGTGGTTACATTAAATGTTTCGGGGCATGTGACCGCACCCGTTACAACAATTGTTGGAGCCAAACGATTTTAAAACCATAACATTAAACTGCATTTAAAGTCCGCCATATAACATGTGACCCAACCACATATATTAAATGTTAACCGTTTGTTGTTAGTCCCGCCAGATGTTAGCACTTGGATCCGAGCCTGTAGTCACATTGCAGAGGGGGCTAGCCCCCTTACGGGCCTGCCTAAATTTAATTCAAAGTTCAAATAGAAGTTCGGCGCTTTAACTGTTAAGTCTTACCGCGTAGCTCGCCCAGTCGGGCCGCCCGGATGGTAGCGCCCAAACCCGGGTTCAAACCTGATAGCCCTCCAAAATATTGCATAACGCATTGTTTGACGTCTTGGGGCCACGTGGCGGCCTCCGAGCAGGCCGTGTGGCACCCTGTGATTGGCTCTCATAGAATATTTTTTGGAATATTCCCGAAATATTCTATGGAATATTCTTTTTTTTAATAGTTTTTTATTCAAAGTCAAACCGAGTCAAATTGAGCTTTTCCCTGAAATTGAGAAACTTCAAACTTGAATATCTTCCTCATACAATATCTATTTTCAGTGCCGTTCACAGCTATAGGGTCATTTTGACGAGACCTTTCCTATTTTTATGGTTTCAACCAATTCTGAGTAAATAAATTTTTGAGCATTTTTTCCAATTAGGACATGATCACCTGATCACACCTCCCAAATGGGAAGATTTTGGACCCAAAAAAGCCTTCAATTACCTATTAAGAAGACGAGGGTACAACTCCCTCACCTTTTCCACCTCCATCCACTTTTCCTTACTTGGTTTGCTGCCTTTAAGACCAACCCGAACATAGTAAACATTTCCCCTCCTTGAAGTGCGTGTCTTTCTGTTAAGGATAGCATCCTCTTTTAGCTCATCCAAAAATTCTGGCGAGAAATCATCTATGGATGGCAGCTGAATGTCACTTTCATAATCATCAATTAAAGGAGGTTCATACAAACGTAAATTTTCCACATTAACAACAGAATACATTTGCATATATGAAGGCAAATCTAGTCGAAAAGCATTATTTCCAACTTTTTTAAGGATCTTGAATGGACCATAACGAATAGGCTTCAATTTTTTACCTTCTCCTTGCATTATTTCCTTACTAATATGCAACCATACCTCATCTCCTTCTTAAAACTTATGATCAACTCTATGTTTATCATGTCTCTCCTTGTACTTGCCTTGACTTTTGTCAAACTTTTCTTGAACTTGCTGATGTATGACCTGAATTATTTCAATGAACATGCGAGCTTTGTCAATGTCACTATGCACATCAATGGAAATATCCTTCTCAAGAATTAAGTCTAATGGTGACTTAGGCAAATACCCAAAACAAGCTTCAAAAGGTGAAGTATTTGTAGAAGAGTTCTTGGCCTGGTTGTAAGCATGCTGAATGTAATGCAAATGCTCATCCCAAAGCTTGGGATTATTGCTGCAATAACCTCTCAAAATATGTACAATGGTTCTGTTCACTACCTTTGTTTGGCCATATGTTTGCGGATGAAAAGCAATACTCTTCTTCAACTTGGTGTCCATCATATTCCATAGATTGGACCAAAAATTCCCAACAAATCTGGAATCCCTGTCACTAACAATAGAAGTAGGCAAGCCACAATGAACCCATACATGTTGAAAATATAAATCAGCAGTTTGTTCAGCAGTTATAGTTTTCTTGCATGGCATAAGAATACACATCTTGCTGAATCTATCAACTACTACATAGAGATAATCATGTTGCTTTCTAGATAAAGGTAGACCTCCTACAAAATCCATAGAAACACTTTCCCATGGTCTAGAAGGTACCGACAATGGCGTATACAAACCAAGCTTCCTATTGCTAGGCTGTCTTGTAGCACATAATTAACAACCTCTAATGAAACGTGAAACACTATCTACCATACGAGGCCAATAACAATACCTTTGTAAATGTGCCACCATTTTGCTTACCCCGAAATGTCCAGCAATAAGAGAAGAATGAGCTTCTCTTATGATACTTAATCTCTCTCCCTGTGGTATACATAACTTGCCCAAATGAAACAAAAAATTATTATGCAAATGATAATCATTCTCCTCAACATGATTCCCTTCACTCAAGTTAGCATACACCTCCTTAAAATCAACATTTGATGCATATTGTTCTATGTAGCTCTCATGTACAATAGAATCATTCTTAAGTAAAGTAGTAGAACTAATAATAGGCCTTGAAAGCATATCAAAAACTTTATTGAAAATATCTTTCTTGTACCTTATTACCAAGTGAAATTGTTGTAATAAGCCCATCCATATAAAATGTCGTGACTGCTGCAATTTACTTTGCGACTGCAAGTATTGTAAAGGCTGATGGTCGGTATGAACAACTGTTTCTTTTCCCATCAAATAGTGTTTCCACTTTTTGACGCTTTGTACCAACGCATAAAACTCCTTTTCATATGTAGGATAATTCACAACAACACCATTAAATGTCTCAGAATGAAATGCGATAGACTTACCATGCTGTAAGAGAACTACATCCATGGCGTAATCACTAGCATTTGTATGAATCTCGAATGGCTTTCTCAAGTCCGGTAATGCAAGGACCGGAGACAAAATTATCTTTTCTTTCAAATATTCGAAAGATTTTTGTTGCTTGCCTCCCCATTGGAAAACACGCTTCACACTTGTCACTGCATGCATAGGAGCTGCTATGGTAGAGAAGTTAGAAATAAACTTCCTCCAATACTGAGCTGCACCCAAAAAACTTCTTACCTCTGTAATGGATTTGGGAGTAGGCAAATTCACAATGGCTTCTACTTTGGAAGGATCAATTCTCAAAGTGCCTCCTCCTACTATGTGTCCCAAATAAACCAAAGAAGTCTTTCCAAATTCACACTTTGAAATTTTAAGAAATAACTGATTTTTCTTCAAAACATAAAGTACTTTCTTAAAATGCATGACATGCTCTTCTCTAGTCTTGTTGAAAATTAAGATGTCATCTAAGTAGACAATAACAAAATCATCAAGAAAAGGATGTAAGACATCATCCATTACCCGCATGAAAGTTGCAGGTGCATTGCATAAACCAAACGGCATAACAAGCCACTTAAAGAGTCCTTGTTTGGTTTTAAAAGCTATCTTCCAAATATCACTTTCTTCAATTCTAACTTGATGATACCCACTACGCAAGTCTAACTTAGTGAAATATTTAGCATATTTCAGCTGATCTAACAAATAATCTATCCTTGGAAGTGGGTAACGATTCTTTATCGTTATCTTGTTCAAAGCCCCGAAGTCCACACACATACGCCAAGTTCCATCTTTCTTTGGTATCAACACTATTGGTGACCCACATGGAGAAGTGCTTGGCCTTATGAAACCCTTGTCCAACAACTCTTTATTTTTCTTCTTTATTTCAACATTCTCCATGATAGACATGCGATACATGCCTATGTTAGGAAGTGGACAATCTGGATGTAAATGGATTTCATGCTGAATCTCCCTTTTTGGAGGCAAACCTAATGGTTCCTAAAACATCTCATGATGTGCATCAAATACATCATATAAATTTGATTTAAGCTTGGAATCACAATTTTCAAATGACTCATGATTCACATCAACCTTTGGCTTGACCATAAGAAGTACAAAACTCTTGCTTGAATTAACTAGCCTTTTTACCTGTCCCACGTTTACCATCGCTATATTTGTCTTCTTGCAATGTGCTCTGACAATATACTCCTTGTCATCTTTGAAAATATGATATTTATTTTCATGGCGATGGAAGATCTCTTTCCTGTCAAAAAAGTAATGACTTCCCAAAACAATTCCTGATATATCAAGCGGTACCACATCAAGTTCAACTGTGTCAATAAAGTGTGCAGTTATTGCAAAGCGCAATATGCACTTTCTTGAGACTTGTAAGTTTGCATCCTTGCATGTCCACCCAAGTGGATAAGGCTTTGGATGTGGAATGGTCTCAAGTTTTAGCTATTTGACCAGGTCTTCTAATATGAGATTTGCTTGTGACCCACTGTCAAACAGTGTGTCAATTTTTGTATGTTTTGAGACTACCCTCACATGGAACAATTCAATTCTTTCTTCCTCATTAGGAGCTTGTACATGACAGTTTGAAGTAATAGTACTTGAATTAGTTTCTATTTCCTTTCCCTTTCATACTTTTCAAACCCATGGCTGCAATTTTGGTTTCGTCACCTGAATCATCACCTAAATCTTGTGGTGTAGTTGTAGTAGCTGCAGTTTTCTTCTTTCCCTTGTTTTTGTGAAACTGGTTTCTTTTTTCAGGATGCAATTTCCAACAGTTTTTCTCTTCATGGCCCTCTTTTGAACAATGTTTACAAATGACCTTTTCACCGTCTTATTTGATAGATGCATTATTTTTACCTTTTCCCTTAAAGGTTTTCTCTTTTTTCTTTCCTTTGAAAGACTTGTTTCTACCCTCATCAAAAGTATTCTTTCCTCTAGCCTCTAAATGTGTATCTTGTACACAGACTTCATCTAAGCTAGTAGGATTAAACATCAGGATAGTGTGTTTAAGGTAACTGTGCAAACCACCTATGTACTTTAACAAAGTTTTGTAAATCTACCCCAAGTAAGAGTGCTCTCCTCTTAAATTCCTGGGTATAGTCTTGCACATTTTGTCCCTTAAGTTGTCTAAAGTTTTTCCAGTTCATTATAGCCTTTTGAAGGTGAGAAAGAGGATAAAATTTTTTCTTCATTGCAGTAATAAACTCAGTCCATGATAAAGAAATATTACCATGTTTCTTGATTTCCTCCTTGGTTTTGGCTTCCCACCAAACCAATGCTGCTCCATCCATCCTTAGTGAGGCTAATTGTATTTTGGTGTCATCATCATTTAGATTTTGAATCCTTAAATAGACCTCCAGTTGTCTGATCCAATTATCTAATTTCTCTGCATTAACATCACCATTAAACATTGGCAATTCAAATTTGACATCAAGCTTTAACAAAGGATTTTTACCAGTTGTTTTTGACTTATGTGACTGATTTACTGAAGTTGAAGAGGATGATTTTGAGGAAGAGGATGACGCTGGAGATGGTGGATCACCATTTCCTCCATTCCATTTCTTTGAATTATCATTGTCCTTATTTCCTCCTGAGGAATCCTCTCCTTCTTTTTGGTTTTTAGATCCTTCTCCAGCAATCCTATCATTTCTTTCTTGATAGAGGATCCTTACCATTTCAGTCATATCCAAGAAAGCTTTCCGAAATATCCTTTCTTCTTCCTTGGGATCCATTTCTTCATGAGCTTCTTCTTCTCTTGAAGTCATGCTTGTGGCTGCTTCTAAGGCTATTTAAGGTGATATAGAAGGTGGAGATAATGGCACCTTGGCCCTCCTTGGTTGAGGATTATCTTGTGCTCTAACCAATTGTCCTTCCCCTCTTTTAAGTTTAAGCCTAGTAAGCATCAAATTTGCAAAACAGTAAAATATTTCTTTGCACAAAACTCAAAAATTGAGCTCAAACCTACGCTCTGATACCAATCTGATCTGAAATGTGAGAACTTCTTATTTCTAATACAGAGATAGACTGTAGGGGAATTTACTGGATATGTCACATTTAAATAAAGGATGAGATCCATAAGCTATTTGGCCCTTTACAGACTCTGCCTAAAGAAATAATAGAAGTAATCACTAATGATCTTGAAATGAAACTACTTGTTTTCTGGTGCAAGGTATTCATTATCCATAAAATTATGTGTGCAAACTGTTTAATATGTTTTGCAATTGGAACAAAATGCTTTTGGTGAATTTGTGAGTCTTTTTGTGTGTAGGAGGCTTATTTCTTTTTACTGTTTAACATCTTTAACTCTGATAAAACACAACAAATAAATCACAGAATATAACACAGCATATGATAAGGCAGTTCACCCCTCCTGGGCTACATCTGCTGGGTCCAAGGCCCCCAAATGGGAATGTCCTTGCTCTTATTATGCTAAAAATTGATTATATAGTGATCAAAAATCCTAATCAAGCAAAACAAGCCGTGGAAATGAGTTCAGAACACAAAAAACAGTAAATATAGGCTTTTGTTTCACCTCCAAAGGTTAACCATAGCCCAATACAACTCCAACACTCCCTAGGCCCTGATGGCTCTCCAAGATTCTCTGCTGAAAAAGTACCTGAAGATGAGCTCTATTGCCTCTGCAACCTACACCATTGGCTCTGGAATGCTCAAATTACCCAAAATGAAAAATAAATTCGCTCCAAATGGACTCTCCTAGCAAAATTTATGACAAAAAAACTTTTGCTTAATCAGGCCTAGAAAACCTCCACCAAATGTGGAGGAACTGCAGATAGCTCCACTAATTTCTGCACTGACACCATTCTGGGCGGAGTCCGCCATTTAAACCGCTGGTTAATTGTGGTTACATTAAATGTTTTGGGGCATATGACCGCACCCGTTGCAACAATTGTTGGAGCCAAACGGTTTTAAAACCATAACATTAAACTGCATTTAAAGTCTGCCATATAACATGTGACCCAATCGTATATATTAAATGTTAACCGTTTGTTGTTAATCTTGCCGGATGTTAGCGCTTAGATCCGACCCTGTAGTCACATTGCAGAGGGGGCTGGCCCCCTTACAGGCCCACCCAAATTCAATTCAAAGTTCAAATAAAAGTTCGGCCCTTTAACTGTTAAGTCTTAACGCGTAGCTTGCCCGGTCAGGCTGCCCGGCTGGCAACGCCCAAACCCGGGTTCAAACCTGATAGCCCTCCAAAATTTTTCATAACACATTGTTTGACTTCTTGGGGCCACGTGGCGGCCTCTGGGCAGGCCGCGTGGCACCCTGTGATTGGCTCTCATAGAATATTCTATAGAATATTCCTAGAATATTCTTTTTTTAATAATTTTTTATTCAAAGTCAAACTCAGTCAAATTGGGCTTTTCTGTGAAATTGAGAAACTTCAAACTTGAATATCTTCCTCATACAGTATCAGTTTTCAGTGCCGTTCATGGCTACAAGATCATTTTGATGAGACCTTTCTTGTCGTTTTGGTTTCAACCAATTTTGAGCAAATAAAATTTTGAGCAATTTTTCCAATTAGGACAGGATCACCTGATCAAGGAGCAACATGCAAACATTTTGACAAGGGATGTGTCAAGAGGCAAGTTTGAGTCAGCAGGAGCAGGATTGGGGTGGTTAAGAAGCATTTTATTTCTAAGAGGGAGTGTTAAATTGTAGCAAGAAAAGGCTTCATTTGACTTGTGCCTTAGTCAAATCGAGAAATTCAAAATTCCACATCAGTAGGATAACTTGAGTTTCAGTTAGTAGGAGTGACATGGCCAAATCACTCAGTTAAATTAGTCATTCAAGTTTTTAGGCTAGAAGTAGAGTTGTGTATGAGTTGATTTCTAAAATCTAACAATCTGTTGGAGTTATTTATAGTTAAACTCTGTTATCTGAGCTGTAGTCACAAATACAGTCAACATGAGTTCATTTGAGTAGTAGTAACTATTGTTAACTCATTATTCTCTCAGTTAACTGATCAATTTACTAAAAATATCCCTATTCATGCATGGTATTTGAATTTCCTAGTTGAGGTGGAGGAAAAGGCACATTATATTTATCAATTGTATAGGCTTTACATTGGAGTAGGTGATCGATTCCTCTTGGATTTGTGCAACGAAATAGGGAATTATCCTATATTTTAGGACATATTTTCATCAATAATTTCACAAGGAAATAGGAGGAAGGTTGAGGCCTATTTTGGCTAAATGCTGGTCAGAGCAAGAGATCAGTATTGCAGTGCAGGTTGAGCTTCAAGGATTGAAGCTATCATTGTAATAGATCCATATTCTCATCTAATTTAATACAAAACAAAGGACTGATTTTTTCCAGTTGGGTTCCCTAATAAAAATTCTATGTTCATTGTGATTAAATGATTTCATGTGATTGCATGTGTTTCTATTGTATGGTTTCCTTTCCACAGATTGAGTAGAAGAAAATTTTGTCTATTGTTTTCAGTCTGAATTCATTAAGCCGTAAATTTCGAGCTATTTCTACAACCAGTAGGGAGTCCCCTACTACTCTTAATTTATTGATGCTAAGGCTTAGAGGAAGGTCTAGGCCTTTCCACACCGCAAGAAGCTCAACCTTATTATTAGTTTGTACTCTTATTCCCCAAGGGAATTTTGTTTCCGAGAGTTCACCGAGGACAGTGATCACCCTGCTCGCTCTTGTTGCCCCTAGTCAATTTATATTTTAATTAATTTAATTTATTTTCATTATGTTTTATTACATTCTAATTATTACGTTTAATTTTTAATTTTTAACTTTTTTATAATCAAAATTTTTATTACTATTAAAAAAAAAATCATAATAATTATAATAATAATTTATAATTATAATATTTTTGTAATTATTTATTTAAGATAAAAAAATTAATTTTTTTATTTTATACAATAATGGCTATAAATTATAATGACTATTATAATATTAATGTTGGGCGTACATGGATATTTTTGTTGCAAAAATTTGAGCACGCAATTTTAATCACATGAATGCGAAAATAAGTTATGTGATGAGGGAAACATCTATATAGAATAAGGGTATAAGGTAAGGCAAAACTCACAGAGGTAGCCTAGTTCTAAAGGGGGTTGAATTTAGTGACAAAATTCAGCTCCTACTGGGGATGATGCCTCTCTGCAATGCATCGAAAACTATAGACCATATGCCTTATCCATTGAGGATGGAGTCAATTCATATTAAGAACAAACCCTTGATTTGTTAATAAGAGGAGGAAAATAAAACTTCAAGTGCAAGAACATAAAACCTAATCTATCCTAGCAAATAAAATGAAGATATTTGAATCTTAAAGTTTTAATTGATCAACAATAATAAATAAACCAAGATTAATCATATGAGACCCTAATATGTAAAGACTAATGAATTTAGTGGTTATTCGCATATAAGATATTTGTTCATATTTTCAGTCTATTACGGTAGTTATGGTAACGATTAAGGGCACAATGACCATCTTTTGATATATGTTTGCACCTTCATAGAAGGATTTCAAAACCATAATATGAAAATAATTGCATTTTTATAGTTATGATCGAAATATTGCAGAAATTATGGTACTAGTTTATGATCACAAGGATGGATTTCATTTTAGATTAAAGTTCAACTAAAACCATGAGACTAGTTATCAGGGTTTATTTCCCTTTTTTGTTTCCACTACATGAGTTTCCAAAAATGGACGTCGCTCCACTTCCAGCGAGTGTCCATAGTCTCGACAAAGTCACGCACTAACCTGACTAAAGAAATTTCATCCTTTTTCATTCACATATAAGCATGAAATACATAAGCTTAAGTTTTATTTCACTAATTAACTATGGGACGATCACGCACTGGGATTTGACCCAATACCACTGACCTTTCTCTGCTGCCAGCGAGCGTCCATAGCCTTAGCGAAGATGTTATACGATTCCCCATTTAAAGCAACTTAATGGGATGATTACATAGTAAGACGACCCAATACCACAAATATCACTCTGGTTCCAACGAGCATCTATAGACCCGATAAATTTATTTGCATCGCCCATTGTGAAAAATAATTACTTTCAAGTACTCATGAATAATACGATGATTAAGGAAAGTCTCATGCATGGAGTATGAATGTAACTAGCTAGTACAAGAAGAGTTTTAGTACCATATGATTTTGTGAAGGTCAAAGCTTGTGTTTATAGGTTTAGTACTCATAATGTAATGCAATTACTCATGATATTTATGTGTAAGCAGTGAAATAGGGATGTGATTAAAGAAAATTCTTCTTGAAGTTTGAAACTATAAGAGCGATAAGGTCTGTGCCTTTTGGAAAAATAATTACCCTTCAACCTTCATACATGAGCAAAGTCTTTGAAGATGTGCTCCAAAATCATCAATATATAATATACTGAGGGATTGTACATTCACATTTCATTCTGGTTATGAGTGCTAAAGATTCTTTAAGATGCAAAGGTTTATTTATATGCAAAGGATTGTCTCTTCTTAATCTAACAACTATAAAGTATTCGTAATAAAATGTTTTATTTATATGCAACAATTTACATGCATTTCATTTCATTAGAAAAATGTATCAAAGAAATAAAAAATCCAATGTAACCAAGATAAAATCTTATCAATGGCATACCTTCTAATTTTGGGCTTGACGCTTATGCAAAGCAATTTTTTTTGAAGTAAATTAAAAAATGAATGAGTTATGTTGATTAACATCCATCCTAGAAGTAAGTATAAGTGTAGGTAGCAAGACTTTGATGTTATTTGAAATACATGTTCCATTTAACTTTCCACGAAGTCATAGTATTCTGTATGTAAATTCAAATGATTAATCCCTTCAAACATACACTTTTCCGCAATGATTTCATAGGAGAGGTTTCATAGATATGTTGCTCTTTGCTTTCTGAAATTCTAATAGAGTTAGTGGCATGGTAATCCAGATCCTCATAACATTCTTTAAACAGTTCCTGATTAGAAACTGATAAAGAGTATTCTTCAAAATAATTTTCATATTTCAAATTAAAGCCTACTATATCATAATCCAATTTCTCAATATCGTGTGAAAGAGATGGTAAATTATACATTGGAAGATGCAGAGTATCATTATCATCATTTGATGCACAATATCAAGATTTTCAATAATATTATCACTATCAGATTTAGGGGAAACTAGATTTTATTCTTTATAATATTTATAACCTGAAAATTATGAATTGGAACCATGATCGTCATGCAAATTATTAGATTGATTATAGTTGTGATAAATAGGAAGAGATAAGAGGTAAGATTTGACAATGTTAATTTCATTTCCATTTACAAACTCATCTTCATCACAACTATCATAAATAGGTTGTTGTGAAGTATACTACAAATAAATTGATGGAGTTATGCTGTTATAATCCCCGTTTTGATAAATATTAGAAATATTTAGAGTGTGTTCAAAACAAGAATTAAAATCTAGGCCTGGTTCATTATTAAATTTATCTTCATAATAATCACAAATAGGTGGTTGAGAATAGTCAACGTGAAAACTAGATTGAATGGAATTATAATGGTTAAAGATAAGTTTGCATACTAGTTTCCCTGTTGCATCACAAAAGGGTTAAAAATTGGATTAATTGATTGAAGAATATCTTTATTGATTAGTTGTTGTTGAGCACCTTCAGGAATATGTAACGTAATTTATGATTGGTTAGATATAAAATAAAATACTTCAGATGTAACTTCTCCTCTATAAATATTATTATTGTTATCATCCAAACATGAAACCAAAGATAGGTTAAAATTGGTGGGAGTTATAGAATCTATAGATTTATGAAAACATGAATCTATAGCATTCTATAGTCTTTTGTTAGAGAAGGAGAAGTGTCTTCTTCATAACTTTCAAGATTTGTCAGCAACATATATTTTTCATTAGTATATACGATAGAATATTTTTTTTTTCTAAGTTTGACTACGTCTATTATATCATACAAAACAGAAAGTTACAGTTCTCTTCCTCCAGACTTGGCAAGCCAAATCCAGAGGGAAGTATCATCAGTTTGAAAACAGATATTGGACTGCCCCGGGTGGGGAAACCAGTCCACATAAACCACAGTAAACATGTTGCCCGTAGAGGGAAACTAGCAAGCATGGTAGCCAAAATTAAACTGAAGTCAGATAGAAGAAACTTCCAAAACATGAAAAAACTAGAGAACGCTAAAAAATTGAAAAGACAGGAGGACACCCTGGAAATGAAACTAGGGAGAACCTTCATTCTTTTTGTCGGAGTTGGGGTCATCTTCTTCAATCCTGCAAGCATAGAACGTGTCATCATTTGTATATAAGATAGAATATTATCTTTGAAGGTATGTAGATTTAGGTTCATCAATATTACTTTCTACCTCAGATTCTATTTTAGGTTCTTTATTGTTATGATCATATTGGTTTTTGAGATTATTAACATGTTTACAACAATCAAAATCAAGCAGCCCTGCAGGATACATACAATTGTAATACTCACGAAAGATTATAGGAAAATCCTTCAACGAAGAGATTCCACTAAGAGGAAGTCTTTTGTACCACTTTTGGGCATCACCTTCCATTGACATCATGAATGACTTCATGAGTACGTTCTCATGGTGGACTGCCATATTGGGAATGAAATCATGGAATGCAATGAGATGTTGAGCCAAATCATCACCTTCATCATTTAGAAAGCGGGGCAGGTGGGTATCCCCTACCTAAATGTATGTCAATTCATGTGGAAATCCTGTATTGTCAAAAAAATTTAACGGAGCAAAGCATAAGGAAGTCCACGAAACAACCATTGAAACAACAATGATCAAGTTAAATAATTAAGGAGTCACCAAGTGAAGAGTTAAACCAAAAATTATTTTCTTAAAACCATTTAAACACAGTTACTAATCAAATGAGAGCTTGACCAAGTTCTCACTTTTTTAGAAGTAGCAAAAAATCATCCGATTTTTAAAAGTATTGATTCAAAATACACATTTTTCTTGGAGCATAAATTTTGACACTTTGAACCTTCTTAATGGACATTTTTTTTTAAATTTTAGTGCTTTCTATGCTAATTTCGAAAAACGTGGATGCAACATTAACCCCTTTTCTTTTGGGGGTAGGGGGGGCTTATTTTTGACAATTTAAAATTTTCTAATGTATTAAGTATGGATAAATATTTTTTAAGTTTAACAATTTTTGAAGTAGTCTTCTTCTTCTTCCCCGAGATGTTTCTTTTTCAAAGTGTTTTTCAAGTTTGTGTTTTTAGTTTTTCTTTTTAATTTTTATGTAATTAAATCTTTATTTTTTTGCATAGTTAAAAAAATATCAATATTTTGAAGTTAAGGTTTTCTATATATTTATGTATCATTAATTAATATTTCAATGTACATCAAATAATTGTCACTAAAAAACTATATTTTTAAACATTTGAAAAAAAAATACACATTTTGAATATAGACATAATAAAAAATATATACATTTTGATATTCTTTTGCTAAAAATGACATGTCAAATAAATGATTTTTATGGGAAAATTTTAACAAAAAAAATTAAAAAACAACATTTTTTTATGAATTTTATGTCAAAACATAATATATTCACATTTTTTTTCAAAAAATATTGATTCACATAAAAATTAAAATGAAAATAAGGTAATGCAAATATTAATCATATAACAATAATAATTGAATACTTATTCCTATCATAAAATCTGAAAATCAAAACATTACAACTATATCTAATGAATAGTTTTCAAAATTGATCTTGATTTGCAAGTATTACTTACATTTAATTAACAATATCATATAATCCATGCCCATAATATTCTAGAGCTTCATTATTGTGTTCTTCCATAATAGTATTTTCTTCATTTTGGTCATTTTCCTCTTATGATGGATCTTTGATGTCTGCAAATCTCCCAAACTATCTCTTTCCAATCATTCCCTCTAACGGTGGCTGAAGTTCCTTTTCTTTTTTTGCCACACGCGATTCATTAAAATCCCTTTTCCTCAAACCAACTTCTTGCATTACATTTGGAAGATATTGAACAACATTAACTCTTTTCTGAATAAAACGACATTATAGTGGGTCTTTTTCATTAACTATGCAATTTCTTCCTTTTTATAAGCAACATGCTAGTGTTGTACCTAATCATCAAGTACAAAAGAAATAATTAATTAAATTAGTATTAATACATACAAATTAAAAAAGAAAATATTGAAATTAAATTTTATATAATAAAACTTACCTGAACCTGAGAACAAATACAAAACCCATTTTCCTTCATTTGAACATAAATCTATAAGATAGTTAATCAATGCCTGCAGTTTTTTATAAATGTTAACTATATCTCCTTTTGCATCTTTATCCTCATATGCTAGTTTTCTTACAACAACATCACGAACCAGTACTTGGCTATGACTCTTTCCATCTAATAGATTCAGAAGAACGACTTATAATTATCATCTTTTATCCAAGATTTAACATGAATGAACTCACAATCTGTTAGGGCCCTATATTACTAGTGTAATCCTTTATTGTTGTTAGTGTAGCCCCCTTATTGTTATTGTTGTACCCCTATAATCCCCATATTGTTATTATTGTGCCCCATAATAGCCCACTATTGTTATTGTTGTGCCTTTACATTATTATTGTTAGGTCGACTAGGATTATATTGTGACCCCATGGACTCCTATATATAGAAAGGAGGTTTTGTCATTTGAATCATCCAAGAATTTTTCATTTATGTAATGTAAAGGAGTTTTCCCCCTCGAAGTGGCTGATTTCTAAGGCGTTGATCTCTATTTTCTTCTATTTTTGGAGCCGGTTTCATAACATTTGGTATCAGACCTTTGGATTCCAGGGTTTCACTGCTTCAAACAGGTCTTCATGGAATTTTCGCTATAAATTTTTTTTCTATGAAGTTTCATAAGCTAAAAAAAAACATTTGCAAATAAATCCTGAGGAATTTTGTGTAAAAATTTCAGATCTTGGTTCATAATATTTTAGGAGATATGATCTATGGAACTTAGGGTTTTTGAAGTCTCCCGAATTTCATCTCAAAGAGGTGACATTGGGAAAATCATCATGTTAGCCCCTTATAAATTTCTTGACAAGCAAGCAAGGGGCTAGTTTGTTCTATAAGCCTGCAAGGAATGCATTTCCCTTTAAAACACATCATCCTTGCAGCCTTTTCAAGTTCCCTACCTTGTGACTGTTTCCCTCTGCTGATTTAAGTCAATAAGCCTTGCTGATAAAGAATTATGCTCCAAAAGGCTTTATTTCGCCCCTTGTATCCCTGCATTTTCCCCCAATTCTATCATATTTTCCCATTCTTCTAAATCCCCTTTTGTTCCCCCTAATATCCCCATCAACCTCCTAAATTCCTCCAAAATCTCCATCAATTCCCACCCTTTCCCTTTGTTTCCTCAAAATTCCCCTCTATCTCTCTATCGTTACCCTCCTCAGGCCTCAAAATGTATTAAAAGGGGTTAAAAACCCACTTTCGAACCATATAATAGGCCTCAGCCCCTTCTCTGCTAGCCCCGTAACCTTTCTCTCCATGTAACCTTGTGCCATGACCAGGTGCCAAAGCTAAAAGCGCTTAGCGCGTTTCGTATTGGGGGCAACAACAGCCGTTGATCTTCATAGGATGGACGACGATCGCCGCCCCCGCAGCTTGCACCGTGCAACTCATCCACCGCCCGTCGTCGCATCTCCGCCGTCCATTAACTCACCAGATCAATGGTCCGTAGCTCATCCATATCGGGCATGATTTAAACCGTTGATCTGTGCAGATCCGACGGTGCGGAATCTGCCCGTCACGGTGGTCCCCGCCCGCTTTCACTGTTCCAAAACCATATGGTTTCCATCGCACTGCTTATGGAGGTCGGGCGGTATTTTCCTTTCGGCCAGCGATTCCATAGAACAATCGACGCGTGGCTCCTGTACGGCTTCAAAACTGCTTGCCCATCATGCGTTAATATTCGGCATGGGATGTGCGGCAATATTCATGTCAGCCGTCCGATATGCGTTCGCCCATCTAATGGTCATCGCTCGACGAAGCTGCACGGGGTTTAATCTATGGCCTCCGTACCCCTGGCCCACGGTCTATTGCCCTCCGACATGTTTTCCACCGTCGATCTCCGTCGAGATCAGACGGTCCAAATTCGTTTGCCCACTGTTGACTTTTCCGCCATCACCCGGTCTCACCACGTCACCCCCACGTGAATCCACCGTACATCTGCCCATTCCGTTGCATATATTCATTCAAAGGTCGATTTTCGTATGTTTTATTTAATTTTCTGCTGTGCTCTACACACGTCCGCTAGACCACGTCCCGTTGTCATAACACGTTTTCCACCATGTTTATGCACCTTTCTGCCATCTCACCATTCGGCATAGCCATCCTCATCGCCCGCACTGCATCCATTACCCTGTCCATGGTTTTCTTGATGATTTTTCGTGTTTTGCAGGCTATCCAAGGGCAGAAAGCTGCCATGATTCATATACACCATTGTAAAGGCACAACGCACAGAAAGAGCTGAAATCTAGAGCCTGTTGTTACAGAAAAACGTCCGGATAGGTGCCCGTAGCATAAATTTTATCAAAGGACAAAGTTTGAACTCTGCAAACCCTCCAATGCCATTAAAAATCGGATTGCATGAACAAAGGCAGTACAGGAGCAGCAGAGAGCTCGAGGCAAGAAATAGAAGACTTTGAGCCTTTTCAATGATTTTAGAAGGCAAAGGTAGCAGTTCAAGGACATCATGGATTGCACAAAAGGTACGACACGCAGGGATTTATGTATATCAGGGTTTGCGCACCAACAGAAGGTTTCCTCCATAAAGGACAGGGCACCCATACTGCTTTTATCACGCATCGCGTTCCTAAGGGTTTTCCGCCCTGACAATAGTCCAGAATACCATCAGAAGCATTTGTTTCACAGCATGGAGACCCAAGCATTGTTATTTTACCTTTTTTTTAAGTCACCAGGAGTACTGCAGAGTACCAGGTGCCAAAGTACATCAAGAGACAAACCGAAGTAAATAGAGGCCTGAAGAAGATCACTCTTCCATCCAAAGAGTGACAAGAATTGAATGCTCAGGGTTTAAAGACAGAATGGGTTTCGGCTTTCTTCATCTCCTGAGTTTTAATACAGCATTTAGTTCTTCACCTACCGCCTCTGTTTCCCTTCAGCTATAAATTTCATGAAGAAACTCATTGTAAGGTTGTTGATCAGTTATCAAAGAACTGCAAGTAGTTTCTTTTGAGACACAGTCTCTGTGTAAAGTTGTAAGATAGGTTGAAGGAGATGTTTTCAGACTGAGTATTCAACTATTGGTAATGTTGTACTTGATTGGTATTGCTATTTAATATAACAAGCACATTTCTTTGGATCCTGATCTGAAGCAACGGTGATGTTTTCCTATCTTTGTGCTTACATTCATTTCATTTCATTTCTACTGGCTTGCATCAGAATATTGGCATAGGATTTACCCTTGTTAGGTACCGTATGTTTCTGTTCTCCTTGCCATTGATGTTTCTCTTCTGAATGTATTATCTAAGAAATGATTTCAATTGGCTTAACCAGTGTAGTGGATGTTATTGCCTACTCTCTGATGTATGAATTAAATGAATTCAGTTCTTAGATGTTTCTTGTTATAGATTCAGTTGGAAGATTTGGGAACACTGGGGATTAGAGTTAGCCCTATCCACTAGGATCCTTGTGCGACCAGCTAGTCTTTAACTTTGTGTTATGAATCTGTGTTATCTCCTCCCCTTCTATCTTTCCATATTACACAATCATCTTTAAGATCCTATGTTTTAGATGACTAGCCCAATCGAAAGCCCGCCTATTGATTAGCAAGCAAATCCTTTCCTGACTCCATTGCCCAATGGTTATGAATATTTCCCGGAATACTTCACCTCTACCCTTTTTCCTCTTTGCTCATCCTAATATTACATTGAAACCTTCTTTCCTGATAACCAGCAACCAAACAAACAAACAAACAAACAAACCCCGAGCTTTATAACTAGCCTAACATCTTTAATTTTGAGCTTCATAGACATAAAACCTTTGCTCATATAGAGAGATCCCTCTCTGGACCCAGGAGGGCTAGATCCTGAGGTCCGAAAGTGGTTTGATGTTGTCTCATCTTTTGGTATTTCCAACCTTGACAAAACATGGGAACCCCAACATAATGGCGACTCCACTGGGGAATACTGAGTGCATTACACCTTAAACATTCTTAGGCATTCAAAAAACCTACAATCTCTGGTTAGGTTGGCAGTTGAACATTCCAATTCATACATCAACCTCTATACCATTTGTTGTGTTTTCCCATACTCTTGGACAGAGTCTGGAAAGGGCCAGGTAGCCTCTGGATCTCACACTCTTTCAGAGGTGACATATCTGGTGAATGCCCTCCCAGTCAATCTCTGGTTAGAGTTTGCTATGTTTGGAAGATATCCTTGAAAGAGGACCTCTCGTAAGCACTGTGGTGGACAGTGTACCCTCCAAAAAACATCTTAAACCTTCCACCTGGCAACTCCATATTCCCGAAACGTTTTAAAGACTCCACTGGTGATCAGTAGGCCTGCTAATTATCTTGGTTCACAATAGACTCCACTGGAAGACCAGCCTCCATAACAACATCGACCACAGTAGTAGTAACAAGTAGGGTTAAGCTGCTTGGTCAGAAAACAACATTCTGGCTTCTAGAACCATCCATACAAGAGCTTACCCTAACCCAGACCCACCTGAAATAGTTGACAATCCGAAGAGCATCCTTAAGGGAGCTCCTACACTTGAAAGATCAACTGTTTCCATTCACATATATAGAGCTAATTCTGCACCAGAAGATCTTACAGCTCTATCACACTCTCACCTTGACCTAGACCTACCTAATAGATTACCTAGAACTAGGTCATTTAGTATCTTAGACCAGCCAGACCCTGAGCTTCCTGATTCACCATAGCAAAGTGGTAGACACCTTGGGAATAGACAGACCCCTCCATCTACACCTCCTGATACACATTTCATACAAAACTTGGGGCTCGGTCACCCTAGGTCTTCTCATCAGTTCTCTGCTGGTCATAATATCCCTGTCATCCATATACCAGCTGCCCAAGTTAACCCTTTACCTCATCAAAACATCATCATGGCAGCCTGGTATGCACCTCTAGTTTTACCTCAGCCTCTAGTACCCTTACCAAATGATTATCAGTCAAAGATCCCACACTTCACTGCAAAAGAGTCCATCACAGCCCAGCAACATGTAGATAAGATGGAAGATTCTTTTGACTACATGGAAATAGATGATGATACAGTCAAAATCAGAATCTTTTCCCAGAGCTTAGGGGGTGATGTGAAGAAATTGTTCAAGGGTCTACCTCCAGGTAGCATAAATGACCTCCTAGCTCTATATCAGACTTTCATAAACAAATGGGAAGCTAGAGCAAACCCTCGCCAACTCCTGGTAGAATATATGACCCTCAAAAGAAACGCAGGAGAGAGTGTCCATGATTACACAACAAGGTTTAACAACATCTACAATGCCCTCCCTCCACATATGAAACCTTCGTAGGGCATGGCTCTGGAAAAATACCCTGAAGGCTTTGATGCTGACATGGCCTATGAGCTTAGGGATAAGGAATAAAACACATTGGAGGACATGCAGAAAGGAGCAGTGAATATAGAAGCCAATCTGATTGGGAAAAGAGTGAGACTGAGATCTGAGAAGAGGGTAACATATAGAGATGACAATGTAGCTTCCAGATTTGACCAAAATTATGATAAACTGTCTAAAAATGTGGAAAGTTTACAGCAAATAATGGAAAAAATGGTTGTCACAGTCAGTAACCAGAATAGAAACCAAAACCAGAACCAAAACTTTAGAAGAAACAATAACACTCCCAATAGACAAAGAGAATCAGATCAACAAGTCATTCCCCCATTTCAAGAGAACTTTCTTGATGAGGATGAGGGAGTCATTGAAGAGTCTGAGGGGAACACAATAAACATGTTTGAAACAGAAGATTCAATCCATAACTGTTACTCAGAGGAAGATCAACCCTCACCCTTTGGTTGGGAGGAGGAATGGTTAGAAACTGAGGATTACAGGTTAGGGTTTGAAAATGCCATGATGCAGGTCAGAGAACAATACAAACTCAGGAGTAAAAAGAGCCAGGAAACCGCCAAACCAAAAGCTCCTGAGGCCACCATCAAGAAAATACCTGAGAAAACTTCTAAAGAAACTGCTGAAAGTAACAAATCAACGGCTGAGAGTTCTGGAAAGAATAAAGGAAAGGACAACCAAAAAACTGATACACAAGGTAAACCAACGAGCAACACTAGCACTAGAGTTAGTGCTCCTGATAAAACTATCACAAAAACTGTACATAACGAGAATCAACACACTGATTCAGCCACTAAGGCAGTGGCAAACAAAATAGAGTCGAGCATTCCTAGGAGTCAATCCACTTTCAATTTGGAGAGTGAGATTGCAAAAATTAAAATCTCTATCCCACTCTCTGAGCTGGCCACTCAGGATGTATATAAAGGCCAAATTTTGAAAGCATTAAATTTAGGAGAGAGCAGTGACACTGTAAATCTGAGTGATGATCAACTTTCCCTTCTGTTTGTTCCAAAGATAGAAGGAAAGTTTCAGGAAGGGGTAGTGCCCCCTTTTTATATCAGTCTTAATATCCATGATAAGATCCTCCACAATGCAATGCATGATTCTGGGGCATCACACATCCTAATGCCTAAAGTGGTAATGGAAATATTAGGCCTAGAGATAACCCGTCCCTATAAAGACCTATACTCATTTGACTCTAGTAGAGTAAAGTGTCTTGGCCTGATCAAAGATTTATGTGTGAGCCTGACTCAGATTCCTGCCAAATGTATGGTCATGGATGTTGTTGTGGAAGATGTGCCACCCAAGTATGGCATGCTACTATCAAGATCATGGGGAGCCAAGCTGCAAGGAACTATGCAGATGGATGGGGCTTATGCCACAATCCCAATATTTGGCCAACTTAGAAGACTGTACGGGGAAGCACAAATGAAATTCCTGGTTAGTAGCCCTGAAAAACCTGAAAATTATCCTCTATACTCTGTACATACAGACCTGGATTCCTTCATCTTCTGTAACAATGAATCTTTGGGGGGACCAGAATATGAAAATGTAGATACAAGCAAAGATACACATGATGAAACAGAGCCAATGGATTTAAACATAATGGCTACCCTAGACTCAGAGGAAGAAGACGTAGAAAACCTCGGACAGTGCACTGAAACAACAACGCAAAGTGAACCAGAAATAGAATGAAATCAGCCAACTAGTCACCACTCTGACTTCCACATCCATGGTGAAAAACTAAACATCCCACAGTCTAGCACAGACCCTATAACACAACATAATGGCGAACCCAGCTGTAGGGAAGGAAATGATGATAGAACGAAAAATGAACCCCTGTGGGAAATGAGTTTCGATGGGTCCTGCACAAGAAGAACTGTTGGGGTAGGGGTGTGGATACATAACACAGAGAGTGATTACACAGAGAGTCATGCCTGCAACCTGCACTTCAAATGTACAAACAATGTTGCAGAATACGAGGTCCTTATCCTAGGTTTGAACCTGTTGAGAAAATTAGGAGCCCGTAGGATAAACGTGCATGGAGACTCTGAGCTGATTATTAAACAGGTGAATGGCGAATACACAGCAAAACATCCTAGGATGAGAGCATATAGGAATGACACTATGGATTTATTGAAAACGTTTGTTGAATACAAATTAGTGTTCGTTCCTAGGGGTCAAAATGTCATTGCAAACAGATTAGCTTGCCTAGCTAGTTCCTACCCCAAGACTCCCAGTGACCAACAGATCATCATTCAGACCAAATTCAGACCTGCTGTGCCAGACAATGAAAAATATTGGCAAGTTTTTGAAGTTGATAAACAGATCGAAGATTTCCTAATAGGCAGAAACGAGTTTGATTTTTCTGATTCAGACTCCAAATCGGACAGTATCTACCTAAGTGAAGAATCCTTAGACGAGGGAGAAACACCCTGTAACATAGAAATAAACTCTTTAGATGAACAGACTGGAAATTCGAACGGAAATTGTGAAAATGAAGATAGTGAAGAAGTAGAGGTACTGCAGGCCAAAGATAAGAACATACCCAAAGGCCTGGCACCCTTAGAAGACCTCTTTGACTTTGATGATGTAGCAGAAAAGCCCACTATAGAGCATGCAGACTCTGATGTGGAAGAATGCAACATAGACACTGAAGATAAGCCCAAAATGATTAAACTGGCTAAGTCTTTACCGACGGACATGAAGAAAAAATACATTGACCTTTTCAAGGAATTCATTGATGTTTTTTCCTGGAGTTATGAGGACTTAAAGGCCTATGACACAAGCATCATTCAGCATAAGATACCCTTGAAAGAAAATCAGAAGCCCTTTAGGCAAAAACTTTGTAGAATAAACCCAAAACAATTGCCTGTAGTTGAAAAAGAGATTAAGAAGATGTATGAAGTAGGTATAATTGTGCCTGTGAGGTTCTCTGATTGGGTATCAAAATTAGTGGCCGTGAGAAAGAAAACAGGGGAAATCAGGCTGTGTATAGACTTCAGAAATCTTAATAGAGCCTCACTCAAAGATAACTACCCTCTGCCAAAAATGGAACACATTCTACAACAGGTAGTAGGCTCAAAAAGGATTTCTCTCTTAGATGGTTTTTCAGGATACAACCAAGTTTTAGTAATCCCAGAAGATCAACTCAAAAAAACCTTTACCACTCCTTGGGGCACCTTTATGTATGTAAAGATGCCTTTTGGGTTGATGAACGCTGGTGCAACCTTCCAAAGAGTGATGTATATAGCTTTTTCAGATGAGATAGGGCACTTTATTATTATTTATTTAGATGACATAACAGTATATTCCAAGACTGAAGAAGAACAGCTTGAACATCTGAGAAAAGTGTTTGAAAAATGCAGAAGGTTTGGGCTGTCACTAAACCCCAAAAAGACAGTATTTGGGCTGCAAGAAGGAAAGCTTCTTGGCCACATTATATCTGAAAAGGGGATTAGGATAGACCCAGATAGAGTTGAGGGAATAATACAGATCACACACCCAAGAAACATCAAGGAATTACAGTCCTTCATTGGGAAGATTAACTTCCTTAGGAGGTTTATTCCAAACCTGAGTGAACACCTTAGGAACATGACTAATATGCTGAAGAAAGGTGCAGGGGTTAAATGGACTGTTGGAGCTAAACAATCTTTTGAATCAGTAAAGCTTGCACACACCCAAGCTCCTGTTCCGATCAACCCTAATTTCTCTAGAGATTTCTTGATCTTTTCATTCGCCTCTGAACATACAATGGCTGCATTCTTGCTGCAGAAAAACACAGAGGGAATGGAACAACCAATTTCCTTTTTCAGCAAAGCACTCAGAGATGCACCCTTGAAATACAACATAATGGAGAAACATGCCTATGCTCTGATTAAGGCCTTGAAAGACTTCATGGTGTACATGTTTCATTCTCACACCATAGCTTATGTGCCTAACATAGTGGTCAAAGATATACTATCCCAAGACCCAGATGGGAAAAGGGGAAAATGGATAGCTGTGATCTTAGAGTACGACCTTGAGATAAAACCCACCAAACTGATTAAATGTTGTGTAACCAGCTCCAAAAAGAGAAGAAAAGAGATATCAACGCCTTAGAAATGAGCAAATTCGAGGGGGCAACCTCCAATACATTACATAAATGAACAATTCTTGGATGCCACAATTTACAAAACCTCCTTTCTATATATAGGAGTCCATGGGGCCATAATGTAATCCTAGTGGGCCACAATGTAATCCTAGCCGACCTAACAATACTAATTTAAGGGCACAATAATAACAAAATGGGGGTTACAAGGGTTCAATAATAACAATAAGGGGGTTACACTAACAGTAATAAGGGACTATACTAGTGATATAGGGACCTAACATGCCCCTCTCCTTCAAAAAAGTGTTGTCCTCAACGCTTGAGTAGCTCCGGGTGCTTCTGTATAAAATTATCATCCTCCCATGTAGAATCTTCAGTGGGTAAGTTCTTCCACTTGATGAGATACTCTGAAATTGATCGATTCCGTAGTTGTCGAGTTCTTGTTTCCGTGACCGCTTCAGGTTCCAATATGATTTTTCCTTCCTCATCAAGTTCTGGAAATATTGTTTGAGCTGGAAGATTTTCACCTATAACCTTCTTTAAGCATGAAACATGGAAAACTGGATGTACTCGCGAAGAAGCAGGAAGCTCCAATTTGTATGCCATAGTACCAATCTTTTGCAACACCTTGTAAGGACCATAGTACTTTGGCGATAATTTATTATCCTTCTTTGCTTGCTTGAGGGACATTTGTTTGTATGGTTGTAGCCGTAAAAATACCCAATCTCCTAAATCAAAACTTCTCTCGCTACGATGTTGATCTGCCTGTTGTTTCATTCGATTTTGTGCCAAATTCAGGTTATCCTTTAAGAGTTGGAGAACTTCTTGCTGATGCTCGATGTGATCTTCCACTGCTTGAGCCTTCGAATTTTCTCTTAAATATGATGTGATGGATGGTGGATGATATCCATAAAGTGCCATAAATGGGGTCATTTTTGCTGCAGTATGGAAGGAAGTGTTATACCACCATTCGGCAAGAGGTAACCACTTGACCCATTGTGTTTGTTTATCAGATACAAAACAACGAAGATATCCTTCCAAACATTTATTTACTATCTCAGTTTGACCATCAGATTGAGGATGATAAGATGAGCTATGAACTAATTGAGTACCCAAACAAGAAAATAACTTCGTCCAAAAATTTCCAGTAAAAATGGGATCTCTGTCGCTCACAATAACCCTTGGGCTTCCATGTAGCTTTTGAATTGTGTCCATAAATGTAGTAGCAGCTGTACTTGCTTTAAATGGATGAGATAATGCACAAAAGTGTGCATACTTGGTAAGTCTATCAACTACCACCATGATGACACTCTTTCCTTCGGACTTAGGTAAACCTGTGATAAAATCCATTGAAATCTCCTCCCAACGTTGACTTGGAATGGATAAAGGTTGTAGAAGTCACGGGGTATTAATTGTCTCAACTTTATTTTGATGTAAAACCAAACATTCGGCCACAAACTTTTGAATATCAGATTTAAGGCCATCCCAAAAAAATTCTTTCTTCACCCTGTGGTAAGTTTTTAAAAATCCTGAGTGTCCTCCTAAAGGAGAAGTGTACAATTCCAGAAGAATATTTTGTTTTAGTTGGGAATTCTTACAAAGATATAAGCGATCTTTGTACCATAAGGAATCATTTTTCCAACTAAATGTATCAGATGTACTAGGATCTTGCTGCAACTTTTGAATGAGTATCCATACATCTTTGTCCTTCTTCCATTCATCTCTTGCTTCAGTTATCCATTCTGGTTGGATAATAGAAATGGCACAAAGCAATGCTTCCACCTCTTCATTCTTTCTTGAGAGTGCATCTGCAACAACATTTAGCTTTCCTTTTTTGTAGATTATTTCAAAGTCATAACCCAACATCTTTGTGACCCATTTTTGTTGTTCTTCTGACGATAGTCTTTGTTCCAAAAGTGTTTAAGACTATCATGATCAGTTTTTACCTTGAAGTGTCTTCCCATTAGGTAAGTTCGCCATTTCTTTAGTGCATGTAGTATTGCTAACATTTCCTTCTCATAAATAGGTTTCTGTAAATACTTTCCTTTGATTGGATGACTTTCAAAAGCAATAGGTCTTCCTTCCTGCATTAAAACTGCACCAATTCCATTTCCTGAGGCATCACATTCCACAATAAATGTTTTTGTGAAGTCTGGTGTAGCTAAGACCGGTGCTAGGCACATTGCCTCTTTAAGACGTTCAAAGGCCTTGGTTGCTTCAGGAGTCCATGAAAATGCATCTTTCTTCAATAATGTTGTTAGAGGTGCTGCTATTCTCCCATAATTCTTAACAAACTTGCGATAATACCCTGTTAACCCGAGAAATCCTCGCAACTGCTTTATGGTTGTGGGAATTTTCCATTCCTTAATGGCTTTAATTTTGTTAGGGTCTACTTTAACACCCTCGTGAGATACAATATGACCCAGATATTCCACCTCTTGTACTCCAAAGAAACATTTGAATTTTTTTGCATATAATTGTTTCTCCTGCAATAGTTTGAGCACCCTGTCAACATGTTCAACATGATCCTTCCAAGACCTACTGTAGATTAGTATATCATCAAAAAATACTAGCACAAATTTTCTAAGGAAGGGTTTGAAAATGGAATTCATCAACCCTTGAAATGTAGAAGGTGCATTGGTAAGACCAAAAGGCATGACTAGAAATTCATAATGACCCTCATGAGTTCGAAATGTTGTTTTTGGAATATCTTCAGTCTTCATTCTAATTTGATGATATCCTGAACGAAGATCCAACTTGGTAAATAAATTGCTCCATGTAATTCATCCAATAATTCATCAATCACAGGAATGGGAAATTTATCTTTAATGGTGAGCTTATTGAGCTCCCTATAATCCGGACACATTCGCCATGATCCATCCTTCTTGTGTACCAATACTACAGGAGCAGAGAAAGGACTTTGACTAGGTTGAATTATACCCGCCTCTAACATTTCTGCAATCATACGTTCAATTTCGCTCTTTTGGAAGTAAGGATATCTATAAGGCCTGATGTTTGGAGGAACACTTCCTGGAATCAAATGAATAGCATGATCATGATCACGAATAGGTGGGAGTCCTTTGGGAGTTTCAAACACCTTGGAATGATTGTCCAAGACTTGTTGGAGATCTGAAGAAATAGATGATTTTGATGTTGGAACTTCTAGTGAGCATAATTGTGCAATTACGCCTCGCTGTTCTTTCTTTAGAAGCTTTGTCATGACATTAGAGCTTATTATCCTTCCTGGCTTCCCCACAATACCCAGTAATTCGACTTCCTTTCCTTCTGAAAAAAATTTCTAGAAAAGTTCTTGAAAATTAAAACCTACCGTCCCCAAAGATTGTAACCTTTGTACTCCTACTACAACATCCGCACCTCCCATAGGAATGGAAAGCATTAGACTATTCGATACATATTCCCCCATGGTTAGCTTGATATTATGGCATTTCCCAGAGCAATTTATAGTTCCTCCATTTGCAACCATCACTTGACATTCTGGTGCTGGGTATAGGAAACAATTTAATTCCTTGACTACCTTACAATGAATAAAATTATGGGTGCTACCTGAATCAATCAACACTATTACCTTTCTCTTCTTGATTTGTCCTTTTATCTTGAGAGTTTGAGGAGTGGTAATTCCTGCGAGTGCATTACACGATATGGTTGGATTCATTTCTTCCTCTTCTGGGGCTGGTTCCTGGTGTATATCCTCTTCTTGTTCATTTTCTTCTTCCTCTTCACAATCTATGTAAAATAATTTCTTCTCAGCACACTTATGACCTTTAGTGTATTTTCTATCACAACTGTAGCAAAGCCCTTTTACTCTTTTTTCTTCCAATTTTTGTGGTGTCAACCTTGTAGGTTGTGGAAATCGAGGAGTAACAACACTTCCATCTTTATAGAAGTGAGTGGTAGGCTTCCTTGTCGCCATAATTTTACATTCAATTTTTCTTGCCAACCTGAATGCCTTCTCCAATGAATCAGGTTCCAAAATTCAAACTTCATGTTGGATGTTATCCTTTAAAGTACCTATGAAGAGATCAATCCTATGTTCCTCTGGAATATCAGTTACCCTTATATTTAATTTTTGGAAGTCCTCAATGTGCTCCCCCATTAAACCCTTTTGTTTGAGATTTATCAATTGGCTAAAGAAGGTGTTGCTCTTTGTATCCTCATAATGTGCTATCATTTCCTCCGTAAAAATTGACCAAGTGACAATTTTTTTACGGAAACAAAGCCATCGATACCATACAAATGTATTTTGTTCTAAATGTAAAGTTGCAATGCGTACCTTTTGTGTGTTTTGCACGTTATGGAGATCAAAATATTGCTCCATCTGTAGTATCCATGTTACAGGATCCTTTTCATCAAACTTCCTCATATCCATTTTTGGAATATGGTGGTTCTTCCCGCCAACATTAGAGGTTATGAAATCACGATTAACATTTATTTTGTTCTCATCATGAGGTTCTTCTACTATATTTCCGCCATTAGGAATCGTTTATTGTTTTAATCTTGTCATCAAGCCTTCCATGTATGCTTTTAGATCATTCTTCATGTTTTCCATGTTGTCTTTCATGTTTTCATCGATCTTAGCTTCCATGTCATCAATCTTAGCTTCCATGCCCACTTCCATGCCATCCATATTAGCTTCCAAACCATTCATCTTAGCTTCCACGCCTTTCTTCAAACCATACATCTTAGTTTCCATGCCTTTATTCAAAACTTCCATTTCATTTTTTGTTGTTCTCTGCGAGAGCGAAATTTGTTGCACTTGCTCTTGTAATTTTGATATGTCATGTTGCCATTCTTCGTCTTCTTGGGTCACAGTAGAGCATTCTAAAGGCTTAATGGGAGTTGAATTCTTTTTAGGGGCCATTTTAGAATCCAATACTGATATCTATTCTACAATATTCCCTTGGAATCAATTCAACTTGATTCTTCAAACAAGACTTATGCAATTCGGAAAAACAATACACACCTTTTACTTGATTTTTAGGAGCTCTATATTGAAATTGAATTATCTCTGTAATTGAGAATCTTCAATATTTTAAATTCACTGCTGTAGTAGCCTTCTAAACTGTCTTTCAAATGCTATAGGTATGATCTGATTTGGATTCTTCAAGACAAGTTTATTTCCAATCTCCCACAATGACCCAATTTTGGACTGGTTCAGTAGAGCGAACTTGTACGACTTGCCACGTGTCACTGTTTTGTCCTTCGTCTCTGAAATTGATAGCCAAGAAACTAAAATCCGTTTACTTGCAAATAATTTTTACGGCACTCCAATCCGATGCCCAGAGAGAGAGTTATTGAAATTTTCCCACGATCACCTCTTTGAGATGAAATTCAGGAGCCTGAAAAAGCACTACCTTCCACAGATCATATCTCCAAAAATTTTGTGAACAAAGCTCTGAAATTTTTTGAAGAATTTCCTCAGGATTTCAGCTTCGCACCATATGAATTTCAGATTCTGAACCTTCGTAGAAAATTTTTTATAGCGCAAATGCCACGATGACCTGTTTAGGAGCCTGAAAAAAGACCTAACTTCCACAGATCATATCTCCGAAAATATTGTGAACAAAGCTTTGAAATTTTTAGACAAACTTTCTCAAGATTTCAGCTTCGCACCCTAAAATTTTCAGCTTCTGAAGCTTCGTAGAAAAAAATTTATAGCGAAAATTCCACGATGACCTGTTTGGAGCAGCGAAACCCTAGAATCCAAAGCTTTGATACCAAATGTTGTGTAACCAGCTCCAAAAAGAGAAGGAAAGAGATATCAACGCCTTAGAAATGAGCCACTTCGAGGGGGAAACCTTCAATACATTACATAAATGAACAATTCTTGGATGCCACAATTTACAAAACCTCCTTTCTATATATAGGAGTCCATGGGGCCATAATGTAATCCTAGTGGGCCACAATGTAATCCTAGCCGACCTAAAAATACTAATTTAAGGGCACAATAATAACAAAATGGGGGTTACAAGGGTTCAATAATAACAATAAGGGGGTTACAATAACAATAATAAGGGACTATACTAGTGATATAGGGACCTAACATTAAAGGTCAGGGCTTAGCTAAATTAATGGCTTTATCAAACTTACAAGTCCTAGACATTAACATGATAAATGCCTTGGATGAGCAACAAGAATTGCATGATCTCGCTGTTGAGGGAAAATTTCAGAGCTCCCCTTGGTATTCTGACATTTTATTTGTGCTTACACACCTCAATGCCCCACCTGAACTATCAAAGACCAAGGCCAGATTCTTAAAGCTAAAAGCCAGAAACTACTGCATTATGAATGAAAATTTATACTGGAAGAATCCTAATGGCCTATTGCTTAAATGTTTGCCTGAAAATGAGGCAGAGAGGGTTAAACAGGAATTCCATGCTGGGGAATGTGGAGGCCACCTGAGTTGAAAAGCCACTGCAAACAAAATACTCAGGGTTGGCTACTATTGGCCCACACTCTTCAATGATGTCCATAAAATTACAGTTGCCTGCCACAAATGCCAGATCTTTGAAGGCAAAAGAAAAATCCTCCCTTTACCCCTACAACCCATCACTGTTGAAGGTCACTTTCTGCAATGGGGCCTAGATTTCATAGGGGAGATTCACCCTTCTTCTTCTGCACAACACAAATGGATCCTAACAGCCACATATTACTTCACTAAGTGGATAGAGGCCATACCCACTAGGAATGCCACAGATTCAGTCATCATTAGTTTCCTAGAAGGTCACATCCTCTCTCTGTTTGGCTGCCCAAGGAAAATAATCACTGACAATGCTACTGCTTTCGGATCCAAGAAGATGGTTGATTTTTGTCACAGGTATCAAATAGCACTCGGTCATTCAACTACCTATTACCCTCAAGGTAATGGATTAGCTGAATCATCAAACAAGAGCCTGGTGATCATCATCAAAAAGCTATTGGAAGAGAACAAAAAGTCATGGCATATTAAGTTAGTGCATGCTTTGTGGGCTGACATGCTTACAACGAAGAATTCCATTGGCATGTCACCATTTCAACTTGTCTATGGTACAAAAGCAGTATTCCCTACCAGCCTTGGGATACCAGTGATCAAACTGGTCCAGGAAATTCAAATAGAAGAAGACAGTATGGTGAGGAGAATAAATCAGACAATCCATCTCTAGCAAACAAGGGAAGAGGTCTACAACAGAGCAGTGAAATTTTAAGAAAATATAAAGAAATTATTGGACAAGAGAACTAAAGCTGTTGATCTCAAAATTGGGGATAAAGTTCTGAAATGGGACTCAAGAAGAGAGGATAAAGGAAAGCATAGCAAGTTTGACAGTTTGTGGCAAGGTCTATACATCATCCAGGCCACTATGGGTCCAAATGCCTTCTTCCTACAAGAATTAGATGGTACAGAACTGTTTGAGGGTCTTGTCAATGGTAGGATGCTCAAACACTACTTCTGCTGATTTTCCATTTCCAGTTTCCATTTCCATTGTACATACCATGGCAACTTTTATTTTCAAGAAAAAGAGAAAATGTTCCAAAAAATAGAGGAAAGGAGAGGTTCAGACGTGCCTAAAAAATGAACCTTTGATATGCAAAATATTGGCTCTAATAAGCTCAAAACCCGAGCCAAAGAAATTAAGGCAGTGACTCTAACATGCTCAAAACTTGAGTCACAAAGAGAAGAGGGATACTTCAAGTTTTAGATTTCAAGCCCTCACAGTTTTGTTTTTAGTGTTCTGCATTTTTCTATCCATGTGCAACTGCCTTTATGCCTTGGGCTCACAACAAGTCAGACAGTCTAATCCTGGCTTGACTATTTTTCAATTTCTGTCGTAGAATATAGAGAAGAAATTTGCTGGATAGTTCAATCCCAGCAAAAATTAGATTAGGTAGAGAAACATATGAGACCAACAGTCTAATCTGGTCTCATGGAGCAATAAGGGTAGAAATAGAATAGGTTTATTTGCTTGTTTGTAAAAAATAAAAAGATGTAAAGAGTCTGCTAGCTCAAATGCACCCTAGAAGAAGAAAAAATGCTAGGACTGTAGTGTGGGTAGGTAGTTTGTTGGAGAAATTTTTCTGCTGATGTAATGTTTTCATATTGTGGCAGCTGATCAAAGAAAGAAAGGGATGTGCCAAGCAGCAGGCCATTGGCCTACTCCAAAGATCTGTTCTCTGAATTCTTGACTCCTTCAAGAAGAAGCCATCCCCATGTGGAGCCACTGTTAGCCCCTTATAAATTTCTTGACAAGCAAGCAAGGGGCTAGTTTGTTCTATAAGCCTACAAGGAATGCATTTCCCTTTAAAACACATCATCCTTGCAGCCTTTTCAAGTTCCCTACCTTGTGACTGTTTCCCTCTGCTGATTTAAGTCAATAAGCCTTGCCGATAAAGAATTATGCTCCAAAAGGCTTTATTTCGCCCCTTGTATCCCTAAATTTCCCCCCCATTCTATCCTATTTTCCCCTTCTTCTAAATCCCCTTTTGTTCCCCCTAATATCCCCATCAACCTCTTAAATTCCTCCAAAATATCCATCAAGTCCCACCCTTTCCCTTTGTTTCCTCAAAATTCCCCTCTATCTCTCTATCGTTACCCTCCTCAGGCCTCAAAATGTATTAAAAGGGGTTAAAAACCCACTTTCGGACCACATAATAGGCCTCAGCCCCTTCTCCGCTAGCCTTGTAACCTTTCTCTCCATGTAACCTTGCGCCATGACTAGGCGCCAAAGTTAAAAGCGCTTAGCGCATTTCGTATCGGGGGCAACAACAGCCGTTGATCTTCACAGGATGGACGACGATCGCCGCCCCCGCAGCTTGCACCGTGCAACTCGTCCACCGCCCGTCGTCGCATCTCCGCCGTCCGTTAACTCACCAGATCAACGGTCCACAAATCATCCATATCAGGCATGATTTAAACCGTTGATCTGTGCAGATCCGACGGTACGGAATCCGCCTGTCACGGTGGTCCCCGCCCGCTTTCACTGTTCCAAAACCATATGCTTTCCATCGCACCTCTCATGGAGGTCAGGGGGTATTTTCCTTTCGGCCAGCGATTCCATACAACAATCGACGCGTGGCTCCTGTACGGCTTCAAAACCGCTTGCCCATCGCGCGTTAACATTCGGCATGGGATGCACAGAGATATTCATGTCAGCCGTCCGATCTGCAATCGCCCATCCAATGGTCATCGCTCGACGAAGCTGCGTGGGGTTTAATCTATGGCCTCCGCACCCCTGGCCCACGGTCTATTGCCATTTGACATGTTTTCCACTGTCGATCTCCGCCGAGATCAGACGGTCCATATTCGTTTTCCCGCTGTTGACTTTTCCGCCATCACCCGGTCTAGTCACGTCACCCCCACGTGCATCCACCGTAAATCTGCCCATTCCATTGCATATATTCATTCAAAGGTCGATTTTCGTATGTTTTATTTAATTTTTTGCTGTGCTCTGCACACGTCCGCCAGACCACGTCCCGCTGTCATAACACGTTTTCCACCATGTTTATGCACCTTTCCGCCATCTCACCAGTCGGCATAGCTATCCTCATTGCCCGCACTGCATCCATTACCCCGTCCATGGTTTTCTTGACGATTTTTTGTGTTTTGCAGGTTATCCAAGGGCAGAAAGCCGCCATGATTCATATACACCATTGTAAAGGCACATCGCACAGAAAGAGCTGAAATCTAGAGCCTGTTGTTACAGAAAAACGTCCGGATAGGTGCCCGCAACACAAATTTTATCAAAGGATAGAGTTTGAACTCTGTAAACCCTTCGGTGCCATTAAAACTCGGATTTCATGAACAAAGGCAATACAGGAGCAGTAGAGAGATCGAGGCAAGAAATAGAAGACTTTGAGCCTTTTCAAGGATTTTAGAAGGCAAAGGTACCAATTCAAGGAAATCATGGATTGCACAAAAGGTACGACACACAGGGATTTATGTATATCAGGGTTTGCACACCAGCAGAAGGTTTCCTCCATAAAGGACAGGGCGCCCATACTGATTTTATCACACATCGCGTTCCTAAGGGTTTTCCGACCTGACAACAGTCTTTAATACCATAAGAAGCATTTGTTTCACAGCATGGAGACCCAAGCATTGTTATTTTACCTTTTGTTTAAGTCACCAGGAGTACTGCAGAGTAATAGGTACCAAAGTACATCAAGAGACAGACCGAAGTAAATAGAGGCCTGAAGAAGATCACTCTTCCATCCAAAGAGTGACAGGAATTGAATGCTCAGGGTTTAAAGACAGAATGGGTTTCGGCTTTCTTCATCTCCTGAGTTTTAATACTGCATTTAGTTCTTCACCTACTGCCTCTGTTTCCCTTCAGCTATAAATTTCATGAAGAAACTCATTGTAAGGTTGTTGATCAGTTATCAGAGAATTGCAAGTAGTCTCTTTTGAGACACAGTCTCTGTGTAAAGTTGTAAGATATGTTGAAGGAGATGTTTTCAGACTGAGTATTCAGCTATTGGTAATGTTGTACTTGATTGGTATTGCTATTTAATATAACAAGCACATTTCTTTGGATCCTGATCTGAAGCAGCGATGATGTTTTCCTATCTTTATGTTTACATTCATTTCATTTCATTTCTACTGGCTTGCATCAGAATATTGGCATAGGATTTACTCTTGTTAGGTACCCTATGTTTCTGCTCTCCTTTCCATTGATGTTTCTCTTCTGAATGTATTATCTAAGAAATTATTTCAGTGGGCTTAACCAATGTAGTGGATGTTATTTCCTGCTCTCTGATGTATGAATTAAATGAATTCATTTCTTAGATGTTTCTTGTTATAGATTCAGTTGGAAGATTTGGGAACACTGGGGATTAGAGTTAGCCCTGTCCACTAGGATCCTTGTGCGACCAGCTGGTCTTTAAATTTGTGTTATGAATCTATGTTATCTCTGCCCCTTCTATATTTCCATATTACACAATCATCTTTAAGATCCTATGTTTTAGATGACTAGCCCAATCGAAAGCCTGCCTATTGATTAGCAAGAAAATCCTTTCCTGACTCCATTGCCTAATGGTTATGAATATTTCCTGGAATACTTCACCTCTTCCCTTTTTCCTCTTTTCTCATCCTGGTCTTACATTGAAACCTTCTTTCCTGATAACCATCAACCAAACAAACAATCAAACAAACAAACCCCGAGCTTTATAACTAGCCTAACATCTTTAATTTTGAGCTTCATAGACATAAAACCTTTGCTCATATAGAGAGATCCCTCTCTGGACCCAGGAGGGCTAGATCCTGAGGTCCAAATGTGGTTTGATGTTGTCTCATCTTTTGGTATTTCCAACCTTGCCAAAACATGGGAACCCCAACACATCATAAATCTCTCTTTGAGCATCGGATTGGAATTCTATAAGAAGTGGATGAAATTAAACAAACTTTACATGTTTATTGATATGAGAGCCGAAGGAGGAAACAATGACATGTGGCATGCTGTACAAGTTTTCTCTACTGAACTAGCCCATAATTAGGTCATTGTGGTAGATTGGGCATAACTTTGCCTTGAAGAATCAAAATCAGGTCAGACTTATGGTATAGGAAAGAAGATTCAGAGGGATACTACAATACTAAAGATAAAACCTTGGGGATCCGAAATTACAGAGATACATTAGTTTCAATACCGAGCTCCTCAAAAGAAAGAAAAATGTGTGTATTTGTTTTAAAAAATGCACAAGTCTTGTTTGAAAAAATAAATTTGGAGTAATTCCAAGGGAATATTGAAGCATATATATCAGTATTGGGTTCTAAAATCCCCCCTAAAAATAATTCAACACCCATCAAGCCCTCAAAAGGCTATACTGTGACTCATGAAGAGGAAGAAGTGCAACATGATATATCAAAATTACAAGACCAAGTGCAACAAATTTCGCTCTCGCAAAAAGTAACAAAAAATGAAATGGAAGCTAAGATGGATGGTTTCAAGAAAGGCATGGAATATAATATGGATGGTTTGAAGAAAGTCGTGGAAGCTAAGATGGATGTTTTGAAGAAATTCGTGGAAGCTAAGATGGATGTTTTGAAGAAAGTCGTGGAAGCTAAGATGGATAGTTTGAAGAATGGCATGGAAGCTAAGATGAATGGTTTGAAGAATGGCATGGAAGCTAAGATGGATGGTGTGCAAGCTAATATGGATGGTATAGAAGGCAACATGGAATATTTGAATAAAGACATGGAAGGTTTGAAGGAAGGTTTGGAAAATTTTCTACAAGAAAAGTTTCCTAATGGCGAAAATGTAGTAGAGGAAGCTCATGATGACAAAAAAATAAATGTTACTCATGATTTCATAGAATCTAATGTTGGATTTAAGACCCACCATATTCCAAAGATAGATATGAGGAAGTTTGATGGCAAGGATCCCATGGAGGATTTTAAGAAAGACATGGAAGGTTTGAAGGAATGTTGTGGAAAGTTGCTACAATAAAAGCTTCCTCATGGTGAAAAGGTAGTAGAGGAAATTCATGATGAGAACAAAAGAAATGTTAATTATGATTTCATAGACTCTAATGTTGGATTTAAAACCCACCATATTCCAAATATAGATATGAGGAAGTTTGATGACAAGGATCCGATAACTTGGATACTACAAATGGAGCAATAATTTGAGCTCCATAATACACAAAACACACAAAAGGTATGCATTTCAACTTTGTATTTAGAACAAAATCAATTTGTATTGTATCGATGGATTTGTTCTCGTAAATCACTAGTCACTTGGTCAATTTTTAAGGAGGAAATGATAGCACAATATGAGGATACAAAGAGAAACACCTTCTTTATCCAATTGATAAATCTCAAACAAAAGGGTTCAATGATGGAGCGCATCGAGGATTTCAAAAAATTGAATATAAGGGTAAATAATATTCAAGAGAAACATATGATTGGTGTATTCATAAGGATTCTAAAGGATAACATCCAACATGAGGTTCGCCTTTGGGAACCTAATACATTGGAGAAGGCGTTCAGGTTGGAAAGAAAAATTGAAAGAAAAATTATGGCAACAAGGAAACCTACCACTCACAACTATAAAGATGGAAGTGTTGCTACTCCTAGACTTACACAACCTACAAGGTTGATACCACAACAATTGGAAGAAAAAAGAGCAAAATGGCTTTGCTATAGTTGTGATAGCAAATACACTAAAGGTCATAAGTGTGATGAGAGGAAATTATTTTACATAGATTGTGAAGAGGAGGAAGAAAAGGAATAAGAAAATTCAAAACAAGAGGACATACACCAAGAATCAACCCTAGAGGAAGACGAAATGAATCCGACCATATCCTGTAATGCATTGGCAGGAATTACCACTCCTCAAACTCTCAATATACAAGGACACGTCAAGAAGAAAAATGTAATAGTTCTTATTGATTCATGTAGTACCTATACTTTTATTCATTGTAAGGTAGCCAAGGAATTGAATTTCTTCCTATACCCAACGCCAGAGTGTCAAGTGATGGTGGAAAATGGAGGAACTATAAATTGCTATGGAAAGTGCCATAATATCAAGCTAACCATGGGGGAATATGTATTGAATATTCCAATGCTTTCCATTCCAATGGGTGGTGCTGATGTTGTACTAGGAGTACAATGGTTACAATCTTTAGGGACGATAGATTTTAATTTTCAAGATTGATTTTGATTTTGATTTGATTTGATTTGATTTTATTTTTATTTTTTTTCGGAAGGAAAGGAAGTTGAATTACGGGGTATCACAGGGAAGATGGGAAAGATAACAAGCTCTAATTTTATGACAAAGGTTCTGAATAAAGAACAACAAGGTGTAATTGCACAATTATACTCACTAGAAGTTCCAACATCAAAATCATCTATTTATCCAGATATCCAAAATGTCTTGGACAATCATTCCAAGGTGTTTGAAACTCCCAAAGGAATCCCACCTATTCGTGATCATGATCATGCTATTCATTTGATTCCAAGAAGTGTTCCTCCAAACATCAGGCTTTACAGATATAATTATGTCCAAAAGATCGAAATTGAACGTATGATTGCAGAAATGCTAGAGGTTGGTATAATTCAACCTAGTCAAAGTTCTTTCTTTGTTCCAGTAGTATTAGTGCACAAGAAGGATGGATCGTGGCACATGTGTTCAGATTATAGGGAGCTCAATGAGCTCACTATTAAAGATACATTTCCCATTCCTTTGATTGATGAATTATTGGATAAATTACATGGAGAAATTTATTTCACCAAGTTCAATCTCCGCTTAGGATATCGTCAAATCAGAATGAAGAGTGAAGACATTATGAAAACAACATTTCAAACTCATGAGGGTCATTATGAATTTTTGGTCATGCCTTTTGGCCTTACCAATGCACCTTCTACGTTTCAAGGGTTGATGAATTCTATTTTCAAACCCTTCCTTAGAAAATTTGTGTTAGTATTTTTTGATGATATACTAATCTACAACAGGTCTTGGAAGGATCATGTTCAACATGTTGACAAGGTGCTCAAAATATTAGAGGAGAAACAATTATATGCAAAAGCCTCCAAATGTTTCTTTGGAGTACAAGAGGTGGAATATCTGGGTCATATTGTATCTCAGGAGGGTGTTAAGGTAGACCCTAACAAAATTAAAGCCATTAAGGAATGGAAATTCCCCACAACCATAAAGCAGTTGCGAGGATTTCTTGGGTTAACAAGGTATTATTACAAGTTTGTTAATACTTATGGGAGAACAACAACACCTCTAAAAACATTATTGAAGAAAGATGCATTTTAATGGACTCTTGAAGCAACTAAGGCCTTTGAACATCTTAAAGAGAAAATGTGCTAAGCACCGGTCTTAGCTATGTCAGACTTCAAAAAAACCTTTATTGTGGAATGTGATGCCTTAAGAAATGGAATTGGTGCCGTTTTAATGCAAGAGGGAAGACCCATTGCTTTTGAAAGTTGTCCAGTCAAAGGAAAGTATTTACAAAAAGCTATTTATGAGAAGGAAATGTTGGCAATACTACATTCACTAAATAAATGGCGACCTTACCTAATGGCAAGACACTTTAAGGTAAAAAAATATCATGATAGTATTAAATAATTTTTGGAACAAATACTATCTTTAGAAGAGCAACAAAAATGGGTCACAAATATGTTGGGTTAGGACTTTGAAATCATTTATAAAAAATGGGAGAAAAATGTTGTTGCAGATGCACTCTCAAGAAAGGATGAGGATGTGGAAGCATTGCTTTGTGCCATTTCTATTATCTAACCAGATTTGATAACCGAAGTAAGGGAAGAATGGAAGAATGACGAAGAAGTGTGGACACTCATAAAAAATTTGCAACAAGACCCCAATACATCTGATACATTTAGTTGGAAAAATGATTCCTTATGGTACAAAGATCACTTATATCTTTGTAAGAATTCCCAACTAAAATAAAATATTCTTTTGGAATTGCACACCTCTCCCTTAGGAGGACACTTGAGATTTTTAAAAACTTACCATAGGGTGAAGAAAGAATTTTTTGGGATGGCCTTAAATCTGATATTCAAATTTTTGTGGCAGAATTTTTGGTCTGCCATCAAAATAAAGTTGGGACAATTAAGACCTCGGGTCTACTACAACCTTTATCCACTCCAAGTCAATGTTGGGAGGAGTTTTCAATGGATTTTATCACAGGTTTACCTAAATTTGAAGGAATGAGTGTCATCATAGTGGTAGTTGATAGACTTACCAAATATGCACACTTTTTACATTATCTCATCCATTTAAAGCGAGTACAATTTCTATTGCATTTATGGAAACAATTCAAAAGATACATGGAAACCAAAATATTATTATAAACGATAGAGATCCCATTTTCACTGGAAATTTTTGGATGAAATCATTTTCTTGTTTGGGTACTCAACTAGCTCATAACTCATCCTATCATCCTCAATTCGATGGGAAAACTGAGATAGTGAAAAAATGTTTAGAATGATATCTTCATAGCTTTGTATCTTATAAACAAACAGAACGGGTTAATTGGTTACCTCTCGCTGAATGGTGGTATAACACTTCCTTCCACACTGCAGCAAAAATGACCCCATTTATGGCACTTTATGGATATCACCCGTCGTCCATCACATCATCTTTGAGAGAAAATTCTAAGGTTCAAGCAGTGGAAGATCACATTGAGCATCGACAACAAGTTATCCAACTCTTAAAGGATAACCTAAATTTGGCACAGAATGAAACAACAGAAGGTCAACATCGTAGTGAGAGAAGTTTCGATGTAGGCGACTACGTATTTTTACAGCTACAACCATACAAACAAATGTCCCTCAAGCAAGCGAAGAAGGGTATTAAATTATTGCCAAAGTACTATGGTCCTTACAAGGTCTTACAAAATATTGGTACTATGGCATATAAATTTGAGCTTCCTGCATCTTCGCGAGTGCACCCAATTTTCCATGTTTCATGCTTAAAGAAGGTTATAGGTGACAAAATTCCAGTTCAAAAAATATTGCCAGAACTTCATGAGGAAAAAAAAATCATATTACAACCTTAAGTAGTTATGGAAACAAGAACTCGAAAACTACGAAATCGATACATTTCAGAGTATCTCATCAAGTGGAAGAACTTACTCACTGAAGATTCTAGATGAGAGGATGAGAATTTTATACGGAAGCATCCAAAAATACTCAAGCATTGAGGACAACACTTTTTTGAAGGAGAGGGGCATGTTAGGGCCATATATTACTACTGTAGTCCCTTATCGTTGTTAGTGTAGCCCCCTTATTGTTATTTTTGTACCACTGTAATCCCCATATTGTTATTATTGTGCCCCATAATAGCCCACTATTGTTATTTTTTTGCCCTTACATTATTATTGTTAGGTCGTCTAGGATTATATTGTGACCCCATGGACTCCTATATATAGAAAGGAGTTTTTTTCATTTGAATCATCTAAGAATTGTTCACTTGTTGTGAAACCAGCTCCAAAAATAGAAGAAAATAGATATCAACGCCTTATAAATAAGCCACTTCGAGGGGGCAACCTCCAATACATTACATGAATGAAAAATTCTTGGATGATACAAATTACAAAAACTCCTTTCTATATATAGGAGTCCATGGGGCCACAATGTAATCCTAGCCGACCTAACAATAATAATTTAAGGGCACAATAATAACAATATGGGGGTTACAGGGGTACAATAATAACAATAAGGGGGTTACACTAACAACAATAAGGGACTATACTAGTAATATGGGGACCTAACATGCCCCTCTCCTTCAAAAAAGTGTTGTCCTCAACGCTTGAGTAGCTCTGGGTGCTTCTGTATAAAATTCTCATCCTCCCATGTAGAATCTTCAGTGGGTAAGTTCTTTCACTTGATGAGATACTCTGAAATTGATCGATTCCGTAGTTGTCGAGTTCTTGTTTCCGTGACCGCTTCAGGTTCCAATATGATTTTTCCTTCCTCATCAAGTTCTGGCAATATTGTTTGAAATGGAAGATTTTCACCTATAACCTTCTTTAAGCATGAAACATGGAAAATTGGATGCACTTGTGAAGAAGCAGGAAGCTCCAATTTGTATGCCATAGTACTAATCTTTTGCAACACCTTGTAAGGACCATAGTACTTTGGAGATAATTTATTATCCTTCTTAGCTTGCTTGAGGGATATTTGTTTGTATGGTTGTAGCCGTAAAAATACCCAGTCTCCTACATCAAAACTTCTCTCGCTGCGATGTTGATTTTCCCGTTGTTTCATTCGATTTTGTGCCAAATTCAGGTTATCCTTTAAGAGTTGGAGAACTTCTTGTTGATGCTCGATGTGATCTTCCACTGCTTGAACCTTAAAATTTTCTCTTAAAGATGATGTGATGGACGGTGGGTGATATCCATAAAGTGCCATAAATGGGGTAATTTTTGCTACAGTATGGAAGGAAGTGTTATACCACCATTCAGCGAGAGGTAACCACTTGACCCATTATGTTTGTTTATTAGATACAAAACAATGAAGATATCCTTCCAAACATTTATTTACTATCTCAGTTTGACCATCGTATTGAGGATGAAAAGATGAGCTATGAGCTAATTGAGTACCCAAACAAGAAAATAACTCCGTCCAAAAATTTCCAGTAAAAATGGGATCTCTGTCACTCACAATAACCTTTGGGTTTCCATGTAGCTTTTGAATTGTTTCCATAAATGTGGTAGCAACTGTACTAGCTTTAAATGGATAAGATAATGCAAAAAAGTGTGCATACTTGGTAAGTCTATCAACTACCACCATGATGACAATATTTCCTTCGGACTTAGGTAAACCTGTGATAAAATCCATTGAAATGTCCTCCAAACATTGACTTGGAATGGATAAAGGTTGTAGAAGACCTGGGGTTTTAATTGTCTCAACTTTATTCTGCTGGAAAACCAAACATCCGACCACAAACTTTTGAATATCAGATTTAAGGCCATCCCAAAAAAATTCTTTCTTCACCCTGTGGTAAGTTTTTAAAAATCCTGAGTGTCCTCCTAAAGGAGAAGTGTGCAATTCCAAAGGAATATTTTGTTTTAGTTGGGAATTCTTACAAAGATATAAGCGATCTTTGTACCATAAGGAATCATTTTTCCAACTAAATGTATCAGATGTACTAGGATGTTGCTGCAACTTTTGAATGAGTGTCCATACATCTTTTTCCTTCTTCCATTCATCTCTTGCTTCGGTTATCCAATCTGGTTGGATAATAGAAATGGCACAAAGCAATGCTTCCACCTCTTCATTCTTTCTTGAGAGTGCATCTGCAACAACATTAAGCTTTCCCTTTTGTAGATTATTTCAAAGTCATAACCCAACATCTTTGTGACCCATTTTTGCTGCTCTTCTGAAGATAGTCTTTGTTCCAAAAAGTGTTTAAGACTATCATGATCAGTTTTTACCTTGAAGTGTCTTCCCATTAGGTAAGTTCGCCATTTCTTTAGTGCATGAAATATTGCTAACATTTCCTTCTCATAAATAGGTTTCTGTAAATACTTTCCTTTGATTGGACGACTTTCAAAAGCAATGGGTCTTCCTTCCTGCATTAAAACAGCACCAATTCCATTTCCTGAGGCATCACATTCCACGATAAAGGTTTTTGTGAAGTCTGGCGTAGCTAAGACCGGTGCTAGGCACATTGCCTCTTTAAGATGTTCAAAGGCCTTAGTTGCTTCAGGAGTCCATGAAAATGCATCTTTCTTCAATAATGTTGTTAGAGGTGCTGCTATTCTCCCATAATTTTTAACAAACTTGCGATAATACCCTGTTAACCCGAGAAATCCTCGCAACTTCTTTATGGTTGTGGGGACTTTCCATTCCTTAATGGCTTTAATTTTGTTAGGTCTACCTTAACACCCTCGTGAGATACAATATGACCCAGATATTCCACCTCTTGTACTCCAAAGAAACATTTGGATGTTTTTGCATATAATTGTTTCTCCTGCAATAGTTTGAGCACCCTGTCAACATGTTCAACATGATCCTTCCAAGACCTACTGTAGATTAGGATATCATCAAAAAATACTAGCACAAATTTTCTAAGGAAGGGTTTGAAAATGGAATTCATCAACCCTTGAAATGTAGAAGGTGCATTGGTAAGGCCAAAAGGCATGACCAAAAATTCATAATGACCCTCATGAGTTCGAAATGTTTTTTTTGGAATATCTTCGATCTTCATTCTAATTTGATGATATCCTGAACGAAGATCCAACTTGGTAAAATAAATTGCTCCATGTAATTCATCCAATAATTCATCAATCACAGGAATGGGAAATTTATCTTTAATGGTGAGATTATTAAGCTCCCTATAATCCGGACACATTCGCCATGATCCATCCTTCTTGTGTACCAATACTACAGGAGCAGAGAAAGAACTTTGACTAGGTTGAATTATACCCGCCTCTAACATTTATGCAATCATACGTTCAATTTCGCTCTTTTGGACGTAAGGATATCTATAAGGCCTGATGTTTGGAGGAACACTTCCTGGAATCAAATGAATAGCATGATCATGATCACAAATAGGTGGGATTCCTTTGGGAGTTTCAAACACCTTGGAATGATTGTCCAAGACTTGTTGGAGATCTGCAGAAATAGATGATTTTGATGTCGGAACTTCTAGTGAGCATAATTGTGCAATTACGCCTTGTTGTTATTTCTTTAGAAGCTTTGTCATGACATTAGAGCTTATTATCCTTCCTGGCTTCCCTTCAATACCCCGTAATTCGACTTCCTTTCCTTCTGAAAAAAATTTCAAGAAAAGTTCTTAAAAATTAAAAGCTACCGTCCCCAAAGATTGTAACCATTGTACTCCTAGTACAACATCAGCACCTCCCATAGGAATGGAAAGCATTGGACTATTCAATACATATTCCCCCATGGTTAGCTTGATATTATGGCTTTTTCCAGAGAAATTTATAGTTCCTCCATTTGCAACCATCACTTGACATTCTGGTGCTGGGTATAGGAAACAATTCAATTCCTTGGCTACCTTACAATGAATAAAATTATGGGTACTACACGAATCAATCAACACTATTACCTTTTTCTTGTTGATATGTCCTTCTATCTTGAGAGTTTGAGGAGTGGTAATTCCTGCCAATGCATTACACGATATGGTCGGACTCATTTCTTCATCTTCTAGGGTTGGTTCCTGGTGTATATCCTCTTCTTGTTCATTTTCTTCTTCCTCTTCACAATCTATGTAAAATAATTTATTCTCAGCACACTTATGACCTTTAGTGTATTTGCTATCACAAATGTAGCAAAGCCCTTTTGCTCTTTTTTCTTCCAATTGTTGTGGTGTCAACCTTGTAGGTTGTGGAAATCTAGGCGTAGCAACACTTCCTTCTTTATAGAATTGAGTGGTAGGCTTCCTTGTCGCCATAATTTTACATTCAACTTTTCTTGCCAACCTGAATGCCTTCTCCAATGAATCGGGTTCCAAAACGCGAACTTCATGTTGGATGTTATCCTTTAAAGTGCCTATGAAGAGATCAATCCTGTGTTCCTCTGGAATATCAGTTACCCTTATATTCAGTTTTTGGAAGTCCTCAATGTGCTGCCCCACTAAACCCTTTTGTTTGAGATTTATCAATTGGCTAAAGAAGGTGTTGCTCTTTGTATCCTCATAATGTGCTATCATTTTCTCCGTAAAAATTGACCAAGTGACAATTTTTTTACGGGAGCAAAGCCATCGATACCATACAAATGTATTTTGTTCTAAATGTAAAGTTACAATGCGTACCTTTTGTGTGTTTTGCACATTATTGAGATCAAAATATTGCTCCATCTGTAGTATCCATGTTACAGGATCCTTTCCATCAAACTTCCTCATATCCATTTTTGGAATATGGTGGTTCTTCCTTCCAACATTAGAGTTTATGAAATCACGATTAACATTTATTTTGTTCTCATCATGAGTTTCCTCTACTATGTTTTCATCTTGTATCAAAATTTTCAAACCTTCCATGTCTTCTTTTAGATCATTCTTCATGTTTTCCATTTTTTCATTGATCTTAGCTTCCATGTCATCCATCTTAGATTCCATGCCATCCATTCAATTCTTCAAACCATCCATCTTAGATTCGATGCCTTTCTTCAAACCATCCATCTTATTTTCCACGCATTTCTTCAAACTATCCATCTTAGTTTCCACGCCTTTCTTCAAAACTTACATGTCATTTTTTGTTGCTTTTTGCGAGAGCGAAATTTGTTGCACTTGCTCTTGTAATTTTGATATGTCATGTTGCCATTATTCGTCTTCATGAGTCATAATAGAGCCTTCTAAAGGCTTAATGGGTGTTGAATTATTTTTAGGAGCCATTTTAGAATCCAATACTGACATCTATTCTACAATATGCCCTTGGAATCAATTCAACTTGATTCTTCAAACAAGACTTATGTAATTCGGAAAAAAAAATACACACCTTTTACTTGCTTTTGAGGAGCTCGATATTGAAATTGAATTATCTCTATAATTTTGTATCCTCAATATCTGAAATTCAGCCCTGTAGTAGCCCTCTGAAGCTCTTTGAAATGCCACAGGTCTGATCTGATTTGGATTCTTCAAGGCAAAGTTATGTCCACTCTCCCACAATGACCCAATTATGGAATGGCTTAGTAGAGCGAACTTGTATGACTTGCCATGTGTCACTGTTTCCTCCTTTGGCTCTGAAATTGATAGAAGGAAAACTATAGTCTGTGTACTTGTGGTCACTTTTTACAACATTCCAATCCGATGCTCAGAAAGAGGGTTATGAAGATTTTCCCATGATCACCTCTTTGAGATGAAATTCAGAAGCTTGAAAAAGCCCTAACTTCCACAGATCATATCTTTGTAAATATTGTGAACCAAGATCTGAAATTTTGCGACGATTTTCCTCAGGATTTCAGATTCTCACTCTAAAAATTTCAGCTTTTGAAACTTCGTAACAAAAAATTTATAGAGAAAATGCCACTATGACCTGTTTAGGTTAAATTCAGGAGCCTGCAAAATGACCTAACTTCCACAGATCATATCTTTGAACATATTGCGAACCAAGCTCTGACATTTTGCGACGATGTTGGATTCGCACTCTAAAAATTTCAGTTTCTGAACCTTCGTATAAAAAAATTTATAGCGAAAATGCCACGATGACCTATTTGGAGTAGCGAAACCCTAGAATCCCAAAGCTCTGATACCAAATGTTGTGTAACCAACTCCAAAAATAGAAGAAAAGAGATATCAACGCCTTAGAAATAAGCCACTTCGAGGGGGCAACCTCCAATACATTACATGAATGAAAATTTTTTGGATGATACAAATTACAAAACCTCCTTTCTATATATAGGAGTCCATGGGGCCATAATGTAATCCTAGTGAGACCACAATGTAATCCTAGCTGACCTAACAATAATAATTTAAGGGCACAATAATAACAATATGGGGGTTACAAGGGTACAATAATAACAATAAGGGGGTTACACTAACAACAATAAGATACTATACTAGTAATATAGGGACCTAACATCATTTATGTAATGTAAAGGAGGTTTCCCCCTCGAAGTGGCTGATTTCTAAGTCGTTGATCTCTCTTCTTCTATTTTGGGAGCTGGTTTCATAACGCAATCACTTATAATTCACAAATGTATGCAACGAATAAGATTTGACTTTTTCCTGTAACATGAAATAGTAAAAATTCAATTAACTTGTACACAAATATATATTTTTAACATTAATTAAACATAATATTTCAATGTCTTACCATGTAAGTTACATCCTTGAGTTTGCTTTTCCCTTGAAGGTTGAGAATATATTTGTAAATTGTTTGCTCGAGTGAAATGTCACAAATCTCCAAAGTGATGATGTTATGACTTATTGAAATCCTACAACCAATTTATTAAAATCATGATAACCATAAGGCTCACTATCATACCCAATGTTTGTGGAATTGAAACCATGACGAGTATTTGCAATAAGTAGGGAATATTCCCTTTTAGGTATGAGATTTGCAATCTCTTCACAATCACCTAGTATTATTTGATATTAGACAATGCCAAGCTCATTCCAAATGTAATGATTAAGACGAAGATCAAGTTCAACATTCTCAAGACATTGCTTTCTCTACCTTTCCAACTTAAGTTTTTCAATAAAGGTTTGAAACTATTCGTTGTTGCATCTGCATCTTTCTTCGACATATTTAATGAAATAAACAAATATATGTATAAGTAATAACATAAAAATAGTTTACATATGAATAAAATGAATGTATAAATCAACATACCTTTTTTAATCCAAGATAAAAATATTTTAGTGTTGTTGTAGAACTTGAAGTTGGGTAGTTGCATACAACATCATCCCAACTCTCTTCTTTCAACATTTTAACCATATGTTATTGTATTTTCATAAACCTTATAACTGAATAAATAAAGTCAAAAAATGTTAATATAGTGATATGTATAACAAATACTACCAAAAACAATATGTTATATTTAAAATAAAATTATAATCTAAAAATAAGTATAAATAATTCAACAAACTTACTTTTGAAACTCCTCGTACATTTCATTCAATGACAATTCACGTGACTTCACACAAGATAGTATTGATTTGATAAGTTTGTCATTCTTCACTCCTTGCATTTCTCTCCAAGGTGTGATAGTCATACCATCTGAAAGATTTTTAATTTTAGGACATATCTTACTGTTGGTATATATTAAGGGTTTAGACTTTTTAACCTTATTATTTTTTATGTGAATATTCTCCCACATGTTGAAAATATCATCAATCAAATCCCATATATCCACAGTTCTAAATGCCAACTAGAAAATGTTATCCATACTTATGAATAGCTCTGAATTTACTTTGCCACCTTTTGCATTTATTTTTTCCTTAATTTGATAACCTATTTCTATACAACATTGCTTCCAAGAATTTAGAGTAGCATTTTCCTTATCCCCACCACAATTTTCTTCAAATTCACTATGCATAAATATGACCATTTGGATGAAATTCATAGACATCCTATACTCATTATCTGTATTATGATCCCATGCCGATAACATTTATTTTGTTTATGTTAAACCAACATAAATGATACAATTCGTTGTTTCAAAAATAAATTTACTGAGATATTCCTCCATCAATTTTCTTCTAGCCTCTGCAGAATGGTTACCTTCGATTACATAATATTCGTATTCAAAACATATTGACCTATAAAATTTCTCTTTGTTAGGAACTTCAATTGGATCAACAAGAACCACAAAATCACCCACATATGCATATGGATTGTACCTAATCAATGTTTTCAAGTTATGAACATGCAGGGGGTGTGGCTTTCTAATTTGATATTTAGATTGTCCTTCATTTGTCTTATAGAGTTGGATGACATTAAGCTGAAATGTATGGCCACCATCAACCACGTTTCTCTTCGTCAACTGATTTCGAATGAATTTTATTTGTTTTAATAATGCCATTCTCTAAATCGACTTCCCTGCTGCCTTTAGAGCTTTCACTATGATCTTAATTGGTACCCATGATTTTCTTAGAATGATCAACTTTTGATTTGTTCCTCCCATTAGTTAACAAATTTTCTTCCAAATAAACAATCTCCTCATCATCAACTGGAAGATAGACATCCATGGGAATTCTTGTTTTTTGTCTTTTATAACTTTTCTCCTTTTCAACAGGAGTTCTTATCTCATTGTCACTAATGGCAACATATTCTTCAACTTCAAATTCTAAAATTTCAAAAGGAACATGTCTAATTTTACTAAATTGATGCATTTTAGCTATTCTTTCCCAATTTCTTTTATGTACTCTTGTAGTTTCATGAAAAAAATGTATTTTGCTTATTTTTCCAAACTCTTTCTTCCATCTCTATGTGGAAACTTTTGATCACATTCATAATATTTAGCTCTTTGTAATATACTCCCTCCAACATAATTGAAATACTCTTAGCAAAATCATTTAAAACAAAATATAATATGTCAATTATAATATTATTATAAAAAATATAATGATATTTACAATAATGCATAATACATAAATATAAATAAGAAAACTTACAATGTTATTTGTAATGTTGATTGTGATTGCTTTACACATCCCTATAGAATATTCTGTCGTGTCATATATGATCTTTAAGAAATAATATCTAACCTTCTCACATGTCATGGGTAGTTTACAAGAGCATAAACATTATCTGTATTCAACACCAATCATGTCACATACTTTGCCCATCACCTCATAATTTTTTCCATATTCAACCTTACCACAATATAGATATATTTGTTCACCTTCGTTGATTTGCATATCTTTAACATATCATGTAAATTTTGTTTTATTTGTTTTTTGTGCCATCTTCCATTCTAAAACAATCTTCGATGAATTTGAAGAGCTAGTTGCTTGACTTTTACCACGTGTCTAATTTTGGTTTCGTTCAATAGTATTCATTGAGGGTCCATCTACAACTTTTGATGTTGTAATCACTGGCCTTGATCCAAAAATATTCACAGATACCTTATTTGATGTCATTTTCCTATTTAAAAAAAAATATAAGTTTATAATTTATTATCATATGGAATTCTACTACTCTTTTATTAAAAAATAAATAAAAATTCTTTACACCTTGAATTCAAAAAAAAAGTTAATTATGTTAGTAATGTTTTTTTAAAGTAAAGTTAACAAGACAACATTATAACGTCCAAAAAAATGCAAATGAAAAATAAATACAACATAAAAATAGTTAGATCTAAAACTAAAACAAAAACTTGAAATCCAAAAGCATAAAACTAGAATACAAAAAGCAACATCAATGTAAATAAAAATTAAAAAATAACTAATACAAATTAAACAATTAAAAAAATAAAAATCAAATAACAAAAATAAAAAATACAAAACTATAAGATAAGCTTTCAAATAAAAAAAATACAAAAAAATAAAAAAATAAATATATTAATCATATTTTTATTTAAAAAAAAAAACCGGAGGGTCGATTCCTTTAATCGACCCTTTGTGCCCACCTGCTAGGCACCCGTGGTCCTGCAGCCCCCGCCAGGCGAGAATCAACCCCCCACCTGCTAAGGGGCCGTAGGGCCTTGGACACCCTACGCGAAGGTGCTATGTTGGCGCTGACTAAAAATGTTTTTCAAACACACACACACACACACACACATATTTTATGGTTGTTCACGGGCAATAGGTGGTTGCTACATCCACGGGGAAATCCAGACATATCAACCTTGAAGAAAATCACAAATCCTGTTGGCCAAACTAGCAGGGCCTAACCCCAAGGGTGTTGAGGAGAATTGAATTTGTGACCTCTTGATCGACGAGGTACTTAGCAACGAGAAATCAACTAGTTGAGTTAACCCATGGGGCTATTTTTTTATAAAATATTCTAAAATAACTCTTAAACGATTTCAAAAACTTTGAATTAAAGAATTCAGATGCCACCTCAGACGAATAAAAAAATCATTTTTTTTGAAAACTGGTTTTTCCATTTCAAATCCCTTAAAACTATGTTTTTTCTTATTTTTTCTCCTAAAATTCCTACAAATATGAGTTTTTTTGTTATTTTTTAAAATAAAAATATAAAAATGTGATATTTTTATGCGGTTTCCCCCCTAAAATACAATATTAAAAAAAAATTCCTCGAAAAAAAAGAAAAACAATATTTTTTTAAACCTTTTCAGCATAAAAACAATAAAACAACATATTTTCCCCATATTTCTCTTTAAATGGTCAAAATAGAAGGAAAAATAACCTTTGAAATGCGAAAATCTCTCATTGAATGTCTTCTCGATGGCAATGTAGCTCCTCCACAAAATCGCTCCAAGATTTTGAATGAATGCTCGAGAAGATTTGATGTGATGTGAGGAATATAAACAATGAAAGTTAATATATAAGAGAGTTTGTGGGATTACTTTAACGTTTCTAAAATGTGGGATTAAAATTAAAATTAATAAAAAATAATATATAGTTAATATTATATGTTTAGATTAACTTTTGTTAAATGTGGGATAAAAAATAAAATGTAAATGATAAAAATTAACTTATTTACCTAGTTAATATTAGATAATTTAAATACAAGATTTATTTTATTTTTGAAGGAAAACTTTAAAAGAAAATTTGTGTGGAAAATGTGAATAGAAAGTGGGTAAAAATTTTCAAGACATAATTTTAGTAGAATGTTTTCAAATAATTTTTGGAGGGAAATAGTGCAAACAAAATTTTCAAAGGGAAATTGTTCAACCAATTTTTTTTGTTTTTTTTTTGGTGGATTTGGAGTGTCTTTTTTTGAGTGAAAATTTCATTCCCTAAGTTATAATTGTTATTGGGAGAGGGTGAATTTGTATCATTAAACATCTTTTGTGAAAGGTCATGGATTCTTCTGATAGTGAAGTTTCTCTTTCTGCAACATCAACATCTTCCTCGCGTAACAACTCTATTCATATTGATGAATATAACAAGAATTATTGCACTATGAATAAAGAGTCAAATTTTCCACTTAGTACTAATCCCGAGGATTATGAGAGCACCATCGATGAAGGGGAGGGTGAATAATTTAACCCAAATGATAATTTTAGAGGAACAAACGAGGATAATGCATTTTCTGTGAGTCAGGATTTCAAATGTGCTCATCGTGATGATGAATTTCCTCCAAGTGAAGATTTCAAAAGCACATATGAGGAGGGTGAAGGATTTCCTCTAAGAAATGATTTGAAAGTCACAAAGGACAATGATGAATTTCCTCCAAGTGAGGATTTCAGAAGCACAAATGTTGATGATGAAGGATTTCCTCCAAGCAATGAGTTGAAAGGCACAAAGGACGATGATGAATTTCCTTCAAGTGAGGATTTTATAAACACAAATGATCATGGTTAAGGATTTCCTCCAAGCAATGATTTGTTAGGCATAAACAATGATGATGAATGTCATCCGAGAGAGGATTTTAGAAGCACAAATGATGATTGTGAAGGATTTCCTCGAAGCAATGATTTAAAAGAAAAAAACGATGATGATAAATTTCCTCCAAGCGAGGATTTTAAAAGCACAAATGATGGTGGTGAAGGATTTCCTCCAAGCAATGATTTGAAAGGAAAATACAATGATCATGAATTCCCCCCAAGAAAGGATTTTAGAAGCACATATGATAATGGTGAAGGATTTCCTCCAAGCAATGATTTGAAGGGAAAAAACGATGATGATCAATATCCTCCAAGTGAGGATTTCATAAGCATAAATGATGATGGTGAAGGATTTCCTCTAAGCAAGGATTTGAAAAGCACAAACGATGATGATGAATTTCGTTCAAGCATGGATTTCAAAATTAGTGACGATGATGAAAGATTTATTCTGAGCGAAGATTACAAAAACACTGATGATGATGGTGAAGGATTTCCTCTGAGTGATGATTTCAATAGAATAAATGAGGATGGTGAATAATTTCCTCTGAGAAAATATTTCAAAAGCACCAATGATGATGATGGATTTCCTATGAGTGAGGATTTCAAAATCACAGATGAGGATGGTGAAGGATTCCCCCCAAACAAGGATTTTAAAGGCACAAATGATGATGATGAACTTCCTCCATGCAAGGATTTCAAAATCACAGACGATGATGGTGAAGGATTTCCTCTATTTAAATATTTCAATGGAAGAAATGAGGTTGGTGAATAATTTCCCGCGAGTGAGGATTTCAAAAGCACTGATGATGTATTTACTTCGAGCAAAGATTATAAAAACACAAATGATGATGGGAAGGATTTCCTCCAATTGAGGATTTCAACGAAAGAAATGAGGATGGTGAAGAATTTCCTCCGAGCAAAGATTTCAAAAGTACCGATGACGATGATGGATTGTCTCCTAGCAAGGATTATAAAATCACAGACTATGATGCTGAAGTATTTCATCCAAGTGAGGATTTCAATGGAAGAGATGAGGATGGTGAATATTTTCCTCCAAGCGATGATTTCAAAAGCATGAATGAATATGGTGAATAATTTCCTCCGAACGAGAATTTCAAAATCACAGATGATGATAATGAAGAATGTCCCACAAGCGAGGATAGTAATGAATATTTTCCAAGCAATTATGGTGTCGAATTTCCTAACTATGTTCAAAATGATCATATCAAGAATAATATTACTCCTAAGGATGATGAAAATTATTATAGAGAGGATAATGAAATATGGATATGTTATAAGAAAATATTGTATATAGGAGTAGGACTACACCTTTTCATACCAATCCAAGATATTAAAGTTATACAAGGTATAGTACAAAATATCTCACGAGACTTCTATCAATGATCTGATTTCAAGTGAATGTTGTCAAAATTATTGCTTGAAACATATGGATTTCAAGTTTGCATTAGAGAAAAGGAAGAGACATTTTTTCAATAAATAAAAGAGAAAAGGAAGATACATTTTTTCAATGAATAAAAACATGCAAAAATCATATCTAATGGGGTGCATGCAACCTACATTGGCATGTTATGATTATCATATTGGGAATTTATTGTTTTGTAGAAGGGATTTCAAAATGTTTGATTCAATTGGTAATTTTCAGGTGTCAAGAATCCAATCAGGATTGGAAAAATATCCCACATTTTATTCAAAAGTACGTTATGGATGAGAGATTGGGCCATTAGCAAATATTTCACTGTCATGGATGCAAGAATTATTTTCAAATCATGGAGAGTGTATGCCAAATAAAGACACAATACATATTCTAGACAATTTCTCAAGATGATAAATAGACAACTTGTACAAAGGATATGCATAAGGTGTTGAAGGAGATGGTAATTTATTACATATAATATTCATATTTTACAAGGATATGGAAGAAACAATTCAACAATGTCAGTATTTCTAAGAAGACAAGATGTGGCTTTGCAGTACGTGTGCTTCTCTTAAATAAAAAAAGGGATAAATGTCGAGGGGTAGAAAGTGGTATGCATTCATAACATTATTTTTAAAAATTGGATAGTCATCAACTCTGAAAATGAATTTATTAATAGGTTTCTTTTATGTTATGTGCAGATTCAATTGTCAAAGCACTTCAAGAGTATCACAATTAGGAAACAAGTGAAAGGAAAAAAAATTGTATAAGCATCGAAAGAAGTGTAATGATAATCAAAATAAATATTTGGGTTTGATAATTGATGGTATGGACAAGAAGAAAACACTTCTACCACATTTTGTGTGCACACTAAAAAAATTACCGGAGAAAAATTTTATTCAGTTTCACTTGGTCGATTGTATGGTGTTTAATGGGAAAATGTGGCTAAGGGTTTACTTCAGAACTCCAAATATTCATGATGATGCGAATCTGACCATAACCATAATTCATGATGTGCTTTCTCATTGGTCTAGTAATCTGTCTGAAGTTTCGTATCTGCGATTAGACAACACTAGTCGTGAAAATAAAAATCAAATTGTTTTTGTATATTTGAACATGCTTGTTGAATTGAGAATTTTTCAAAAGGTAAAGGTTGGTTTTCTTCTTGTTTGGCACACTCATGACCATATTGATGTGATGTTCAATCATTTTTTAGTAGCATTGAGGAGAAAGGATGTTGGGATCCTGCCATCACTAATTGAATGTATTAAGAAATCATACATTCTAGAGATTATTTTTCACATGTTGGAAGAAACTATTGACATGCAAAGGTTTATTCTGGGATCACATGGCGAGGATAAATGCATTGAACAACTCAATGACATTAGCTTCCAACATCATTTTTGCATAAAAAAAATTGATGAGAAAACACTTATATGGGGCAAGAAGTATTAAATTGCTGCAGAATGGGGGCCGTCATCAGGTTTAGAAATTTTGAAGTTCATTCTAAATCATCCAATATTTGCATCAAATATATTGTTATTACAATCATTTGCTGAAATCCATAATGCACGAAGACATAAGAGAGATATAAGTTATTCTAAATGTTTGGAATAAATTAAAAAATCTATTAGAGATACATATGAGTATTTTGATATTGTTGATTCATTTTGGTGGGAGTATTTTTCAATAATCAAAGTGATATAATTTCAAGATCAAGAAATGAATATATACTTTTGAAGACTCCATTTATTTGGACACAAAATATGCCAAATGAACATGAGGAAAGAAACATTGTTGAACACCAACAATCTCAAGGTATTATTAATTCTTCACAGGTAGAGGAAATATAAATGTATATTGGTTCTAGAAGATAACTTGCATAACGTGAAGCCATGGAAGACCTTTACAGGGGTTCTGTGCAGGATGTTAAGGAGTGTTGCATGATCACAATGTTAGAGGATGGAGATCCACATGGCTATCAATTATGGGTTGCCAAGGTTATAAAAACCATTACAGAAAATGAAGATGTTATAGAAGTTGAAGTAAATTGGTATGCCACAATCATACCCATTCAATGGTGTGTACAAGCCAGAGATGGTAGTTGGTAAACAAATTGGCAGGAAAAAAAAATTGTACAAATATTAATCATCGTCACATAGACATATTAAAATTGGAAGATGTTGACATACTTGTTTATGACTCCAATTTAACAAAGAGAGGAAATCTTCACTTCAAGACGATATATATTTTGAAGAGGTTGCTACTAGAAGAAGCAATGTTAAGATGAGACCTTGCTGAACCTAGTCGTAGATCTAGAAGACTTTTGAAACCTGAAATGGTGGGCATGCATGTTGACTCATATGGGGAATTAGTTGATGAAAGAGAAGAGTATGGATCATCTTCATCTGCATCCAACCATTCATTTGAAGATGTTAAAAATTCTAATGGTGTACTAGAACCTATGAGTGATTTTGAATAATTATCTAAGACATTTTATGTAATTGATGCTTGTATGGTAACTTGAAATAAATATTGTAACTTCCATAGGGTCCTAGATGAATATGAGTCATTTCTATGTTTGTTGTATTATATGTTTTAATTACGAAGAATTCATTTGTTTAGAATATCCACAATGCAACAATAACTTTGAGAATTAATTTATGTTTCATTCAATCTACCAGTATTACTATTTTGATTAAAAGTAAATAAAAATTAGAAATTAATGTTTAATTTTAAAATTACACAGTGATATTGTCACTATATTATTTATTGTTATCATTGGACCATAATTAAAAAAAATGTTGCAATTTTAATGCCCCATTAAAAGGGGATACTTCGTTTTGATGGTTGATTTTTAAGTTTTTATTGTAATGGGATAAGTTGTCTTAGGCTAAGATTTGAAAATAGGTATACTTTTATCTTTTAAAATAAAAATTACCCATAGAATAATGACTCTTTCATTCAAGTGTTCAATGTTAAGGTTTTTTTAGTCATATAATTTGTCTAAATATAAAATACCATATTTAGACAAATTATATAATATTCCCACTGATGGAATTTTAAGGCTTTTTAGAGATGTGAAATTTTATCTTTAACTTCAATGCTAAAAAATGTTGAAAATGTGCCCCAATTTTTTTTGTTTTTTTTGTTTTACCAGCATCAACGCTTTTCATTTTTAGGGTGTTTTTTGATATTTTTTTTTTTGTTAGTACCATTTTTAAAAAATGTTGAAAATATACCCTAAAAAAAAGTCGTTCTAGCATACACACTTTTCATTTTTAAGTTGTTTTTTCATGTTTTTGGGTTTTTTTTGGGTAGAGTTCTCGTTTTAAGGTCAGAGTTCGCATTTGATCGCTAAATTTGTTTTTAAGGCACATGCTGCCATAACCCTGTCCACCAATGAGTCACATAATTAATCATTAATTCAGCTACCAAGGGAAATAAAGTCTTAATAGTTCAATCCCCGACAATGTCACCAGAAGAATGTTGGTTCCCATATTGTTCTAACGAATGAGAGAAATCCAAGAACACACTCACTTAGGGTTAAAAACCTTCCCACTTCAGGATAAAAGGGTTGGCCCCCTTCACCTTAGGAGGTATTCCTGGTTTCTAATGAAAAAATATGTTCAATAAGAAAATACATATAAGGCCAGTTTAATGATACGAAAGAATGAAAAGTTTAATCGTTTAGTTTTTGGGAAAATGAACTTTGCCATCATAGGATCCATGGTTTTGAATGAATAATTAAAGTACAAAATTTAAATAAATAAATTAGAGCTATATCAAAGGAAAAAATACAGATGAGATAAATAAATTAAAACATGAATAAAGAGAAAATAAAATAAAACTAAAATACCTCTTTATCTCAAGTGTAATCTTATTCACTTAAATGCAAGTATGAGGTAAATCAATATCAAATATTGAATCACTTACAAACAATACACAAAAAAATAGCTTGTAGAAAATCCACATAGATTCAACTGATCTTGTAATATGCTAAAACAAAATACTTGAATCTATTCTACAAATTGCGAAAACCAATTACGATCGCACAATCACAGGAATAAGAAAGAGAAAGAATTTCAATCACACAACACAAATATGTATCTGGGGAAAGCCTCAAATAAAAACCCCTCTATATGTGTATTGAATTAAGTCAATAATATGAAACAATACAATGCCTCTCTAAGGCTTGAGAGCTCTCTGCACTATCTCCGATTGTCTCACTCTGATCCCAACAAGTTTGGTCCAATACTTAACCACCTCTGGGTTTCATAGCCTTGCTTATACATTCCTGAGGGAATTGAGCCCCTATTAATTAGGAAATTACCAAGAATTTATCGTGCAATTCATCCAAGGCATCCTGCTGATCTCATTCATGACCTGCACAATTTTCTAATGATACAACTGATAGTATACTTCCCTTTAACTCCAATCTCAATTGGGTTTTCCTCAGATCTGACATGAAACAACTATTTATAGCAAATATCAAGTTATCTGATTTATCACTGCATGTGAATTAAATCATATTTAATTCACTAGACCTCTCACTAGCTCATCCATTAGTTAGAACTAGTTAAACTGTTTTAACTCAAATAATTAAGTTAAACAATTACAACTCAAAGTAAACTGCAACTGGACACCCTAAAACTTAGATAAAACTCCACTTGCCTCCATTTTGACCCCCAATTCGAGTTGAATTAGCTGACTAAGTCTTCCCAACTCAGTTATCTCGTATGAGCTGTCATGTGATGTGGAATTACACTTTCCTTCTAATTTAATTAAGGGAAAATTAAATTAGAAGCCTCTTCTTGTTGCCAATTTCAACACTCCCTCTCAACAAGAAAGGGATTATCTGCTACGCCGATCCTACCTCTGTGGAACTCAAATTTTCCTCTTGACAGTGCCTTCGTCAATATGTCTGCATATTGCTTTTCTGTGGGAATGTAATCTAATGACATAATCCTCCTCTGTACATAATCTCTGAGATGGTGATACCAGATATCAATATGCTTGGAACTTTTATGAAAAAACGGATTAACTAAGAGTTTGATGCAACTATGGTTATTACAATAAATCACCATCGGATCCATTTATTGACCAAACAAACCAACATGTATCTTCCTCATCCAGATGACCTCACATGTTTCTTGACTAACCACCATGTACTCTGCCTCTACTGAACTGGGTGCAACTGATCTTTATTTCCTGCTGTACCAAGAAAATGATATGATCCAATGCTTAAGATGTCCCCTAATATTCTCTTCATGTTGGATGGACTCCCTGCCTAATCTGCATATGTGGAGCCTTGAATATTCCACCCCTCTGCCTGTACCATAGCCTAAAATCTGTAGTGCCTTTGAGGTATCTCAACACATGCTTGCCTGCCTTCCAAAAGAGCTTGGTAGGCTTAACCATAGCTTGACTAAGCTGGTTAACCGCATAGCATATGTCTGGTCATGTGTTCTCCAAATACATGAGTGAACCCAGAAGTTTCCTGTAGATGGTAGCATCTACTACTTCGCCTGAAGTAGAATCCTCCTTCCTCCAGTTTCCTGCTAGAGGAGTCTCCATGGGGTTGCTGACCTTCATGTGGAATTTATTCAGAATATCCTTCGAATAATTGCCCCGAGATACAAATAAATCCCCATCTCTTTGTCAAATTTCCAATCCCAGGAAATAATGCAAGAGCCCCATATCCTTCATCTCAAATTCTCTTGCAAGATCCTCTTTACAAGACTTGATGAGCTGCTCATCACCTCTCAGTATCAAATCATCGACATAAAGTACAATGATCAAAATTTTACCTTCTACCACAATATGGTAAAGGTTCACATTTGCATCAGTCTTGGTGAAGCCCAACATGGTGAAATAGCTGTCAATCCTGGTGTACCAAGCACAAGGTGCTTGTTTCAGTCCATACAATGCTCTCTTGACTTTGCACACATGCGACTCTTTGTCGAAGGTCTCAAAACCTTATGGCTGCTAAATTTACCTCAATCACATCATTGAGGAAGGATGTATTTACATCCATATGATGTATCTTCTATCCCATCTGCGCTGAAAGTGTACGGATGGATCTAATTGATGAGTACCTCACGACTGGTGAAAAGTTCTCATCATAATCAATCCCCTCCACCCGAGAGAACCCTATGGCCACAAATCTAGCCTTGTGTTTCTCCACACTCCCATATGCCACCTGCTTCACCTTGTAGATCCATATGGATCCTACAAATAACTTCCCCTCCGGTCTTGGGACAACCTCCCATGCACTGTTTCTGATAATGGCATCAAACTCCTAAACCATGGCATAAAACCAAACTAGTTGCTGCATTGCTTCCTCGAAAGAGGATGGCTATATCTCTACACTCTCGCTCATAAGAGCTATGTAGCCAGTGTACCGCTCTCGGGACCTTCGTTGCCTGCAATGTGATGTGGGTGCTCCCACATTCTCTTTAGGATCAAGCACCAACCTGTCAACCTATTTGGTGTGATTTCTTCCATCTCAGGATGTCTCTACATGAGTGGGTTCTTCCATTCTCTGTTCCTCTGCTTGTGGCTGCTCAACATATTGAGGTTCTTCTTTTGGAGCTAAGAGCTCCTTAACTGCATTCAATTGAAGCTCCCTCTCAAGGGAAATTCACATGGCCTTCTCTTCATCAAATTTCACATCTCTTCTGACCACTGCCATCCCGTGTGCTGGAAAGTACACCCGATAGTTGTGAGGTGTATCTGTGTACCCCACAAATATTCAACTCAGTTGTTGGCTCTAGCTTCTTCCTGGAATTTTTGGTCACATGGCAATAAAATGATGAACCAAAAATTTTAAAATGTGCCACATATGGTTTCTGACCTGAAAAAAATTCCTCTAGTGTACTCATCCTAAGTATATGAGAAGGATTTATGTTCTGCACAAATACTATTGTGTTGCATGCTTCCACCCATAGATGCAACTGTAGGTCCTGATCATGCAACATTTCTCGTGTTCCTCCCACAATATTTCTGTTCTTCCTTTCTGCAACCCCATTTAGTTGTGAGTTATGAGGTTCTACCAATTCTCGTCGAATTTCTTCTGAAGCACAAAAGTTCTTGAATTCATTCGAGATATATTCTCCAGCAATGTCGCTTCTAAGAGCCGTCACCTTCTTCTTGTATATTTCTCTACAATTGATTTGAAATCATAAAACTTTGAGAATGTCTGATCTTTCTTCTGCATGAAGAATATCCAACACTTGCGTGAAAAATCATCTACAAAAATCATTTAATACTTGTGTTTTGCTGTGGAGGCTGTTGAGAATGGTCCACATACATCTGAGTGAACTCTCTCAAGGACCGCATTTGCTAAGATTTAATTATCATGAAAGGTGGATTTGGTGTACTTCCCCAATGTACACCCTTTTCATGTATCTCATTTCTCAAGTGCACCCTTGGGGCTTCATGTAGAAATCTACCGCATGATCTTCAAAGAGCCATGGTGTAGATGGCTAATATCTCGGATCCACACCTTCTCTGCTTTCGTGCTCAAGGCAACACAATTTTCTGCATCCAATTTGTATAGGTTCTTTACTCGAACCCCAATCTTCTTCACTTGTCCCATGACTTTGTGACGAAGGAACGCCTTTCCTTTGCTAAATATCACATCATAGCTACGTCTTCCAACATAGAAAATGAAACTAAATTCTTCTTTAAACTAGGAACATACATGGCATCTTTTAATGTGAGAGGAGTAATATAATCCCTATGAAATGTAACTATACCTATGCTGGTAGCGCTATACCTCCCGTCATCTCCCATCTCGATGTGTATTTGAAGATCCTTCTCCTCCAAGTTACTGAAGAATTCTTTGTTTCCGGTCATATGGAATGAAGCTCCATTATCTAAGTACCACAATGAACCCATCACTGATGACACCATGCATGCAATGAGAGTGAAATATAACTCGAACTATGAAGCAAGTGCTTCACCTATCGCTCCTCTTGAGGGCTTCTTACCGGTCTTCTTGTGTAGACACTTTGTAGCATAGTATCCAAGCTCATGACATTGAAAACATTTTATCTTTGGCAAGTCTCTCTTCTTGCCCGCCCGACCTGAATCTAATTTGGAATGGGATGCCTTCCCTTTCCCTTTCATCTCCTTTCTAGCCAAGGCATAGCTCTCCTCATCATTAGTTTTTGATGAAGATCCACCTTTGGTGTTCCTCCGAATCTCTTCTTGTACCATGTTAGGCTACAATTGCTCCCACTCTGGTAGCTTCTCCCTCCCATTCACCGAATCTTGGTAGATTTTCCAACTCTTGAGAAGGCATAGAAGTGCCATGCTCACCAAATCATCCTCAGAAACTGCCACACCAACACTTCCAAGCTCATATCTACATTGAGTGAACTTCATCAAGTATTTTGGTATCGTATCACCCTTATCCATCTTGATCTTTCTGAGCTTTTCCTTCAACACCAGCTTCCTATGGTCGCTGCTGTTCTAAAAAAATCTATTAAGGCCTTCCAGATAGCATATGGAGTTTCCTTTCCATGGAGGTTTGAGAGAATATGATCTCGAACTCCTTCTAACAAAATCCTTCTCACCTTTGCTACATTCTTCTTCCATGCATCAAGATTTTGAGCATATGCTCCTGCGGGCCTAGGAATATGACTGTCTATGAATTCCTTCAACCCATTGTCCTCTAACACCGCATCCATCTTGTCCTTGTAAGCTATGTAATTCGAAGTACCCTCAAGGGAATATTCGAGTCTCAATCCATAGAAATACATTTTGATCTCATGTTGGTCCTGAAGATGCAAATTTGATTCACTTGTTCAAAACAAACTCGTATTCTTCTGCTCTATAGTGATTCCTTCTCCGATACCATGTAGAAAATACACATAGATTCAAATGATCTTGTAATATGCTGAAACAAAATACTTGAATCTATTCTACTAATTACGGAAACCAATTACGATCAAATAATCACATGAACAAGAAAGAGAAATAATTTCAATCGCATAACAAAAATTTGTATCTGGGGAAAGCCTCAACTAAAAACCCTGCTATCTATATATTGCATTAAGCCAAGAATATGAAACAATACAATGCTTCTCTCATGCTTGAGAGCTCTATGCACTATCTCTGGTTGTCTCACTCTGATCCCAACAATTTTGTTCCAACACTTAACCAATTTCTTGCCTTTGGGTTGCACAACCTTTCTTATGCATTCCTGAGGGAGTTGAGCCCATATTAATTAGGAAATTCCCAAGAATTGATTGCGCAATTCATTTATGGAATCTCGATGACCTCATGCATGACCTATACAATTTTCTAATTATACAACTGATAGTATACTTCCTTTTAACTCCAATCACAATTGCGTCTTCCTCAGAGCTAACATGCAAAAAATATTTATAGTGAATATCCAGTTATCTGATTGATTACTGCATGTGAATTAAATCATATTTAATTCACTGAATCTTTAACTATATCATCCATTAGTTAGAACTAGTTCAACTGATTTTAACTCAAATAATTAAGTTAAACAATTATAACTCAAAATAAACTGCAATTGGACCCCCTAAAACTTAAAGAGAACTCTACATGCCTCCAGTTTGACCTCCAACTCAAATTGACTAAGCTAACTAAGTCTTCCCAACCCAGTTAACTCGTACAAGTTGTCATGTGATGTGGAATTACAATTTCCTTCTAATTTAATTAAGGGAAAATTAAATTAGAAGCCTCTTCTTGTTTCCAATTTCAACATAACTAACACATTTATTCTACCAACAATGTATATTGGCAAATAAATGAGTTCAATAAAGATTAAAACAAATTATTATAGATCATGTCAATTATCAACCTTTAATAATTATCAAGATAAAGATAAACAACAAAGTAAAATAATTAAAAGAAATAAAATAAAAAGAACTAGTATGTATTGATATTTAAATTAAATGTGCAAATGAAGCATGTATAACATGTATCATCTTGACTTCAATCTGCGACATAAGGCTTTCAAATATGAGTCAAACCTTTAAATAAAAAGTATTTAAAAGCATTAAATCAACTTATGTATGCAAGATTCACTGTAGGATCAAGTCAAATCAACAATATTTAATATTTTACTAGTAAATATAAACCATAAATAAACAAGAACACACACAGAGAGAAACAAAATGAATATTTTGATTTATGTGATGTTCTTTATGAATTACTACAAACAAATAATCAATGCCATGCACTAATATATTTAGTTAACAATAAATCAAAGAAATCTCTCCATTTGAGCGCTTCAGATAGTATACACATCTCGAAGAAGAAACAAATCAATTAATGACTAAGTGAGTTATTAATTGATCATGTCAAATTTATAAATAGAGTATACAACAAACAAAATTAAATAAATAAAATGAACATAATTATTTATTTAAAACTACATATCCTTAAATCACGAACCCTTATGAATCCAATTTGTGTATAACATGTGTAGTTGGACTCCTCCAAAACAAAAATCCTTTTCTCCTAGAACCCCCTTATCCAATGAGTAATAAGAGTTTATATACAAAAATATTTAATAACCTCCCACATAATTAAAATATAAAACAAATTATTTATGAAGATAGTTTTGTAAAAATTTCCTTCTTAGAATTGAGTTTACTATAATCCTTTCATTTAATTATTTCTGTTCAAATCTTCAACCCAACAAGTCTTTTAAAAGGTTGTTATTTATTTTTCGTGCATTATAAAGAAAACTAGAAATTAGTTTTAATATAAAAACATAATAATAAATGAAACTAAAATAAATAGAAACTCACCCTTTGCAAATCTGTCCCCATTATACCTTTATATGAAATTTTGTTTTCATTTTTTACCTTTGGTAACTTCGGCTAAAACTTTTCCATCTATTCAAAACAATGACTTTAATGCAAACATAATTTATTTTCAATAATTTAAATGTTATATTAAAATTTGAAATTTACTTTTTTAATGTGTTGGAATCAATTTTATATTTATTTCAAACTCTTAAACCAAGCTCATATTTTCTTCAACACTCTTTTTTCTTATAAATTATATATTTTTTTTCTAATTAAAATGTCTATTTAAGCATACATAATAAAAAATTTAAGTTTAAAATTTTATTTAAATTTTTTTTTTTAAGCATGACAGGATTATATCTTCATCATGTCCAATATATCACCTATTTAGGCGAGGAAATAAACCAATGGCTTCACATCAAAAAGTGCCTTAACAAAACACCCATTTACCATTTATCTAAAACTCCATAAACTAATTTTATTTTAAACTTAAAATGAAAATAAAATCTAAATTATATATATTTTAAATTCAATTAATAATATAAACTTCAAGTCTAAATAAATTAAATAATATAAATGTAAGTTAAATAAAATTTAAATTATATAAACGTCAATGTATATATAAATCTAAACTTTAATGAATTTTATATAAATAAACTTTAATGATTTTTTTTCAAGACAAATTAATACCTTTTTGGGTTTATCGAAAGAAAACAGAGAAAATGAAAAGGAAGGGAAACAAGACTCGACGAAATCTTTCCTGTCGAAAGTATTTAGTTGGATAACCTACAGAATAGCCTAGAAATTTCGGTAAGGTTCTGAAAAAATTTCGGTAATTTTTTTTGAAAATCTGGGTTCTAATTGTTAAACTTCAGTATTTTAGGTGTCCTAAGAGTTTTTGATGGTGCTCCATCATAAAAAATGCAATTCAAACACTCCAGCAACTTGATTTTTTGAATTTTTATTATCATCAGATTCTGACAAAACACTGCCATCCAAATTATTTTATTACGTCGAGCTATTATATTGCATCAGTAAACAACTCCAATATCAATATCAATATCAATATCGAGCGGAGAAATGATAGTGCGTTAACGACATTGGACGGAGCCCATAACATTTAATACGGGCACATGTTTTGGGTTTTAATTTTGTTTGGGGAGTCAAAGTTTACAAGAGCATTTAAAATTCGTTGCCACCCATTACACCTTCCTTTATTTACATGAGCGTTAACTCTTAATGGATGGTAATATAACAAGTATGATGACAGCTGAGAGGATTAATTTATAGGTGAGTTTTTTTAATGAATTTTAATTAATTTTTACTTTTGTTCAATTTATATTTCAATTAATTTTTATTTATTTGATTTTATTTATTGTTGTTGTGTTTTTTTAGTTGATATTTTATTTATATGGTAAAAAATATGTATATTTAGTTGAACATAAAGTTTCACTTGAGTTTGTTGACCGTTGTTTGCAACAAGTGACAAAAATACAAAAAAAGTTAAGAACAACGTTCATAAATGAGAGGGTCAAAAACACCAAAAGACAGAGAATACATAAAAAACTCTTAATAGATTATGAATTTTTTAATTCCTTTTAATTTAATTAAAATATTTATTAAAATAATTAAAATATTTATTAAAATATTTTTAAATAGTTAAAATGTTTATTAAAATAATTTTAAATAATTAAAATATTTATTAAAATCATCTTTAACTCTTTTTAATAATTATTAATTTTTTAAAAATATATATATATTAACAAGATCAGATGCTGTATTATATTCCAAAAAGAGGAGGAAAGATTTCCTTGTTACATGCTAGTGCTACTGAGGAGAGACAGAGAAAGTAGCGATCACAAAATGTTAAGCCTTCTTTGTATCTACTATTCAGGAGGTACTGAAATACATATTTCAAATATATTTAGACAAACTATGAAAGAAGTAGGACAAACTTAAAAGACATATGCAAAGGAGTAAGGGTATTGCAAAGTTAATACATTAGAAAATTTAAAATTTAAAAAATATGACCTCTAAACAAAAATGGTTGATGTTGCATCAACACTTTTCAACATTAGCATAAAAATCCCTAAGATTTAAACAAATGTTCATACTTGATACATAAAAAGAATTAAAGTGTCAAACTAAGCCCTCTAAAATAAATAGGTTGATTCTGCATAAACACTTTTCAAAATCAGCATGAAAATTAGTAACATTTAAAAAAAAATGTTACATAAGAAAATTTAAAGTGTAAAAATATGCTTTAAAAAAAAAGGTGTATTCTGAATAACCACTTTTCAAATTCTGGTGATTTTTTTGCTATTTCAAAAAAATGTGTAATCGATAATTTTCTTGTTTGATCGGTAACTATGTTCTTTTTGCCTTTTCAAATCCTTTTCCATTTCCTTTGCCAATTTCCCTTAGCTATCACTACAAGGAAAAGACCCTCTAGTGGAGGTTATAAAGGAGGTTTTTAGTGTTATAAAATTGGCCAAAATTGTCAAAAAACATTTGCTACAATATCAGTTTTTAGTAATGGAGGTTCTGGTGGATCTTTTAACAGAATTTCAACACAACTATAAAACCTGGGCGACCGGAGGTTATTACGGATGTTTTTTTCATTGGTGCGCTACTAAGGTGTGAACGCATTGGTGCGTGTCATATAGACGCTCGACTCGGGGTGGTCGAAGGTGCATGCACTGGGCCGTAAAGGTATTCACCACAATAGGCGCACTGTAGGTGATACAACACATAGGGCTGTTCTAATTCGTATTGGGATTTGTGCGGTGCCCATATGTCCTATCAACACATCAGTACGTAGTCTTATTGAAGCGCACCGGTGCGCAGTATAAGACAAACACACCGATTGTTCTAATTCATATTGGTATTTGTGTGGTGCCCATAAGTCGTACAAATGCACCGGTGCGTAGTCTCACATAAACGCATTGGTGCACAGTATCACACAAACAAACTGAGATTTATAATTGGTATTGGTATTTGTGCGGTGCCCACAGGTCGTAGAAACGCACCAATGCACTCATACAAACGCACCGGTGTACAGTAACTGACACGCACCGACGTTCATTTTGTAATGTTTAGAAACATCGACCTGTGACAGTGCAATTATTGTGATTTTTTAAAATTCATTATTCATCAAAAGTCGACACATCTTACAATAATATTCATATTAATTACATTTTTATTAATGCATTTGAATGTGATGTTTGGATTAATTCATTATATCATATCATAATTATTGTGATTTTTTTTAGATGCATTATTCATAAAAATACGACACATATCTTATAACAGTATTCATATTAATTAAAGTTTTATTAGTGCATTTGAATGTGATGTTTGGATTAATTTGTTAATCATATCATTAGATTTCACATCTCTTCATTATAATATTTAATCATATTTCACAACGACAATGGAGAACACAATAGAATAAATTAAAACATAATATATATATATGACAATTTTTGTCATACAAAATGGGACAATTATTGGTATCCCTTTGTCTTTCAATTGGGACACTATGTCCATTACATTAAACAAAATGTCTGATTTCATAGACAAATATTTCAAAAAATACAACGCCTTGCTTTGATATCCAAACATAATGATAATCATTCTTCGCTTGAACTGCTATCACTGCTATAGATACTTCCATGACTTGGGTTATTTTCAGGATTTTTTTTTCACGGTGTTGATTGTTTTCTTCTTCTTCACCTTCCATCTACAAACATAAAAATAAACTGTAATGAGTGTATATACATTGGTGAGAATAATGAAAGTTGCAATATTAAATAATATACATCATTGTAAATCGAAAAGAAATGACGTACCATAGAGAAAATTGACTAATGAATTATACACATTCTTTCAAAACCATGTAGTATACTATCTTTCAAGATTTCGTCTGTTGCCGTAGTTCCATACTTTGTTTCCTGCAGGTTTTATGCCCCATAACAAATCATATATTTAATATAAAAGATTTTTTTGTTCTAGTAATTATAGATGGAGCTAAGTAAAACAAGATCGATAGATGCTTACAAATTCCACAATTAATTTCTGATATGCCAACATATACTCACAACCCATATTTAACTTAATGTTAATCAATTCATCTGATAGTTCTTATTTGTATGTTAGCACTTGTTTGAAGACATTTAATGATGATTTTTGTAAAACAACTTAAAATATACAAAAATGAAATCTAGTTAAGTTGTTATAAGGAAGTAACAATTACTCACAAACTTAGACATCAACCCTTTTCTCCCTTGTCGTCCTATTTTATGTGCTGAATGGGTTCCATTTTCTTTTCTTTTCTGCAAGAAAATACTTGAAAATTAATATTTAATGCTAAATTGTTTATTTATTGTACCTAATGATAAAAAAATTCAATGATTACATATTACATTTGAAGCACGTTGTCATTGAGATGGCTCCTCCTACGATGCAATTTTGTCTATTTCTTTGACCATCTCTTTGTACACCTTTTTGGACATTCCTACTGGCATATTCTGATATCAGCTCGTTCATCTTTTGAGATTTTCATAATCTTCCTGAAAATGTAACATGAAAATAAACTATTTAATTTTTATATTAATACATGAAAAGTAAATATAACAAAAGTGTTATTTATAAATGATATTTATAAATAATTCCTGACAAACATTTAAAGGAATATTAATTTTTCATTCCTTTTTTTTTGTTGTTGTACATTTTTGCTATTAAAAGTTTGACATGTCTCATTGACCAATTCTCTGGAAACTCTTCCTATAGTTTAGATAAAATTTGGTTATTGGAATCATTAGATGGATTTTTGTATTGTAAGTGAAAATAATTTCTATACATTCATTCCAATAGATCCCTCAAATTTTTGTAAAAATTCCCCCCCCCCCTTCCATTAACCTCCAGCACCACTCCAGATGAGCTAAGGAGCAATTCATTTTCATTCACATGTTTTATTTATTTCTTTTCTTAGAACAACATTCATTTTCTGAGTTGTTGGTCATTGTATAACATTAAGCATATGTGAATTAATAGATTATTTGACACATGCTATCTAATAATTTTAAGTATATTATTAATGAAAATTAAAAAAAGAAACTCATATTGGATTGATAGTATTTTTTCATTTACCTAATTCATCATTTTGCAATTTTTCCATCAAGATTTTACACTATTCTCGTCCTAGATCAGAAATAACCTTATCGAGCTTCGTCATTTTGTGACTCTGCATGATACACATTAAACAATACATATTAGTTAAACTTACATATAGTTCAAAAATAATATTTTTTGTAAAGAATTTACAAAGAACTTGCCTTTTTTGCTTTTCTTGATGTGTTATTAGTATTTTTGTTACTTGATCTCTTCTCAACCATTTCTTTATCAATATGAAACATGTACCATATCATTCATTAATATATTTTATAAACAAATTGTCAAATTTTCAGGTAAAAATATATATCAAGAAACCGGTGCACTATTCATGGTGTACGCACCGACGTCGGTGTGTGGTAGTCTGATAAACGCACTGCCCAAATAGTATAAAACATCGTATGGTGCTCTATGTCAACAAGGAGCACTGGTGCATTACATGTTAACCACCGCACCGATTAATAGAAACAAAATAATAAAAATAGCCTAGTGTTAGTTTTTGTAGCATATGGTGTCGTGGAGGGGGTGGTGTGACCTATTTTTATAAACGCCCCATGAAAACAAGGGACCACCATACGGTGCTCTCTGTCAAATAGGAGACCCAATGCGATGCGTTATATATTACATGGTGCACTGGTTAACACAAATTTTTTTTTTTTGTGAAACAGTACGTGCGTGGTGAGCCATAATGAAATAGCACCTTGGTGCCCTATTTTACATATGGCGCACAGATTAATTTTTTATTTTTAATTTTTTTATCAAACAGTACATGTGCGGTGCGTTGGGATAATCTAGTGTATTGGTGTGCTAGGTTACACCGGGTGCACCGATAAAAAAAAATTAGTATTTTAAAAATTCACGCAAGGGCCGACAAGGATTGAGATTCGACTAGGCAAGTCATCCCGTGGGTTGGATCTCTTAGGTCTATATATAGCAATACAAACCGTATAAATCTAAAATGAAAATCCATAATTCTGAAATCAGAGAAACAGGGAGAAGAAATGGAAAAAACAAAAAGAATGAAGGGTTTAGGGTAAAAATGGATTTTTATTTTTTAATTTTTTTTTATTTTTTTGAAAATGAACAACAAATTGAAAATTTTTACTTACTGCGTAAAAAAAACTGCAAAAAAAACTGCAAAAACTGCAAAAAAAAGAAAAAAAGAAAAAAGTAATAATAATTGCGAGATTATTTGAAATTCTATGCTACAGGTTTAATCACCAGAGGTTTGGAATTTTCATTGTTTGAATACTTCTGTTCGAACGTATTTTGCTGCTTCACAGTGCTCTCGTGCTCTCTTGCACCAGGTATGTCTCCTGCAAATCTCTGGCTAATTTTTTTTGCAAAAATAGTGAAATAATGAAAAGCGTTTAGCATTTAAAGAATTGTTTTATGAAATTAGATTTTCGAAAATATTTTTCCACCCATTTTTCAATTTACCGCTTTTTTTTCACTTAAAAAAAAATAGAGTTGCGTTATTTGTGGTTATTCGTCACTAGTGCGTCACTTAATAGAGCCACACTGGTGCATCCGTGGATAATACGACACCGGTGCACAGTAACTAAAATGTACTGATGTGGTTATCTGCACATTAGCACCGATAGAAAGAAGTCCATTTTTAAGACACCAAAATTACTTTTAGGTGTGTACACCAAAATTTATTGTTTATTTTGCTCAAATGCAGGGATAAAATATCATAATTATATCGAATGGACAATTCTTCAAAATCCAGCTCGTTCCATAATATTTCTCAAAGTTCATCATGGAGTTCTCCCTATCCATCTCGAAACACAATATTTACTTCAGATTTTATTTATATTTTCATTATCTAATTGAATTTATGTTTTTTATCCATGTCAATCATGCACAATTTAATTAAATTTATAATGTATACAAATTTGCAGGTTCATGCAGATTCAGAATCGAGTTCAGATGCACAAAATATTAAAACAAATCCAAAACGTCGGAAGCTCTTATCAGGAGCAGCATACCGCAAGGCACATTTGGTAGATAAAAATGAACAGCCGCTTCACGCTGCCAATTGTAACAATATTGCATCTTTTAGCCACAATCCCGAGACAATGATGGTAATAATTATAATTGTTTGGTATATTGATTAATGTAATTATTTCAACGTCAAACTAATTAATCATGCAATATTTTCAACGTGCTTACTAATTGATATCATATATTTGTACTAATCATGTTCATATTCATATATATATATTTTAAATTATTAGGATTCTAGTGATGATGAGCGACCTACCTACCATCTTACATTGCACCCCACGACAATGTCAAATCGAGAGAATAATGAATTAAGAAAAAATTGGAGAGGAACGATACCAAGAATGGTTGAATCAACCACCGATTCAATTTCCGCTATGTTTAGATTCACCAATTAGGAATGACTACAGTAATAGTAGTTCTTCATAAGCTGGAAATGGAGTTCTTCATAAGCTGGAAATGGAGGCAATCAAATAGAGGTCGGTATAGATGATTACTTAAGGGATACAACTGCCATGGAGACAATGTTGTTAGATGCATTCCAAAATGATGATCAGCTAGAGTATGATGCTCATATCGCTGACACCTTTTTCGAAAGCCTTAAATTTTCTTCCACCACCCCTTTCTTTGGAAATTTACACAATGTAAATATTCATGTTGAAATTCGATATAATGTATATTCCGATCTCTATGTACTATATAATGTCGGTTTGATTTCATTAGTGAATGCAGAAATTGAAGCAATTAATAAATTTGTTTTTTACAATTCCGAAGCGACACAATCGTGGGTCACATTGTACGAACAAAAGAGGATGAAATGGGATAGTGGCAGGAAATATTTAAGATGGTTGAATGGTAGAAGTGTGCCTTATCCTGATCATTTAAAAGAAAATATGCCAAAAATATGCCCCAAAAGTTGGGTTGTTGACCAAGTCAAGGAGAAATACGGTGCGACTGGTCGTTACCCGTGTGCTGAAGACGATGCACTAAATGTAAGTATTGGGTGCAACAACTCGGTAATAATCTATTTAATTTATATGTACATTTGAAACTTAATAATGCAACTTTCAAATGTAATTACATCTATATTTCATATTTTAACTGTTGGGTTATCATAAGACACATGACACTATGATTTTTTAAACATTTTTATAGGTGCATTTGTTCCCATCTATGTGGGCATATGGACACCATTTTCGCATAGAAAATCTCGATAATGCACACATCACACAAGACTGTGGAGTGGAGGTCGAGTTCGATCAATCTAGTCGATCTAGCCACCGTGATCAAAACCTAGTACGAGGGACGTCAGGTTACGTCGGAAACATACAAGTGATCATTTAAGTGGATTTCTCTTATTTCCAATGTGTTATTTTTAGGTGCAAGTGGTGGGACACATTTTATTGGCATAATGTAAAGGAAGATCGTGATAGTAGGCTGATATTTATCATCCCTAGAAAGATGTGGGATGAAACTAAGGAGCCCTATGTTTTTCCCAAACAGTACAACCATGTGTTTTTTTACCCAGATGTGTTGGATAGGGATTGGTGGTTTGTATTGAGACATTACCCTAGATCAAAAATTAATTTTGAGAACCATAGTGTTATCATGCCATGCGAGTTGGAAGATAATGAGGGTGATCATGAGAATCGAGAGTGATATGGTACATGTGTTATTTCATCAATATTTATACTTTTTAAGATGGGTTTTTCGAAACATTATAATATGTATTTTGAATTAATTGGTAATTTGCATTGTGTTAATGTCAAAATCAATATTTCACTTGATAATTTGCAATTATGTTGATCTCAAAAACAATGGCGTACTGTATAATTTTTTTTTAAAATTTTGTATGTAAGATCATAATAAAATAATGATACTTCTAAAGTACATGAATTTATTTTCATTATTTTCTAAACTTCATTATGTTACAAAAATTCATATTATTCTAGATTTATTATTTTACAATTATTTAAAATTTCACAAATTTACAAATTTAAAATTTTTAATAAAATCATTTCACATTAATACAATTAAAATTTTCACATTAATACAATTAAAATTTTACAAATATTTTACATACAATTAGAATTAGAATTTTACAATATCACATACAATTACAATTACAATTTTATAATTTTACATACAATTACAATTAAAATTACAATTTTACAATTACAATCACTTCACAGCAATACAATTAAAATTTTACAAATATTTTACATATAATTAGAATTAGAATTGAAATTACAACTTTACAATTTCACATACAATTACAATTACAAATACAATTTTATAATTTTACATAAAATTTAAAATTATATTTACAATTTTACAAATTTACATATATACCATTATAATTACAATTTTAGAATTCTATATAAAATTTACAATTACAATTACGATTTTACAAATTTACATATATACCATTACAATTATAATTTTAGAATTTTACATACAATTAAAATTTTAGAATTTTACATACAATTAGAATTAGAATTGCAATTTTACAATTTTACATATATATAATTACAATTACAATAATTTCACAATAAGTTAAATATTACAATTACAATTAAAATTTTACAAATAGTTTACATACAGTTACAATTAAAATTAAAATTACAAATACAATTACAATTTTAGAATTTCAGATATAATTAGGATTACAATTAATCTCCAAGGGTTAGCTCAATCGGTTGAGTCCCCGATGTTAAGTACTTTTCCGGTTTGGAGGTCACAGGATCGAATCTCTTTGATGCCCACGGGGTTAGGCCTCACGTGTAAGGATGGCGATTTCGATCCCCTCGGGAGGGTCTATCGAGATTTTCAGATCATGGATATAACTGGGTTCATGTGTGCGGGCACATGGATTCGTGAACCACTTGAAAAAAAAAATTACAATTACAATTACAATTTTACAATTTGTCATATATACAATTGCAATCATTTCACAATATATTAAATATTACAATTACAATTAAAATTTTACAAATATTTTACATATAATTGCAATTACAATTACAATTACAAATACAAATACAATTTTACAATTTTACATACAATTAAAATTAAAATTTCAATTACAATCGCGACATAATATTTAATAAATATCATGATCATTTAATATTAAATTTATTAATAAACATCACGATCGTGATAACCATCGTACAAACATCATATTCGGCTAAAAAACACATACAAATTCGCTAACATCACCGTGATCATGATCATCTAACTAAACACAATTAGCATTGTATAACATCATCAAAACACAAACATCAAATATACATCTCATGTCAAATAAATGCTACCACATACACATCTATCTGCAAGCTACACATTAAATGAACATATCTAACATGACCTAACAATATACACATCATGATGATCACCAACATGTAAATTAAGTACAACTACAACATGAACATAAAATCCATGGGCCATATATATATAATGTCAAAAATGTACAAATGTAATACAAATGTCATATATCAACTGGTGGTACATCATCAATAGCAGTACTAGTCGAGGCCTGCTCAGTTAATGGTGCAGCCTCGACAAGCTCAGATACATGCTGATCATCATGTGCCTGCTGATCTGGTACTGATGCCTCATGCTGATCAGGATAAAATGTCGGCTGCTCATCGTGATGACTCTACATGGTTGATGGTCCAGCCTTCTCCTGATCATGAGTACTGTTGGATGCTGCAGGCTGCAGACTCGACGTGGCCGAAGGTCCAACCTGCTCTCCATGATGACTGCTGGTCGATGCTGTAGGCTGCTCATCTGGTGCGGTGCGAGGTGAACGATGATCAATCCCCTGATCGTGATCATCAAATGATGCCTCACTACTCGCGAACTGTCGATCATGTGCTACGTCTCGACCACGCCTATAACGTGCAAGGGCCCTCCTCAACCACGTAACTAAGGTTGTAGCTCCTACGACATGCCGCATCAGGCTTTACATGTCACGCAACATGCCTCTCCACATATGTACCGGCCTACCATCAGCCTGTATGTCTCTCATAGTAGTGGGCCTGACTCCCGCCTCAACAAACAATGCATAGAGTTAGTCACCCAATTCCATCCTCAATCTACTATCAAGCCTACCATGCCTAGCAAAAGGCGGTATCGACACACCAACAAGAGCATGTCTGTCTACACCGACCTCATGATCCTCGACATCTACCATATCCTGATCTTCATCAAGATCCACACCTAGATCATTTGGTGGCGCTGGCATGTCATTGCCATCAAAAGACCCAATGTCTGCAAAATATATACAAGTACACAATAATAATTAGACAATTTCAATAAACAATTTAATAAAAACAAGTTAAAGAACATGTTAGAATAAATTTAAATAAAACAATAATATTACCTCTATCATCTGGCAGCTCATCATCTGTGAAGAGGATGTTGGCACACCCTCGCCAATCAACCGACAAAGGGAGAGATGGAGATAAATTGAAGGAAATGGGAGAGGAGGAATGAAGAGAGGGAGGGAGAAGAGTGAGAGAGGCAGAGAAGGGTAAGAGAGGGAGAGGGAGACATAAATATGGAGGTGGGAGATAGAGAAGGATGGATGGAGGGAGATAGTGAGAGGATTGGAGGGTAGAGAGAGAGAGAGAGGGAAATGGCCAGAGAGGAGGAGAGAGGGAGGAATAGAGAGATGGAGTTGTAGGGGGACAGTAGGAGGGAAGAAGAAAGAAATAGAGAATGGGAAGTGGAGAGAGAGAGGGAGTGACAAGGGAGAGGTGAAGAGAGAGTGTATATGTTTAGGGGTGAGATAAAGAGACAAAGGAGAGATGGAGACAAGGGGGGAGAGAAGGAGAGAGAAGCAGAAAGGGAGGGATAGGGTAATATAGTTGGAGAGAGAGATACAAAGAATGATGGGGGAAGAGAGACGATTGGAGGAGAGAGAGAGAGAGAGAGAGAGAGAGAGAGAGAGAGAGAGAGTGATGTCATAAACGAGAGGGCCTGCAAATAAAAAAAAATTAACACACACACAACATACATGAAATACCATACAATACATATGCATATAAAAATTGAGAAATAATTCATTAAAGAAATAAAATATTTACAAGAGAACTATTGGCCTACTCATTGGCCTATCATTCCTCATTCTCACTCACTTGACATGCCTCATGGGATCACATAGATTTATACAAGTGGATCTGAATCCAAAGTAGGTTTTAGATCCTGAAAAAACTCCCAAAATATATCTCATGATCCATAAAATCTCTCATCTAATCTCTTATCTCTAGATAAAATCTAACTAACCCACAATTGTCTCAATTCTTCCAAAATACTCTCAAACGTCCTTCTCCTATTTCTAATAATTCTCATTCTCTCCTAAAACTATAGGAAAATACAATAAATAATTAAATTCTAACTTAAGAAACTAACTCCTTTGGTAAACATTCAACCCTAGGTTAGCTTCTCCTGCATCAGAATCCCTAGGTAAAAGGAAATCATGGTCTCCCGAACATATATATTCATAAGTTAATAAAATTCCTCCTAGATCCCAAACTTTCATTTGCAGTAAATCAATTGCTCTGTCATGTTGTTGTTGTTTTATGATTATCTTATCTCATCTTCCAAACTTCCAAACTCTATGCTACAATTATTCTCCTTCTTTGTTAATGTATACTCGTGTAGTCAAATGTATATTGTTGTTGTCCTTTTTCCTCATCATGCAATATCTCGGTTTATGTATTTTTTCCACTAGTTTCCTTAATTCTTCAATTTCAATATCCAATCTAGTTTACAACTGAAATTTACTATTATTGGTCTGGAATATCAATTCATCACTGTTAAATTGAAAATTACATTCAGGTTCCACATTTTCACTAATTGAAAATTTCTCTTTCTTATCTGCAACTTGATTAGATTCATGTTCCATCAACAAATTTGCTAGCAATTGTAGCTATTCTTCATATTTCATCAACATTTTATGGTCACTTTTAGAAATAATTTCAAAAGATTGGTATTAATTTTTGCATGAGACAAAATTAGTGTCTTGTCCATCATTTGCAACACATCCAGCATCCACACACCAATTGTTATATTTATAAACATAAGGCTTTATAGCCTCAACAAATGATTATGTCCTCAAGTCTTTATGCTAATCTTCTAAACAGTATGTGGTGTCATATGTGGGAATTGAACCCACGTTCATATCATCATTTTCCTCACTAAGAGTAAGACATTTTTCTAGTTCACAAATGCATACATTCATTTCATTTATCTGGAGTGTTTACATTTCCCTTAACAAAACTTTCAACTTATGCTTTTGTCTTCTTGCAAACAACTTCTTGATTGGCCATCTAACCATCTTCTTCATTATCTATCCATGTTTCTAATTTTGTAGTAGGTCCATCAATACATCAAGTTTTTCCTTCAATTAAACAATATCTTTATCGAACTCTTCATCATGTACACCAAATGCTATGGAATCACTGTGGTTTTTCTGTGAATTCTGCAAATGACTATCCATAGTCATCTTCATCTCCTTTCTCCCTTGCATAAGTTCCTTTGTAATCTGCTTTATTTGTTGCAATATCGTTTGTCTTTGACTAGAATTTTGGGTGTCGGGCTCCACCGATCATGCACCCAATTACTATTTACTAAAAATTAAATACACTTTAGACTTGACTTATGCCTCTTTAACTCCAAACTTTTAATTTGACATCAACTATTTACATTAACGGACCTTAAATATCAAGTACAATCGAAAATGTATCTTTTCAAATTAAATTCATTACATGGACTTGACTTTAATATACTTTGAGCTTTCATCGATGATCACTTGATTTTAGATTTGGATTTAACTCATCACATTTTCACTTGAATACACACTCGTCACGACACAAAGGCATAGATTGCGTTGAGATGTAGAAGATGATGTGAATAAAGTTGGTCAGCTTTAGGCATCGATACTTCCATAAAATAGCTGGTACCCAACCATATATTTTTTTTCGAGTGCCTATTTCTCGACTTGTACACATACTCTTTATACGCCTATTTTTCTCATTGCACCTACAACTCCAGCACAATATTCACAAGCTTGGACACTTACATTTCATCGCCATTAGCATACAGTCTTCACGCTCTAAGGCACCAATGGTCACATTCAATATGTGCAAAAAATTCGCAGTTTCCACGCTCCGCATTCAACAGGGAATTAATGATACAACGTCCTATTTTCAAAACTGTGAATTTACAATTTGAAGCATACAACTAACATTTCGAAATTTTTTGTTTCATCCACCAATTCCAACGATAAGGCCACCTCAAAATGCTCATTTCAAACACTGTTATGCTTGATTTTTATTGAGATATAACTTCACTTACAATGTGACGGTTTCTGTCTCTCTGAGCCTCGCACAGTTGACAAGAATATGCCTTCCCTTGCAGCAAGATCGAAGTAGAGCTTGATGATGTTGTGGTACCTATAATATCATTTTGGAGAGCATAGTTTCCTCATAAAATTAGCTTCTACTATAACATCGCTAAACATTCCCACTGCCAATATGTCCACTAACTTTATGGATAAAAAATTTACAATTCATGTTTTCAATTCAAACCTTTTTCATGGAAATGAGCTTTGAAGAGTTTATTAGTTGATAAAAATTTGGTGAGTTCGTTTTACAATCCTGACGGCCAATCAGTCCATGCTTCAACCCTTCTGTGGCTGGATCTATATCCTCCACATATCTACACTCATCTCCAGCTTAACTCATGCACTTTGATGTAGGCACAAACACTAGGTAGACTTCTTGTCAACCATTTCCATCCCAAACTTTCTTGTTTCCATGACCACTTCCCTTTTGCTGATGCAATTCTTCCTTGAAATTTATCCAGAAATCGATCATCCAAATAAATGCTATAGGAATATGAAATGCGATCTTCAGATATAGAACATGCAACCATGTACATAATTCTGAGATTCAATTCCTCTAGTTGTGCTTGGCACCGATATTTTCCAAGCAAAACAATTCGCTCCTTCTAAAAATAATGCCCAGAATTTAGATTATTCAACACTCCTATATAAAAAATCACTTGCAAGACATATATCTCTGAGCCAAGCCGGATCGACCAGCGCCGAAACCCTATGGATCTGTACACCACATATAATTGAAAAATAACGACAATTACAGGGTTTTCTGAGAATTGAACATGTGCCAATATTCCTTACCAATGTTTTGTACTGCCAAAACGAAACACAACCGACCGGAAAAAATCCAGCGACATAATTATCCTCCGAAGTCCCGTCATTTCACAATCTGACCATGGCGCATTAATTTGAACTTGGTCTTGAGTGTGGGTTCCTACAAAGTGATAATTAGCTTGCACAATGATCCATAACTTTTAACTCTTCATTTCTTTCAATTGGCCTTCGAGCTGGCATAAATGATTGACGTTGGAGTGAAGTTCTGATATTTAACGTACATACTAGATTTATTGGAATAGTTGTGTTCTGATTTTGCCCACAACTCATATGGCTCCATGAACTCTGCAACAAAATTTAGAATTTCCATACAGTAGTTTCATTCATAATTCTCCAAGTCATAGTCGCGATAATCATTCCATATGTGCCAGGCCTTTACACTGTTGTCCATACCTATTTTTACAACAACCAACTATGTAGTCCTTTTGAATAGCAACGACTGCGCGTGGTATTCTAGATAGTGACCTCACAACTTCAATGATTTCGCTGCTCGACACTCAGATTTACCAAAGACTTTGCTCCGAAATTCAGACAACAACTCCTTAGAGGCTATGGCTCTCACACAATTCTCGCTAACACAAAAAAATCCAACTCAATCCTCACAAATCACTGCCCTGTCGAGGCTTGCTACTCGATTAGCATAACAATGACTTCTCCAATGGACCACTGCGCAGACTTTGATTCGCCATTTATTGTATGCAGTCCATTTTTGTTGATCCGTAGCTATTCCTCCAACCGTATTTCACCTTCAATTACAAGATCTTCTGCTATGATACCAAAATGATGTCGTAAACCAAAGGGCCTAAAAATTAAAAAAATTGACACACACAACATAAATGAAATCCCATACAATACATATGCATATAAAAACTGAGAAATAATTCATTAAAGAAATAAAATATTTATAAGAGAACTATTGACCTCCTCATTGGCCTCTCATTCCTCTTAATCACTTGACATGCCTCAGGGGCTCACCTAGATTTATACAAGTGGATCTGAACCCAAAGTAGGTTCTAGATCCTAAACAAACTCCCAAAATATATCTCATGATCCATAAAAGCTCTCATCGAATCTATTATCTCTAGATAATATCTAACTAACCCACAATTCTCTCAATTCTTCCAAAATACTCTTGAACCTTCTCCTATTTACAATAATTATCATTCTATCCTAAAACTATAGGAAAATACAATAAATAATTAAATCCTAACTTAAAAAAAAACCTTTGGTAAACATTTAGCCCTAAGTTATATGCTTTTGCATCAGAAAGGGAGAGAGAGGAAGGACGAGAGAGAGGACTTGAGAGAGAGGAAGAGAGTGATGGGGGAAGAGAGAGGATTGGAAGGGAGAGAGAAATAGAGAGAGAGCGAGATATATATAGAGAGAGAGTGATGGGGGAAGAGAGAGGGAGGTAGGAGAGAGAGGGAGATAAAGAAAGGACGAGAGAGAGGACTTCAGAGAGAGGGGGAAAGAGGGAGGGATAGAGAGATGGAGTTGGAGGGGGAGAGAGGGAGAGAAGAATACAGATACAGAGAGTCATACTGAGAAGTTGAGAGAGATAGGGAGTGACAAGGGAGAGATGGAAAAAGGGTGTGTATGTTTAGGGGTGATATAATGAGACAAAGGAGATATGGAGGGAAGGGGGAGAGAAGGAGAGAGAGGGGCATATAGTAACAGAGTTGGAGGGTGAAGAGAGAGAGAGAGAGAGAGGTGGGACAGAAAGGGAGAGAGAGGAAGGAAGAGCGAGAGGATGCAAGAGAGTGGAGAAAGGTAGGGAAAGAGAGATGGAGATGGAGGGCGAGAGAGAGGGAGGTAAGAAGAAATACATAAAGAGAGAAACGTGGAGAGAGAGAGAGAGGGAGAGAGGAAAACAAGAGGGAAGAGAGATAGAAGCAGGGGAGAGGGAGAGAAGGGGAAGAGAGAGAGAGAGGGGGAGAGGAGGAGGGAGTGATAGATAGATAGATTGGAGAAAGAGAGTGTATGTTTTGGGGGTGATATAGAGAGACAAAGGGTGATAGATATATAGATGGAAGGTGAAGAGAGGGAATAAGAGAGACACAAAGACAAGGAGGGAGGGAAAAAGAGATTGATAGATATGGAGTGAGAGAACATGTGAGTTTGGGGGAGTGAGATAGAGAGAAAAAGAAAGAGAGATGGAGGGAGATATAGATAGAGATGGAGGGGGCAGAGAGGAAAGAAAATTTCTTGCACTAGATGCATTGCTTTAAGTGTAGATGGCGTTTTCTATTCCTATTTGATTTATTTCACTAGAAGCATTGATTTTAGTGTAGATGTTGATTTAAAATGATATTTGATTACTTGCACTAGATGCATTGATTTCAATGTAGATGATTTCTAATCCTATTTGATTTCTTGCACTAAAGCATTGATTTCAGTGTAGATGGTGATTTCTAATCCTATTTGATTGCTTGCACTAGATGCATTAATTTCAATGTAGGCCTGGATTTCTAATTATATTTGATTGCTTGCACTAGATGCATTGATTTCAATGTATATGATTTCTAATCCTATTTTATTTGTTGCACTAAATGCATTGATTTCAGTTTAGATTTTGATTTCTAATCCTATTTGAGTGCTTGCACTAGATGCATTGATTCTAGTGTAGATGTTGGTTTATAATCCTATTTTCCTACTTGCACTAAATGCATTGATTTAAGTGTAGATGTTGATTTATAATCCTATTTGATTACTTTCATTAGATGCATTGATTTCAATGTAGATTTTGTTTTATAATATTATTTGATTGCTTGCATTAGATACATTGATTTCAATGTAGATGTTGATTTCTGATTTGATGTAATTGGATGTATGATGGTACATTAATTTTAAAGTGATTGGATTAACAATGTGCATTGATTTTAGTGTAAGCACAAAAAAATATTGACAATGTACAATGATTTTTGTATTATAGTAATTCAACCTATAAATATTGGAGAGCAAGAGAGACAAGGTATGATGTTTACTACAATATCTTGAGCTAAAGGTTCAAATGGTTTACGATTTCAACTGCCCTTTTCATATAATCAATATGAAAAGATGACAAAACTAACAAGGGTGACAATAAGAATAGTACAAGAAAATAGTTTTAGATTGATCACAATGAAGACTATTTGTAATTGACTACATTCTTATTATTCACATTTTCTATCAATCAACACCATTACATTGTCACTTTGCATTCAAAATTTTTATTTCATCATTTTTCATCATTAAATTTATTAGCAATATTTATCATCTCAACAAACTGAGGTAACTAAGAAATTTTAAAATTAAAATGACCAGATAAATTTCAAACATATTTAACATATTTAAAATGATTATATTAATATTAGATGTATTTACATATTAATGATAAAATTAATCATATGTTAGATATATTTTCCTTGGTCGAACATGATTGAAACCAACCTAGATTCATCTTAACTCCAGATCTATCAAGCGCTGAGAGGGATCAAATCTATCGAGGTGCAAACCTTTCCTCAATATTTGCACTCAAAAAAAAGGTTTTCACCTCGAGAGATTTGATCCCTCTTGGCGCTTGATAGACCCAGAGTTAAGACGTATCTAGGCTGGTAATAAGAAATAATATATTTCCTAAGACGCATATTGTGAATTATGAGTTGCCTACTCTTGGTATTGGGATCCATCGTTACAGGTTCATTCTGTTTCAACAGAAGGGTCATGCGATTGAGTTTTTCCTGTGAAGAGTTTTCACTGTAATCGTCCACCACCATCTGAAGCACAAGAATTGGTAGGAGAATGATTATTCAGACCTCCATCAGACATTATCAAATTGCTCCTCAGCACAGATCCATTAGAAACGTCACTGTTATTGTTTCCATTTCTACTGTTATGGTGTTGTTGTTGTTCTCTGGAAGAGAAGGAATCCATGTGTGCAATCTTGATGGGCCCTTTTCTTCTTTCGTCCAAATCCATTTTAGAAGTTGGATGACATTGTTTATTATAAGGATTGCCTACAGGAACATGTGACAGCATTCCAATTCCAATTCCCGTAGGAGATGAAAATCATGGCATTCTGTTGTGTCATATTTTCCACCACTTATTTTTTCCACATTGGCCCATTTTGGCTTTGATGAGTTGTTTTTTTTTAGCACACAATATATGCTGTGTTGGATTCATTTCATTAATTTGTTATTTAGAATGCATTTAGGTCAAATTATTCATTGAGCCCTTGCCACTTATGAATCCCAAGCATACCATATTGTCTTTCTAGCTTGTCTTATATATTTTCATTTTCCTCTCTAACATAGCACATCTACTATTCTACGGCATAGTTCTGAAAAAATCCTCACCTACCTAATTTTTATCCCTTCCTGATCGAGATCAAAATAGACTCTAAAGCACCAATTATATGGCCAAATAATTTATATTTAAATCATTCAGAACACATTACTAAAGGTAATGTGTAACTTAATAATAATAAATATTGTGAAAATGGATCAAATATTCATCCATGGAGATGCTAAGAGCATCATAGATGCGGTCATAGATTACACTCTCTTCAGCCCCCAATACATCTAAATGGATGGGGCGTATTAGAATTTTGGCAAACAATTTTCATAACATTTTTTTCACGCACATTTACAGAGAACAAAACCAATTTATAGATCTTCTTTCAAAAAGGGGTACCAACTTAGAGCCAGATAAGTATCACTTGGATGCATATGTACAAGACTCACTTGTGAATGTTGGATCCATCAACTCCACATAGGGAATATTTTCCCTATTTTATTTTGATGGATTTTTATGACATGTAGAACTAGAGGTGATGATAACACATATATTTTTGTCTAAGATGTAAAGGTAGAAAATAGTAAAAGAATACTAAATGGTACAGGCAGAAATATCCATGAAAACGGATGAGTTTGAAAGAAAAATCTCAGTAAACGTACTCTCTTTTTTAATAATGATTTTTTTTTTCTCTGGTTGAGTTAGTGTGGCCGGGAACTAAGGATCCCATGTTTTTTACATGCAATTCGTAAATCCAAATTTCATATCTATAGAATTTGTACATACTATTTTCTATGCATTAAAGTACCCAGGTTAACCACAAGGAGAGTAACAACCACATTAAAAACAACGGGCGTCACATGCAAGCCGGGAAATGTTAAGCAAATAACATTTGAATTTATCAAAGCTTTAAGATGATTACACGGTGGTATCAGGATTGGTGGCGAATGAATGGGCATGTTCCATGTGGGTGATGGGATCATTAATAGTTGCTTCAATCATTGTGGAGAAGATTATTGTGTAGATGTTCAACTCATTGTGTAGACCTCCACACAATGAGCTAAACTTATGCATAATAATCTAACTTCTGCACAATAATATTAAGCAAAATGAACTTCCACACAATGGCTAAACTAACCATCAACGAGAGCTATAGTGCATTGATAATAACACTAAGGTGGTTGAATGAATTAAGTATCTATTTGATACAACGCAAGAATCTAACATGTTGCACGTAGGGCGTTGACTAAAATATGTCTTCATTACAACCTGATCTGTTTTGTGAAAAACTATGTTTTTTTCTGTGCAATTTTACACATTAACATGTGTGAGCGAAATTTTGAAATACTAAGATTTACAATTACATCCACATCTTATAATTTAAAGATAAAAACATATTGGGCATTCGACTGTTCTCTCAAAAATGTTTGGTACATAGACATGGAAACAATGTCATCACAAAGAACAACCATAGTGAACAGAGAACAAGGAGCTTTGTTTACACTAGGGAATTTTAAGTATTAGTGTAGCGATTAGTGAGTACTCATAATGTAAAAGTTCGAGGGACACAATGTTATTTAAAATACGTTCACTTCTATTTGCATCACTCACATGACATGGTCTAGTTGATGGTGTGGAAGCTACTCTTTGTTGCTCAACCTTTTAAATTCCCCAAGGGTAATGATACATGCATATATTTCTGCCATCCAAATCATTGAAATAGAACAAAAATAAAATTCACCAGATTCCAACCAAAAGCTACAATGGCCAAACAAAGCACCATCAACGACTATGTATCCATCAACACCATAGAAAGTTTCCATACTACAAATATTCCAAGAGTAACTGTTATAATTAGTTCAGAGGCACACCCCACTAGAAGAGAAACAATATCTCCAACCAAGGATATTATATGCATAGCACATCATCAGAGTTAAGCATTTGAAAATCGAATTGATAGAAATAAAAATATATCTAGAACTTTGGTTGGATACTTGCCACATTAGCTTCCTTAGTCATCTTTGAGTTAACATTTCCACTTGAATGCTTGTCGAGATCAAACTAGCCAACTTCGAATGTAATTTTTTTTAAAATAATTCTTTGACAAATCCTTTTTGCTAGAGGTTTTCCTACCACTACGAAGTTATAATGTCAATTAATTAGTAAAATTAATTGAATTTCCATTAATTCCTTTAGAACAAAATTCATACAATAATTACTTTAAAAATAAAAGATCTAAATCTTGTAATGTTTACACTTCTCCCATATCTAATCAACAAAACATTACTGTACATCAAATTTTGAATAAGTCTCAACTACAATGTCTGCTATGAAATTATTTACCTATTAACCAATCAACGAAAAATTATTGTACATCAAATTTTGAAGAAGTCTGAGCTACAATATCTGCTATGAAATTATTGACCTAATAAATTAAGTTCACATTCACTACCTTGCCTTAGTCTCCCACTTGGCTATGAGGTTAGGGAAATCCTCCATTGCATGACATGTGGCCCTAAAGTGGTCAAATCAATCAATTTATTATAAAGGAGAAATTTGGCTCGTTCTGTCATGAGCTCCACATTGTCAGGTTGAGGGAATGAGTCAATAGGAGGAATGGAATCATGTTGAGGAAGGGATTCTCTATTTCCATTTATTTTTTAGAATGCTTGCATGTATGCTTTGTTCAAATTGAAGTGGTCCTTGTTAATGGACCAATTGGAGTTAGATCTTGAGTTTGAGGCTTAAACAACAACATCATTAGCAGAGAGATTGGTTCTTCAAGTGCTTAAACTACTGGTTCTTTTGAGGAGGTCTTTAGGACTGGCCCCAACCTTTTTCCTGAGATAGGAATTTCCATGTATTAACTGTCCTAATTGATTGGTCTTCATATTTTTTCTCCTCAAATGTGTAACCTGATGTTGTTGTCATGAGCCATAAATGCTGAAAAGTGCTCTCATATTGAATCGAACAGCTGACCCGTGTTGATAGAAATACAATATATAGCGATAGTTTCTTTTTAAATGATACAATGAATGAATGAATGATATTTTAACGTCCACAAGACTAAAAATATTCTATGCGACTACAAACCTTGTTTTTTTTCCTTTTGCAATTCAATCATTTTCTTACTCAAATTGATGATGAGCTAAACCAACCTGGTAACATTCCCCTCACTAAAAATACAATACCAAGGAATTGATGCTAACATACTGCCATAACTCTCCCTGGTGTCTCTGAAAGCATCACATTCCAAATTGAAATTATTTTCCGATTCCATTGCCCCATAAGTGAAAAAAGTACACACTCATTCTTCCCAAGCTTCTTTAGTTCTCTTCCACCATCTCGTTTCACACCAAAGTTGATGTGAGTTAGTTCTTAATTGAGAAATAAGAATCTTTGCTCTCCATAGAATGCTAGCTCCATTGTACTCATTTTTGTTGGAGATCACAAGCGGGTTTGAATTCCTAAACATAGTACATCTTCTTTCTACCCAACTCTTTTCGCCATATACGCTTATGAAACTTGTCCATAACAAAATTATTTAACTCCATGCTATTTGTGGGACATGCATTGAAGTAACTATTCCATTTTTGCATCCATTTGTTGTTTTGTCTCATCCATGATTTCTTTATTTCACTCATGCCTTCATTGAAGATAAATTTCAGCCATCTACCTACTCCCATTTGCTCAATTCTTTTTAGATACCTTATAAGACACACCATAAAATTTGCTTCAATGAGAGCTCCTCTCGTTTCACTCAACAATATCTCATAAGGAACCAAAATTTTTATTTTGAACTTGCCCATGATCAAGCATTTTTGGTTTTTCTCAAATTTTTCCATTTTGAAAAAGGGATGTTGCTAGCCCACAGTTCACACCCATATAATATCACTGGACAAACTAGGAGTCCAAAAATCGCTTTAATTGTTTTCCAATCTCATAACTCTGCCTCTCTACATCTGTTTTGAAGTGCATATAACACTTTCCACCCTCTTAAAATTATCTTCTTTCTGCAGTCCTCCAAATTAAGCTTGTTGTTGAAATAAATCCCGAGGTACTTGTATTCATTTACTTATTCAATAATGATGCCTTCAAAGAAGAACATATGCTAACTATGCTTCCTTTTGTTACAGAAAATCATTATTTTGGTCTTACTAGTATTGACTTGCGTCCCCACTACTTTACAAAAATGGTCAAGGGAATATAGGTGCATATGCAATCCATGGGTTGATTTAGCAATCAATACAAGGTCATCAACATATTAAATAATCTTTATCACAAAATCCCCCAACCGAACACCATCCCCACCTTGTAGATTTAACGACTCTTCCAATTTATCAATATATAAACCAAAAAGGGTAGGGGATAAAGGGAAACCTTGCTTGACTCCGATGTCACTTCTAAAAATTTTTGAAATGCCTTCTGAAGTTCTAAATTTGATTTTCACCTCTTCATAAAGCCTATGGACAACGACTCTATAATGCAAAGGAATTTCAAGTTCTTCCATTCTACACCATAAATTATCTCTAGGGACCATGTCAAATTCCTTTTTGAAGTCAACAAAGCAACAAAATACTTCTTCTTTGTCCCCCTAAACCTTTTCCATAATGTGTCTCAGTGTGATACCATGATCTAATGTAGAATGCTTCGGCCTAAAACTCGCATGTCCTTTTTCCCTCTTTTCTTTTACTTCTACCCACTTAATGATTCTATTTTCCACCATGCCGGTGAAAAGATTTGCAAACAAAGAATTGATCATAATGGTTCTATAGTTGGAAATATTATTAATGTCTCCACTTTTAAAAAGGGGTATTTCTAGACTAGTTGTCCAATCTCTTGAGAATCCTTTCCGAATGGTGTTGTTGAATATTTTCATGATGTGCGGTGCCATAATTAAAATTTGACGTTTGTCATTGGGTGGGAGTACATAGTTCATTGTGCGATAGTGCGGAGCTCTGCACAATGAGCTTCCTCCACACTCACTATACAAAGGAAAAGTTTGACATGAATTTCAATATAAGGCTACTTTTGAAGACTCTACCATTTTTATATTAAATATTCTCACAATCAACCCAGAACGTAGTAGTATGGGTTGGAATTTGATGCAGGTCACAAATATATTTAGCTATCAAATGCAATCAACACTTCACAATGCTTGTAATAAAATGTTTAGATTGTTGATTTGTTAATCGATTTATGTGAAGGAAATTGATTGTGCAAGAGTGCAGAGAAAACACCACTCCACATTTCCACACTCGGTCTTGGTCTCCACATTCCTTTGTATTATATTTTTTTTAATATTGTGAACCATAACAACTCTCCAACTTTTGCTTGGTTCATTGATATGATGGACAAGTGACTCCACAATGTTAACCAAAGAAATAAATTAATATTAAAAGAAGCGATTAATGCTATCCTTATTATTTTGTCAATGTATATGGAACTTTCAATCGAGCAATAGAGCGTCCGCATAACTGTATTAATGAACAACTCCATTAAAAATTGAACCAAAGTAAATAAAAATATATATTAAAACATAAAAAATAAAAAAATACGACCCAAAAAAAATAAAATAAAATAAAACATTGAGAAAAATAAAAACAAAAACATAGAAATTTTTTAAAAATAATAACCAGTAAATAAAAATATATATTAAAATATAAAAAAATTAAAAAATGGAAAAAAAAACTTACACTTTATCCATTAATATTTAATGATATAAATTATTCGGTTCAATTTTACGCTTACTAAAACCTTCAATATAGTATATGTACATATTTGGTTGGTTTTTAAACCCTTATTTTATAATACTTACTATTTTTCATATTTTTATTTTTTGGTAAAAAAAAATATAATTTTATTTATAAAAAATAAAAGTATATATGTTTTAAGGTATTTAAAATTACAAGATTTTGTAATGTGATGGAGTAACAACTTTGTATGTATGTATTATCGATTAATGATACTTACTAATTTTTCTTACTTTTTATTTTTTGGTAAACAATTTTATAATTTTATTTATAAAAAATAAAAGTATATACGTTTTAAGGTATTTAAAATTAAAAGATTTTGTAATGTGATGGAGTAACAACTTTGTATATATGTATTATAAATTAATGAATTATATTAAAAAGATAGTTGTTCCTTGATTTAAGAAAACATTACTTACAATTTTCATTGTCAAGATTTGAAAACTATAAATTGTCCATTACCACAAATCTATGAGTTGTATATTTATAAAAGTATGATTGTTCCATGACTTAACAAGACGAGCTGCGAAGCAGCAAGTCCCTGTTAATGTACTTGAAATGAACGAGATGGGTTCAACCACCTGTTTTTTTACCTTCGCGTTGTAATCCTCCCAGATCTCATCTTCTTTTTACGAGCATGTATTTGTAGTCACATTCTGGAAATAGTTTCATTACTGTTTCTTTTAAATTAAAATAACTAATCACATTAACATAGGCTAGAAAATTTTTTAAAGTAAGAATACCACGGTTGGACTCCTAGGGATGACTTGGAGAGGGGAGGACCCACATCCATTAGCTTTGGATCTCAAAATATTTAATATATCAAATGTGTGATAACTGTCAAATATGCATAATGTATGCATGCATCAGGTAAAGCATAAATTATGAAATTGATAGCTCAAAATATTATCATATGCAGTCCAAAATATTGAATGTCTATGTGTCCATCATAAACCAAATGTGTGCAGTCATGAAACTATGAATCCCATATAATATCCATGTTCAAAGATCAATAATCAATATCAAAATTTATACTCGAAACGGCTAAGTTGTTCTTGGATTCTACCAAGAATCCTTTCAACACCACTAGCCAGGAGGTTTGTTCTTTCTTCTCTGGCCTCTACTTGTCAATGAGAAGTAGAAAAGATATATGTAAATAATTAACATTAATAATAAGCTCATGCAAAACAGGTGAGCTAATCCATCAACTTAATACTCTTTAAAACTACTACATTCCAAATGTGTTAATCATAACTATTGGTTTTTATAAGGGTTGGAGAGAAGGGCAGAGAAAAAGGATCAGAGTTGGGCAATGAACAAAGAGGAGATATTAAGTGAAAAAATTAATGAAAACTTTTATTAGTTAACGATTCTCTCTGAAATATCCCATGTGCCAGACAGAGTCATACCCCCGCCCTCTGGTAATCGACACGGGCTGCCAAAAATCACTAAACACCGGCGTCATGATGGAACAAAAGGACCGTGGCCATGATTATGAGGACCAACATGCATGCATTACACGAAGGGACCAACTTGCATGCATTACATGTTCTTCGCATAATATTGGGTAGTTCTAGACCACAGACCAAGGCATCGATGCTAATTTCATAGGCCACTTATAAAAGCAGTTTTGCTGGGGAATCGTTTTCTCCTTTACTGTAACTAAGCCCCTACCTTGTAATTTTGGAAGCTCCTACCTAATTCATCCCACAGGCCAACCACTTATAGGCCACTTATAAAATCAGTTATGCTACGGAATCCCTTTCTCTTTCTTTCTCCTTTACTGTAAGGAAGCCCCTACTTTAAGTTTTGAAGCCCCTACCGAATTCACGCTCACTGAAGGAGTTAGTTATGCAGGTGTTTCAGGAATTGGTGTGCGTTAAGGGAGGACAGTACCAATATGGACTCGATTCAATTTTTGGTGTGACCCGAACATCTTGGCATTCTGTTGGTATTATTGTAGGAGAGGCAAGCTCTCAGAATTCTCTCTTCATGAATCTCGCTTCAGGAATAACATCGATGTGCCAGAGTACCACACATAAGGAAGTAGACTGTCTTCAGAATGTGAGAAATAAATCTATTTCAACTTTCTGGTGTTCTTAAATGGTCCTTAGCACCCTTTCATTGAAAGATATACCACTATATTGAATTACATTGTCATAGTCAAGGAATAAATCTTATTGTTACAAGTGCCTATGTCCATGTCCAGAAGCGCGCCCTGTTTTGATAAGGACTCTGTGTCTACATTTCTCTTTGTAATATGACATGCAGTAATGTGATCAAAAACTTGCTGCAGCATTAAAATGGAATGTCAACACATAATGTTTGTGTACCAGTAGGAAAACTTCTAAAGTTGTGAAATTTTTGAACATATCTCTTTTTTACATTTATGGCCTTGCATTAAATGTCGATATTCGATTCCTAAACCTCAGTTCTTCTTTAGGTTTTCTATAGGATTCTAGGCTCTTGGCAGGCACCCTTTCATTTCATAAATTGAAATTTTGAAGCTTTTAACTATATGTAATAAATGAATATTTTAAACTTCTCAAGCATGTTTTGAGTTGGGTAAATTTGATGCCTTCATCGCTGTTATGTTGTTCTCTTCTCTACTTGTGCCTCTTATTTACTCCTGGCATGACAACATTTGTTTTGTCCTTTGTTAATCTCTATTTATTTTTTCTCTCCGTCACTCTACTTTTTCTGTATCTTATTTCGGATTTCTGAAATTTCCTTGAAAATGTAGACGCTTCATTGAATTTGAGCATGATTTACTTTCAAAAATTTGTTTATGTAGTATGTGTACAATCATACTGAAATTCTTTGGATATGGCCTCTGTCAAAACAAATGATAAAAAATATAAGTGCTAAGGAAATAATAATGTCTTTGCCTTCTCTAGATATATAGTTATTTGTCAGAATATTATTTATGGCCTTGAAATTTCTTTGATCACGTTGGCACTCTATTTCTGCAGATGAGCATGGTTTTAGAAGACGGGGGACAAAAAGAAATATGAAATCTGCGATTATATTTACAAAACAACCACTCAACATCTAGAAAGGAATGAATTAAGTTAGACAACGTCAATTCCTTACATGTATAAACACTATGTCATTCACCACTCAACATCTAGAAAGGAATGAATGAAGTTAGACAACATCAATTCCTTACATATGTATAAACACTATGTCATTTTTCAGCAGTTTTGGTATGTTGTTATTGTGTTCTTAAATGGATCATTCTACCATTCCACTATCCTTCAAGTAAATGGGAAGGGCACCCAACAATTAACACAAGGATTATTAAAAACTGCAAACGTATGTGTAAAGAAAGAATCGCACACAACCATATCACTTCCTGAGTTTTCAATGTTGCTACAACTGTTGTGGCAATTTCTCGTTGTGGACTGTTGTGTCGGGATCAAAATTCTTGATTCACATGAGCACAATCGACGTGGCCAGGGATTTAAATGGAGGTCTTCATTACCTGGTTGGTGAAGTCAATATCAAGCTCGTTGTTCCATTTGCAAATAGTGCTAAGGAAGATGGAGGATGCAGACCGAGTTGAGGAGGCGGCACAAAGCTGAGAAATTAAAATAAAAACTAAAAAGCTACTACAGAAATACAGAATGGCGTGAGGAATTAGTTGGAGGAATTAGAATCTTTTTTTCCACACAGGAAGTTGGAGCAGAGGAAATATGCTTTGTTCCACAAAGCCAATAAACAAGCAGTTGGAACAGAGGAAATATGTGTTGTTCCACAGATCCAATTGGAGCAAAGGAAATATGTCTGAAATATGTCTCTACACATACCTTAGAAAAAGAGCAATGTCTCTACACATACCTTAGAAAAAGAGCAATTTTGTAAAGCCAGCCTAACAATCCATGCAAACAGAATTGGAGAATTGGTGAACAGGGCATCCAAAATATTTGTTTCAGTAGTTGCACAACCAAACCAGCACCCTGAATGAGTTAGGGAAAGAAGGCTGCGCTTGAAGAAGAACCGATAACAGATGTCAGGTAGGAGGACTATGCAGATGGCACCAATGCCACCTTATTGCCACCTTCTCTGTACATGATAACACACCTGGCAGCACAACTTTTGTAGATGACACCGCAACACACCTCTCTGGACACAACTGCTTGGGAGGACTGTGTACGTGACATGTGGCACCAGTTATTTAAAGCTATGAACACTGCTATGTTAGCATTACTTCAATTCCTAAAAATTATTCATGAAATATATATTTTAACCTAAGATATCAGTGAATATGATGTAGGAGGTGCCTCGGGTAGAGGCCAAATAAGACCTCCAAATTTCTTATTGGCTAAAAAATTTTGTTGTGAGTATGTGATACGCCAGCAAAAGCCACCCTCCAAATTTATTATTGGCTAAAAATGTTTGTTGTGAGTATGTGATACGCCAGCAAAAGCCACCGATAAAATAACAAACTAAACTTTGGGTTAATTGATTTTAATCCTACGAATAGCTCACATTTCAAAGCATAACTATTACAATGGCTCATATTTTAAAGCATATCGATTACAAGAGTCCCTGCCGGTCCTTTAGGTAGGGACTAATAAGACAAACAATATATATCTATATATATATATAATTGGTAAGGTAAATTACAATTTTTCCATTGTCAGAAAGAAAACAAATTATATCCTTGTTGCATGAGGGAGGTCAATTGCGTGTCCATTTCGAAAGATGGAAATGGTTTGAGTACCTTGTTCCATCCCTAGTGGATATTTGTAAAGGCTATCTGCTACATTATTCCTATACTGGTATAAAATTTTTGAGGGATGCTTCCTTTCAAATCCATTAGATATTTGGTAAACAATTTCCAAAATGTAGTTGTGTAGCATCATATTCTTGAGCCAACTGGAGGGTTAATTTTAGAGCCACAAGTTCAAAATTATTATTAGTTTCCTACCCAATACCATATTTGGAAACTATGTCATGGCTTGAGGAAATATACAATATTCCTCTTAAGCCTTCCACTAGAGAATTCCCATGACAAACACCCTTAAAGTATGCCAAAAGAATGTTTGTATTAATGAATTCTTATTTTATGCTCAATTTTTTTTTTCCCTCAACCTATGCATAAGAATTTAGTATATTAAGAGATTGAATTTCACAAGTAAAGGGAAGGCTCTCCTATCCTTAATTTTTTTTTAGGTTTTGGAGAGCCATATTCCCCATGCCATATTGAGTTAGCACTCTCATGTTCTTTGTGTCCTTGTTTATATACCAAGCCTTGAAGGCCTATTCACTACTTCCTCCTTCCCATGAATTCCTTATCCCTACCATTCTTCTAAATTCTTACTAGACGCATTTGGAAAAGGAATAGCTCAAATGTAAATGCCATATATATTTTCTTGTAAGTCAAAAGTTTCTGTTCGTTCTTCAAAAGATTACATTGTGGAATTTTCATAACCAAAATGACTCCTGCTTCATTATGACCAGACTTGTTGGTAAGGAGGAACTGGAAAAAACATAGAGATAAGAGTAAAATAAAACTATCATATTTCATCAAGCTTCCCACAGTAAAAAAAATTGACCCAAAAACAAAAAGCACTCGATCATCATCCCAAAATATCAACATTGCCTGAATTTAGAACATCCGGTCCATTTCCTACCGGCAGAGGTTGGAAAAATTCCTCATGCATGTGTGCTTCCATGTGTGGCATCCGACCTTCCAATCGGTCTTGTCTATCCTGAATTTTCTTCTTCCCACGCTGGAGAGACATCATCCTATCCATCATGTGCCACTGATTGTGTTGTAAATAGTTCATAAAGAGAAAAAACTCATTCCGGTCATCATGTTGGTCTCATACTAATTATTCTATCATCAAAGTGAGCTACCTCAACTAGGCTTCAAGAGAATTGAATGGAGGCGAGAGGTCCACCTTTCCTAGAGAATTGGATCCCTGGTCCACCTTACCTGGAGAATTGGATCCCTGGTCCACCTCCTCGTGGATATCTCTCCAGACCATTGGGTGCACAACTCCCCTTCCTCGTGGGCCGATAACTCTTAATGCACGACCTCGTTGATATTGTATGATCCAAATTTATTCAGGAACACAACATAATACTCATATAACCATACATACAAAGATGCAGTGGAAATAACACTTCATTTCATTAATATCAAAGAACAGAAATTTGTTTACAGACATAATGGAAATAAACTAGCTAGGGCACTGGTAGCTTATCTCTGAGAAGAAATGTGGTGGCTACAGGCCTCTGAAAAGTGTTACAATGAGGCTCGAGGGCCTATTTATTATTTAGAAACAACGAAAAACCATAAACATCCAAAAACCTAACCCTAGGAGATGAAGCGCCAAAACTATGGGCCCCGTTTGGGTAAATTGGTACATCAACTTCTCGAGGATGTAAATTTGCATACGATCTTCGTTTGACGTGCACAATACCTCGTTAGAAATATCTATCCAATGAATACAACTTTTTATGTGAGAAACATCATCAAAATTTATATAATGCTCCCATTTTTCTCAAAAAATGTCGTTTAGGGCCTCAGAACGGCTCCGGAAGTTCAGGACCCAAAAAATTGCAAAAAATAGTAAACTGTGATACAATTAAGGAAATTGAAAAACTGAAAGAAACAATGGTGGGGCCCCAAGTGGAATAGGTAGGTGGCCAAATATCCACCTGGATAATTCCTCCCCCATTAGGAAACAATGGTCCCCATTGTGTTGAGTTCCTCCATGAGATGAGGAAAATTCTGCTGAACTTGGTCCCTAGTGAACCACTTGCCTTGGTGCAGGAGTTGGCCAACTTTGAAAACCCGATATATTTGGATCTTATGTTGGTGAGTGTTATTGATTTTCATGTCCATGATAGGATCCGTGGTGGCCTGTTCCATGCAATCTGGGTTTAACTCTGTTGGTGTGAGTTGTTCTGTAATGTCAGAGGTGTCTAGTATAGGTGGGAAGTAGGGCCGAAGGTGGTCCACATTGAACACTAGGTGCAGACCAAGGAATGGTGGAATAATAATCTAGAAGGAATTGACCCCTACAACCTTGGTGATGGTGTATGACCCATATCAGAGCGTGCGAAGCTTGCGATGGGGTCCAATGAGGCGCTCCTTCTGCAAATGTAGCCACACTTTGTCACCCACCTGGAAGTTGTGTGGCACTCGATGTTGATCATGTCGTTGTTTGTACTTAGAATTTGATTTGTAAAATATGTCATGAACCTATTGGTGGATGTGATAAATGCGCTTAATGAAGCTGATCGCTTTGTCAGCTTTAGACTGGACATGAGATGAATCAGCCTGAGTAGCCACAAATGGCATGGATACGTCAATGGGACATAGTGGCTGGAATCCCAAGCCCACCTAAAAGGGGCTGTGGCCGGTTGAGCTATGGAGAGCCCTGTTATAACTGTGTTGTACATAGGGAAGGATCTCATCCATGTTCCTGGATTCTTTGAATTGTACATGCACATAATGTGTATGATGATCCTATTGACGACCTCTGTCTGGTCATCAATTTGAGGATGGAAAGCTGTGGACTTGGTGAGCTTGGTGTCCAACATTGACCATAGGTTGGACCAAAATGTGCTGAGGAACCTGTTGTTCCGATCTGAGATGATAGACTGTGGGATCCCAAAGTGTACCCACACTCATTCAAAGAAGAGTTTAGTAGTGGCTTCTATTGTGATATTCTTATTACAGGCCGCCATAATGGACCTATTCAAGAATCTGTCAATGACCATGAAAACACGATCGTTTCCATGCTTAGTATAAGGAAGGCTCAACATGTAATCCATGGAGATTGATTCTCAACGTCGACTAGGGGTAGGTAGTAGAGTATAGTGGCCTTGCTTCTTGATGGCTGGTTTGGAAATGTCACAAGAAGTGCAGGATCTGAAGTACTTCCCGACATCCCGTCGAATATTGTTCGACTAATAGATATACTTCTGTAATACTGCCACTGTTTTATTGACCCCGAAATTACCAGTGAACTGACTGTAGTGAACTTCCCAAATCATCTTGGCACACTCGCTTGAAGGAACACAAAGGTGTCCCATGTGACATAACAATGTATCCTAGAGGTGAAATTTTGGAACTTGCGGACCCTCCAAGAATGTCTTGTATGTGTGGTCGAATTTCGGAACGCTCTTGTAGAGAAGCGGCCAATCAGAAGTCTTGTGCCCACAAGAGTTGAGAATGGTGGTTAGTGTTATGATAAATGGTCTGCTAGGTAGTCTGCAACATTATTGGTGTTTCCCTTCTTGTACTTGATGTTCAAATGAAACTGGTGCAGATATGTGGACCACTTCTGATGGCGATCATTTTACAACTTCCCATGTGTCTATATGAACTGCAGGGGTTGGTGGTCTATGTGGGTGATCGTTTCCTTCCCCAACATGTAATTCTTCCATTGTTAGCAGGCCTGCACAATGGAATACATTTATTTTTCATAAGTGGGATACTTGCAGACTATGTCAGACATTATCTCACTGTGATATGCCACTGGATGCTCCTGTTGAGTAAGAACTGCCCCAATATCATAGTCAGAGGCATCTGTCTCGATATCAAATGGTTATTGCAAGTCTGGTAATGTGAGCACTAGAGCAGAGCAGAGGTGATGTTTCAATTCTATGAACACCTTCTATTGAGATTCCAACCAAAATAATTTAGCTTTCGCTCCTCCCTTGGTGAATTGACTCAAGGGCCAAGTGATATGAGAGAATCCCAACACGAACCTGTGGTAGAAATTAGCAGGACCCAGAAAGCTTCGAAGCTCTGTTAGAGTGGTTGGGGCTAGCCAATATCGAATGGCTTGAATCTTGGTTGGATCCACATGCACCCCCCGCTCAACAGTAATGTATCCCAGATACTGAACCTCGGTCATGCCAAAAGTGGACTTGTCCAAATTGGCACACAACTTGTGTTGCCACATTGTTTGAAGGACCTATCAAATGTGGTGGAGGTGATCTTCCCAATTTTGGTTGAAGATCACGATGTCATCCAAGTGCACTACTACAAATGAGTTGGTGAATGGCTAAAAGATGTCGTCCATCAACCTCATGAAGGTTGTGGGAGCATTCGTCAACTCGAAAGGCATGAGCAGCCATTCAAAAAGGCATGCCTTGGCTTTGAAGGCAGTATTCCACACATCAGAGGGTTCGATTGGTACCTGGTGATACCCAGACTTCACGTCGATCTTGCTGAAATATTTAAACCCTTTGAGTTGGTCCGGCAGGTCATCAATCCGTGGGGACGGTACCTATTCCGCACAATGGTATTGTTCCGCTCGAGAGCTAATACAGAGTCTCCAAGTCACATCCTTCTTCTCGCACCAAATGATCGAGCCCTAATGCATGCATGAACTCCTGGCCGGGATGTGACCTTTTTGCAGCAACTCCTGAACCTGCCTCTTGATTTCATCGTTCTCCAAAACAAAGAACCGATAGATTGGTCTATTTGGAAATGACACACCTGGTTTCAGAATGATGGGGTGCTTGACCTGATAGTACAACACCCCTGCGGGTGAGGTGAAGATGTCCCCGTACTCCCCCAAGACCTTATCCATTTGTTGTTGTCGTGCAGAGGTGCCTGTCTAGAGGTCGTGGCCACAATCTTCTTCTTGCCCTAAGGGCGGATCATTAGGAAAACAAATTTCCCAGTTTTGGAAATGATCTTACTACATTGTTTTGTAGTAACCAAAGAGATAGTGGCAGGCAGTGTTACATATGGTATCATGTACAAATTATTTCCCAGAGTAATAATTACAGCGCGAGGCCAAGACTGATACACAACATGTCGCTTCCACAAGTATGGTTAGCCTAATAATACATCACAAACATCAAGAGGAGAAATGTCACATAATACCTCATCCGTGAAGGGCTTGATGCTGTAGGGAAGGAGACACTACTATCTGACGTGGAGATCCCGTCCTTACTGAAGCCACCTGATAGTGTACGACTGTGGGTGTGTTGTGGTTAGAAAGCCCAACCGCTTCACAAACTCTATTGAAATGAGGTTTTTTTGGCTCCCACTGTCAACAATGAACTGTAGCGGGGAACCCTTTACCCACATCTAGGAGTGGAAGAGATGCTCCTCCTCCTCCGGATATTCTGGTTCATCCTTTTGGATATTTGTGGTGGCAACGCTGGCGTTGGGCTCTGCATCAATAATCTGCTTCCCTTTGTCATTCCCCTTGTCGGGTTATGATTCAGAGTCGGAGCATGCATCTGATTCAGAAGCCTTCATCTCGACCACCAGTGACTGCTTGGCCCGACACTCACTTGTGTTGTGAGTGGAGCTCTTATGGAACTCACACCACTTTCTCGTGTCCTTGTTTAGCTTCACGGTGTTGTTCTTTGCTTGTGGCTTTGGCAAGTTGTCTTGGACCACCATGCCTTGGCTTTTTCCTTTGTTCTGTGGTTTGGGGGCACCTTTTCCTTGCTTTTGATTCGCAGATCCAAAGTCTTTCTTCTTCTGTTTGAATTTCTGCTTAATCTTGGTAGCATACTGGTATGCCATACCAAGCGAGGATATGTCTAGGAATTCCATTTCCTCTTGAATGTATCCATGCATACAACTGTGTTAATTCAACACCAAATTTTTCTCTGAATCTTTGATACCCAACTTTGTGCGCAGGGTATGGAATAGATTTTTCAGCTCATGCACATCTTGATCCCTTTGCTACCACAACATATTCAATTGTACGTACTTGTCCTCATAGCTCCCCATGAGATAATATTGTTCCTTGATGGTGTCTTAGAAATCATTCCAAGTGGGTATGGCCGAGAACAGAGAGGGTCCCCCCTGATCCTTTTTATCACAGTAGGTTTCCCACTAGTCCTTGACATGGGGGGCGGCTTTGAGGAGTGAAAAAATAATCTTCTCCCAGTTGGAAAAGTCATGAACTGAGAAATATCATTCTAATATATTCAACCATATATCTACAATGTTTGTATCTATTTGGCCCTCAAATATGGGAATGTCAAATTTTACTTGTAAATTAAAAGGAGTTGTGCCTCTAGAGTGGCTGCTGGATGCAGATGCGCTGCTAGTGGGCAATTGTTGAAGGATCTGGGAAAATTTATCCATCATCGCGTTCCTTTGTTTTTTGAGGGCCTCCTCGAGCAATATTTTGATAGGATCTCCTGCTCCCTCAACTTTATTTTCATCCCCCATGGGTGGCCATTGGGGTTTGCGAGGCTGATCTTGCAAAGGTTCAACCAGATTGATCCCTAACTCCTTATACCTCGACCTCATTGGGGACATGCAAAGAAGGATCAAGAAAGAGCAGACCACTCTGATACCACTGATCCAAATTTATGCAGGAATGCAACAGAATAAACATAGAACCATAAATACAAAGATGCATCAGAAATAACACTTCATTTCATTAATATCAAAGAACGGACATTTATTTACAGAAAAAATGGAAATAAACTAGCTAGGACACTGGTAGCTTATCTCTGAGAAGAAATGTGGTGGCTACAGGCCTCTGAACTATGTTACAATGAGGATCAAGGGCCTATTTATTATTTAGAAACAATGGAAAATAATAAACATCCAAAAAGCTAACCCTAGGAGATGAAGCACCAAAACTATGGGCCCCGTTTAGGTAAACTAGTACATCAACTTCCAAGGGATGTAACTTTGGCATACGATCTCCGTTTGATGCGCACAATACCTCATTAGAAATATCTATCTGAGGACTACAATTTTTTATGTGAGAAACATCAAAGGAATTTCCATTTTGCTCCTAGTTTTCCAAAAAACGTAATTTAGGGCCTCACAATGGCCCCGGAAGTTTAGGACCCGAAAAACTACTAAAAATAGTAAACTATGCTACAATTAAGTAAACTGGAAAACTGAAAGAAACAATGGTGGGGCCCCAAGTGGAATAGGCGGGTGGTCACCAACATCCACTTGGATCATTGTATCTCCTTCCACACCCTCTTCCCTTCCTGAAATTCTAAGGTCCCACACACCGTAGACCTACTCCAAGAAACCTCCCCAAAGCTCAAATTCTAGACCAACATCAAAAAGCTGGCCACTTTCCCTTGCATTGCTAAAGAACCATACACCCACTCAGACCAACCGTCCCACACAACATGGTATGCAAAACACCCATGGAACAAATCCTCCCTGTGGGGTCGATGGACCATCCCTTGTCCAACCTCACCACAATCCTAGAGCACGCAAATTGACAACCAACCTCATAATAAAACAAGCTGCAAGCCACCGCAAAACTCAAACTAGAAATAATGTTCTCTACTTTGGAAAATCCCGTCACAACAAAACTATGAACGAGAAGGATACCATAGGCAAAATTAAAAGAAATTACCTGCACCACAATATAATTGAGCTACCATAAAACCATACTGCCATCATCCTGAGCTTCAACAATTGCACCATCCCCACGCTTCGCCACCTGTACGAAAGCTTTTTCCACCCACGACATCCCAGGATCCCAGGTAGCCATAATCGGAGCCGACGCCAAAGCCAACAACACACTCTACCTCCATAGGACATAAGCCCTCTTCACATTCTACAACTAAGGATCATGGCATGACTTGAAGGTTAAGCCACCCTACACACTTTAACAATTTTCACCCACCATAGTCTCCACCTTCATCTCTCATAACTCACAAATAAGTCCCTCGACCATCCTAACACCAATTAAATTCTCCGACTTCTTAAGAACCTTCACCCAACTCCCGCTAGGTAAGGTGTCCTCAACCCACATGTTAACCATCAATGATGTCTGGTAAGGGTATTAACTCCCCTGTCCTCATCCGCCAATTTCCCTTCGGATACCCCCATCAAGGGAAGTTTGTCCCTCTCAATGAGTATTTCTAGTTGTCCTAAGTCCTGTGATTCTAGTGGAGGTAGGCAGTGGTTGGAAAACTATGGTTGGACTCATGGTTCCCCATATTCACCAATGAATCCAAAACTTGATTTCTAGACTTCCTATTGTGCAAGGTGATCACATAGGGGAATATATAAGGATCCCTTGGATCCTCGCAAGCATACACTCCAATATCCAATTTTTTATTATTTTTGATATAGGTGCACCATTTATAATTCACTGAGTGCTCTGAATCACAAGGTCTATGATCAATCATGGGGGCATAGCTGAGGTCCCATCATTGTCTGAGAGATATAGAATTTGTTTAGAATCATAGCCTCCTCTCCCTTCGCATTCTAGTTCTCCACTACCCATTTCTCTTCCAGGATGGTTTCTCACACATTACCTTTTGTGGTGTCCCAAACAACCTGTGATGAAGATCTCTGATATTTGAGTATTTGTTTACGCTCTTTCCATAGATTCCATAGGAGAGATCCTGGCACCAATACCCATGCTTGATTGACCTCTAGACATTTTAAAAGAAAGCCATGCCATTGTTCCAAAGTTTTATTTAAGTGATTCCTGGATTGGTCGAGATATCCAGACATGCAGTGCACCTCCCCCCGAAGGACTTGCATTGTGGTACAAGTGTTTAGAAAATTCTAGATATTATCCTTGTGTTGCTGACAGAGTGGGACCCAAGATGACCCTATGTATCCCTTCTTCTGAATATGGTCCTAGGTAAGCAACCAATGATGTCCTAAGAGGTAGAGGAACTGCACAAATTTTAGCCAGAATTTGGATGCCTAAATTTTACACCACATGGGTTCTTCAGGGAGTCCCACCTTCCCAGATGCTACACTGTAAGCTTCCTTGGTTTTGAACGATTCTATAGGCCAATATCTCTATTTTAATATGTCTTCTTCTTTATTTACTAGAATTCATCATTCCCTTAAAGTGTACTGGATAATTAACCAATTATGAACTCCCTTAGATGTTAACCAATATTCCTCTATTTTCCATCCCTGCTAATTGGATGGAGAGTCATATATCCTCCAGTTTTCCTCTACTTGGGTGGCATCCTAAGTTCTTAGGAATTCTTTGACTACCTCAAGTTCTGCAATTATATCCAGTCTTGGCATCTATTACCAAGAATCTTCCCAAAAGTGAACCATTCTCCCATTTTGAATTTCCCAGAATATATGATCCTAAATAATATAGCGATTCTTTAGTGCTAGATTCCATAATGAGGAGCCCAACCAGTACTCTGTAGATCTGAGCTTTTCCTCTTGGATCCAACCAAAACAACACTTTTTGTACCAAATTAGTTCCAAATCTCTAATACACCATGAAACCATCTCCACCATAGATTTTATCCCATAACATTTTTGAGTGTCTCTAGGTCCCCCAAACCCAATTCCCCACTCAACTTTAGAAGGCACAATTTATCCCAAGAGACCAGCGCCCATCTCTTGGTGAGAGTAGCTGCTTGCCACAAAAATTTACGAAATATATAAATGATCTCCTTGTACACATGTTGAGGGGTAGGGAGGACCGATAGCTGATATATTTATATTTCTTACAAGACTACCTTAAGTAATGTGGACCTCCTTGCATTATTTAGTGTTTTGAATTTCAAGTTTCCCAATCACTTCAAAATATTACTACAAACCTCTTTCTAGCAATTCAACCTCAATGGATTTAAAACCAATGACACTCCAAGGTATCTAGTTGGCAAGGACTCAACTGAAAAACCCAGAATGCGGTTAGGTTTCGTTGGATTACCTTCGGGGTGTTAAAAAAATACAAAATGGATTTGTCCTTATTGAGTTTCATTCCAGATGTGTCTTCAAATTCAAATAGAATTATATCTAAGTTTCAAGCCTCTTGTATCATGGGTTCTCCAAAAAAAAAAGTGTCATCCACGAACTGTTGATGAGACACTGACATATCTTGACCAAAAATTCTAATGCCTTTCAAGTGTCCTGCTTGCACCACTGCACTGAGAGATTTAACTAACCCATTAGCTGCAATGATGAATAGAAAAGACAAAATAGGGTCACCTTGATGAAGGCCCCTAGAGGATATGAAGGTTTTGGTGGTAGAACCATTTAAAAAAATGGATAAGAAGGGGGTAACACCAAAGATATGATCCATAAAATCCAAGCCTCAGAGAAGTCAAAAGAAACCAAGGTCTTGAAGAGGTAATCCCGGATAAGGCGATCATAAGCCTTAGAGAGATTGAGCTTGACCAACATCCATGGGTTTTTACTGTGTTTTAACGAATGGAAAATCTCATGAGAAGTCACAATACCATCCAAAACTTGTCGAACCTCCATAAAAATTGTTAATTCCGGGCTGATGATAGATTTTAGGAGTGGTTTAGTCTGTCTAACAATGACCAATGAGATGATCTTATATATCACATTATGGAGGTAAATGGGTCTAAACCTGCTTGGCTCACTAACATTATGAGATTTCGGAATTAACGTAAGGAAAGTGGCATTTAAACCATACCATACTTGTTGAATTATGTGGGATTCCTTCATGAGGGAAGTGCAAACATGCTTTGAAAAAATATGTGGTGAATCCATTCGGTCCAGGAACCTTGTTACTTGGCATATCCTTGAGTGTAGTTTACACTTCTTCAAATGAGATCCCTCTAATAAGAGCCTCATTATAATCTACATAAATCAAGTGAGGAATGTGGTTTGTCACTCGATTTATGAATTCAAATGTATCATGATCTCCTTCTGACAACAAGCCCTAGAAAGATACCAATTTTTATTCCACCTCACCATGGTCCACTAAGCGGTTCCCCTCCCAAGAAGTGAGGGAAAATATTTGATTGGCTTGCTCGTGTTGAATCATTGAACAATGGAAGAACCTTGAGTTTCACTCACCTTCCATTAACCATTGAATTCTAGATTTTTATTTCCAGAGAACTTCCTCCTGCTTGTGCCTTGATTTGAACTCATGTAGAATTTTCTCCTCTTCCTCCGTTAGGGACTTTGATATCCCTTATGCAATAATCCTGCTTTGGATTTATTCCATACTGGATTCTAATTACTTTTTCTATAGAAAAATATTCCCAAATTCCTCTTTGTTCTAGGATTTGATCCTTATATTGAGTTCCTTTATTTTTTTCTAGAAGCTCTTCATCAAGATCCCCTCCTATACCGAGATATATATTCACCATTGTTCCAATATATTTATAAATATTAGTTGATGGAACCAAAAAAATTCAAAGAGAAACTATCTATTCTTAGGTGTCATCTTCAGATTAATTTCTAGCCTGATCGACTAGCGGTCTGATCCCAAACTTGGAAGTATCATTGCCTCGACAAATATATCTTAGACCAACACTTCTTTGGGTATTAGAAAGTGATCAACGTGGAAATCCATGTGATGCCTTCCTGCTCTCCTATTGTTCCTTGCATGCACATTGATCTTCATCTCCACCTCCAGTAAACACAATTCCTGGATTGCCTCGCTAAACGCTGATGATACATGGTCTCATCTCCTGATCCCTCCCTACTTTTCCTCTAGGATTCTAATCATATTGAAGTATCTTCCAATAATCCAACACTCTTCTGGAAGGGACTACCTAATATTCTTCAATTCTTATAGAAATTTCTCCTTCTGGATGGTAATAGAGGGGCCATAAACTACTGTTAAACTAATCCACTCTTTGGATCCTATGCACTTGAATCTCACTAATAAGGTATTGGGTGTCTCTATTTAGTCTTGGAAAAAAAACGATCTGAGATCCCATAAGACCTCTAACCTTCCAGTCATGCCACATGTATATTATCTAGTTTCCTCGTTGCGTTGCCAACATCTACCCACGATGTCCCTAAGCTTGTCACCATAAAATCTAGTTACTTATAACAATACTAAACCCGCTTTATCCAAAACTATTTTTTCCGTCAGATATCATAACTTACCTTTGCTATTCACACCTTGAATATTCTAAGAGACCAACTTCATTGGTTCATTTTGGGGGTGAATTGAAATTAATTCATGATATAACTCATCTGGATGGAGTTAAACCAAAATTCACAAGTTTCTTAAAGGACCTCCTTAGAGGATTTCCTTCCCTTCTACCCTTTTTCAAGAATTTGGAGGTCTCCTTGGTATGTTCCTTGGGATGCACTATCATTACGAGAGATTGATAATTGTAGATCCCCCTCCAGATGGGAAATTCACTAACACCATTGCATAAACATGTGGTGAAAGTGTGCAAGTTGATTTTAAGGGATCTCTTTCATATCTCCCCGACGAGGTATGAAAACAATTCTAGCATTGTCCTCTCGTTCGCTCCCAATTTTTTCTGTTGATCTTCAACTTCTAGGGTTTTGCTAGTGTGGGTGAGTATCTCCTTGAGTTTATAATATTATTCCGGGTCCCTTGGGTTTTTATGTTTGTGGGTTTATTTTTCAACCGCTTTGTGATCAAGATCTTCTGGTTCCTTTACCTGTATAACCATATTCTCTGCTTGACTATCCATATCTCCCAATTGATACAACTATTCCAATACTGTGAGAAGGTTCTTATTAGCAGTTGGTGTCTTCTAAGCTTGAGGAGTAGTCTAAGATAGAAGGGTCATTGAGGGTTGAGAGGGGTTCTTCCCCTGCTGGGTTGTTTGGTTGTGGTTCGATTTACCTCTTCTAGATCCCATGAATTGAAAACCTTCAGTGTCCTTTGGGTCCTTGTTTCTTTGTTCTTAGAATATGGTGAGGGGGAAATCCATGAAGAGGTGCCCATACTCATGGAAACACTAACACTTTCACATGACATGTTCATATTCAGTGGTTGAGTGCAGAATGAATCACGGTATTCCAAGTCAATAGACTCCGACAAGGGTTGATATATGTTCATATACATACAGATACAAGCATAGGACACATGCCTTCTATGCTTGGTAATTCATAAATATCCATGAAGTCCCTTATCACATTGCTTATTACTTCTAGAATGTTAAGTTACCAAAATTATTTTTGAAATAAAAATAGGTGAACCCAAATTGGAGCCGCAAGAAATTGTTCCTTCTTCGGATTATAGAATTATTCCCAGAAACGTATGAAGAGATCCCACATTGTTCATGAAGTATGGGATGTTATTGAAAACCCAATTGCGGTCTTCTAGATATGAAAAGATTACTATGAAGAAACCTATGGCTCTCAAGCCTAGTTCTATTTCTCCCTTCGGGTTCCATCTCATCCAGATCCATTACACAATGTCTTTCTCCTATGGCCAGATTCCCATAAACTTGTAAATCAGGGCGTGATCCTTCATAAACTACCTTGACCTCTCCAGGAAGTTATTTGGGATCACAAACATAGGATTTGTGGTAGCTTTCAGGAGGCACATCTCTTTCATTTTTTCTTTCCATTAGGCTTGTAGTGTTTTTGGGCCCTTGATAGCTTTCCCTCCTGATGAAGGGGTGTTGACTCCTCCAACTGTCTTCTATGAGCCAGATACGAAATTACAATAGGAGGGGGGCCGCCCATCTCGAGGGGCCACTCATAGGGGCACTCATGCAGAAAGAGACCGCAAGACACATGTCCATCGACTTCCTTGCTGGCATTAGGGAGTGCCTCCCTGCTTCAAGATTCATAAATTATGCATAAAACGACAAACACGAAATGTAAATGATATATAGTTTCCTCTACTTATTGGCATAAATTGTGCCATAATGGGCCAAAAAAATTATTTTGTAAAACCTCGTGGGTAGGAGACTTGTTGTTTAATTTCAACCACATGAATATTTTATTATGGAAGGACACCTTAACTTCCACATGATTCTCCACCACCAAGGCTTCCTCAATAAGGTCTCTATATCCCACTTTGGGAGCACATGTGAGATAATGATTAAGAGACCATAAAAATTGGTCTTCATCTTCCTCTGTTTTGACATCGATATCTTTCAAGGCATTTATATATGACCTTCATAACTTCGCAAGATCATAGTACAATTTCCTACAATATGAGAAAATTTTGTTTTCCAATTTGTAGAACTCTCCCAATTCACAATTTGTCTTAGTTAAAAATCCTTTGATTTGAATTTATCATGTCACCTAAGTAGGTAGTATATGTTAGTATTTAATACCTCTCCAGGGATCAAGCACTATCTAGAATTTATCCCTTATACCCACCTTCCATATCAACCAATTATTAATTAGTTAGAAAGTTGAGTTCTTCGCTTTCCATATCATTGAGAAACTATGAACTTGTTCCATATGGTTGCTAATATAATTCTCTATTGTCATTGGGTACAAGTATTTAGATCTCGTTACTTAGACACATATTATTTTCCCTTGGACTGAACTCCATATATTTTTTTTACTGCTAAGGAATTTGGGAAGAGGAATAGGTTTACTAGGCCCATCCTCCATTTTTTTCTAGGATGCCAACACAAGTCCTATTTTAGATTTTTATCTTAACCAAATAAACTTATAGCACAATTTCCTAATTTATTCCAACACACCTTTCAAGACCTGAGTCAAAGAGATCTAGTATTCTTATATGACTTCCTTTATAGCTTTGACAAGTACCAATCTCCCTTCTCTTGAGAGCCATCAATTACATCAATGGTTAATCTTGTTTTGTACTTTAGCAACCAACCATTGCTAGTCACCTTTTTATATAGATTTGGTTTAAAGTGAAAGCCTAAGTCCTTTAATATTTTATACAAATATATCAACTAGTATGGAAAGAACTAGGATAAACATACATATTCATATAAAATTACTACACAATCCATAAATAAAATATGTGCATGCCTACTTACTCGAAATAAATTTAAAGCTACCTTTTTTCTAATGCGTCTTTTAATAATTTGCTTGACACTTCAATTGTTTGAAGAAATAGGAGAGGGGAAAGGGGGATTCACTTTCTAAGACCCCCTAACTGGTCTAAAGAAAGGGGATGTTGCTTCATTGATTAAGACAATAATGGATATATAGGTAATGCATTTCAACACCCATACTACAAAATATGATAAAAACCTAAGTGAATACAGATAAATCTTAGGTGAATCCAACTTATTATGTCATAGGATTTAGATAAGTCCACTTTTATTACAATTCATGTTTGATTTTTGGTCTTGATCAAGTGGATGATTTCTTGAGCTATCCCCACTATCTGTTGGATTTGTCTTCCTTCGAAAAACTTGAACTTCTCCCTTAAGATTTGTTTTCAAAATACGTTTTTTTTGTCTTCTAGAAATGGCCTTTATGATAATTTTGTATATGTAATTACATAAGGATATTGGTTAGAGCTTTCTAAATGTTATCGAATTATCCACTTTTGGGATCAAGGCAATGAAGGTAGTATTATGATCCACAAGAATTTTCCATGTTTTTGGTGGACTCCACTCCCCTCAAATCTTATTCAATGAACTCATATCACCTTAAGAGTAATTACACTACTAAGCTCCATTAGTAGGATATCAAGCCCGTGGAATTTATCCCATTGGAAACTATGAACTTTGGAGTAGTCTGCACTTCCCAACTTCTGCCATTAAATCTAAAATTTCCTCATTGTTTATATAACTAGGAAAAATAGTCATGGCCCTAAATTCCTATTGGAAAATATTGGAGAAATAGTTGACTCCCTCATATGTTGTGTATTTAAAATTTGATGCTCACCTATTGCTTCCTTTGTCAATATTCCAAAAATAATTGATAAATTTTCGACAATTTTCATATTGATGAAAGATGATATGATTTACATCATAGCTTGAATTAAAATAGCCTTGCTCTTGAGCCTCCATTCATTACCTTTCTCCAAATAATATATACCTGTTTTTTGTTCCATATGCTTTGGTTCCAATTTCTTGGCCTTGGTCAAGTATCCAAACCCTTCAATATGATACTGGTTCTCCATACCTTCTTACATGTCTTTAAGAAGCTCATCATCATTTTTTTATGTCCTTGGATAAATAGATTGCTACCTTCTTTACCTTTTTTTAGAACCTCCTCTATATTTTGACAAAATCTTCCTCCTTTAACCATTCTAGATTTATCTTGAATGGATTGGGTGGTTTTTCTTGGGAAAGGACATTTATATCACAATGGAATTATGGTCAAAGTCCCCTCCCGAGGCTAAACATTGTCTTACTTGAGTATCTTCATCTACAAACCCTTCCGATATTATGAATATTCAAGGCTCTTTATTGTGTCTTCACCCATTCTCTTATTTCTCTAGGTGGGAGTTAGTTTTCGTAGTTCATTGTCAAATAGATCCACTATTTCCAACATTATAATAATCCTTAGAGATAGTCCATGTTCTCAATAGTTCCCCAAACTTATGAAGTTCCTAATGTAAAATTTAGGTCTCCCCCTATCAACACTAGGTCGCATTGAACACACTCCATATTGAAGAATCTGTCCCAATACTCCATTCTATAAAAGTTAAGGCCATATACATTTGGGATAGAGATTTATTTCTCCATATCCATTGAGAATAAGGATACCCCTAAGTTGATAGGGAAGGCATAAAAGTTATAAATTTATATGAATCTCTTGACCATAAAGTTATATTCCAACCAAATCTCCCAAAAACATCAATTTAACTAAACTACCACCTCATCATAAATTTTGAGAGTTCCTAAATTAATTTTCCCCCATCCATCTATCTGATGAAGGATGATAACATATGGTTTTAATATTATTATAGCTCCCTTGAGGGCCAATTTGTTTTAGGGATCGATAACCCCTAAACGGTTCATGTTCAAGAAGATCAGTTAAGCCCCTCCTAGGGGGTATATATTCCAATATCCTTGTTTAGAGATGATTGTTTCCCACATATAAACTTTGATGATGCTTATTTCCATGCCATAGACACAAGATTTTCTCGCTCTCCACATCAAATTTTGATTTTTTAATCAAGGAGACCTAACCTCCTTTCCATATTCCTAGGGAAGTCTAAGATATCCTTTCTTTTGAGTCGAAGGTTATACTTTGAAAATTTTAGATGGATAGATTCCAGTGACGACATATTAGCCTCATAATACATTTATGGTTTCAAGGGTCCCCACCTAGCTTTATTCTTCTATTAGGGCCTTCTTGATTATAGGCAGAGGAACAAGAGTTGAGGACATAAGTTTGTTATTGATGGATAAGTTGGGAAGAATTCACCAATACTCTATAATCATTTTTTTTCTTCCTGTGATCCCCAAGTTACAAAAACAATTTTTTTTTCAAATATTTCCTTTAATAAGGGGAAGGTAATTGCGAAGACTTTCCCATGATAAGTTTGTAGTCATTTGTTGCTACTAAGGATGTCTAGGATTTGTAGCTTGTGAAGTGCTATGATGGTTTAAATATATTATCAAGGGCCCTTTTGAGTGTTTCATTTTTCATTATAACTCCTACACTTCAAATGATATTATTTGATTTTAATAGTTCCACCCTCAACACCTGAGGTTGCTTCCTTTGAGAACATACTATACTCTGCGTAAGGTAATTATATTCCTTTGATAAATGACCATAACTAGGGAATAACTAACATATGAAGGGTTCACCTTAATAATCAAGATTTGATTGATAATATTATTTACCTATGTAAATATCCAATTCCTCTACTAGGATTCTTTCAATATTTAGATCCACTAGCATTCTAGCCATCCCAAAGTATCTAGTATATTGAAAAAGGTAAATCAAATTCATAGTATGAACCAAGGGAGCTTCCAATTTATATAAATGAATCCTTTGACCATAAAAAAGAGGTATACTAAGCACTCAAACCCATATTGCAACTATGTCCACCCAAGTCATTTGGCATCCAAGTTGATATGCCACTTTTTTAAGAAGAGATTTTGGGACCCCCATTTCCATCCACTCTATGTTTTTGTATTCACCTCTCGAGCAGAAGTAAAAAAACCAAAATAGCCATCCAATTGAAAGTTTCAAAATATAGGTTCAAAATTTTTGATGGTGCTAGATGCCGCCAATAGTTAGGGGGTCTCCCTGGTGTGAGGTCCCAACTAGACCTCACACTGTTTGGGATAGGAGCCCCAAACAGTATTTGGGCTCGGTTGCCACCATGAATGTTTCACTCCTGGATGTTTAATGAAAAGGTGTCAGAGTGAGGACAAGAATGAAATTCCTAGACAATGAAACTAGGTCATCCGAAGATTAACAAACAACAGAAAGAGGTACAATCAAGTCACAACAACACTAAGAAGAGGTATGTCATGAGAAGGATTAGTGAGCCAAAACCCAATGAGACATACATGAACAAGAACATACCAAAGGTTAATTTCAAATTAGTTCACAACAGATCACCAACATGGCATAGAATAAGTAATCACATATTCGAAAGCAGACATACATGCAACAACTACAAACCGGTCCCCAACATATTGTGTGTATGAAAGTGGACATATAAAAATGGTGAAAATATTAGACAGACAATATAGTTTCCATGAGTAAGCATGGGAATAATTACCAAACATGAAGAACATATTATTAATGTTGATGCATATTTAAATACATATCTTGCAATTTGTCAAAGCCCAACAATGGAACATGGGTTGCTCATACAATTTCCCAATGCAAAACCCTAGCCTCACTGCAACTCACTCTCCTAGCTACCAAGAGTTAGGTGCCTCTAGCTCTCAAGCACGAATAAGCTATCTAATCCTAGCCCCAACTCAAGTGCTAAAATTACATTCAAATCAAGCATGAGGGTATACTTATATAGGTGAGGTGACTATTCACCCATCGTTACCTTTCACCTACCCTCATGATTCTTCAATTTACTTATTTAGCTCTCATGTTTAGTGACTATTACAAGCTGAATTTGATATTTGTATAGTTGTGAATACATTGATAAAAGAGAACCTATAAGGAGAATCAAGAATGTTGTTGAAACCCTAATGTTGTTGCGAGGTGATGATGTGCTACCAAAAGGGTTGCGATTCATTTGTTGTATTGACTGTTGATTTTCCTGCTCCTACACTTGTTATCAAGGTTGACATAATGTCTAGACAACTTTCTATGGTTTCATATAGAGAAAACATTGGCCTCCAAGCCTTAAATGGTTAAATCACTTGCTAGATCATCAAACTGGCCATATCTTTGCAATCTTCAACCCCACCATCCAACAATTAATAACTACACCAGAGATTATAAATCTAACACAATACGGTAAAATCTTGAACAATAATATTTTGTTCATTATAAGTGAAATTGTTTAATATAAATCATTTTGGACTCGTTCGAAGAGGTCCACATCCTTATAGCACGGGCAAAGTTATTCCCTCTTTGATGTGTTGTCAACACATCCTTCCACATCCTTCCATCATGACCTTCATTTAATACACTACTCATAGTTCTGCATGATTCCTTGGATGTCATTCGTTGCAGTCCCATCGCTTGGCTGGGAGCCAAAATTCTTCTTTATAATTACAACACCTTTAATACCAACGATATCTATTCTCAATTTAGTCGGGCATAAGGATGTCCTTTATATAATATTAGGCTTGAGGTACCCCTTCGCTATGTAGCAACAATAATACTTATGGTCACTCAAAATTTTGTGTTTTCACTTAGTGTTAGTGGTGTGATGAGGAGAAATTTGAATTCCAATTCATTAGCAGAACAACATGAGTGGCACTTTCCAATTACGGAGGATGTCGCATGGTCGCAAGTCGCATGCTCTGGTTGCATTGCTATGGTTTCTACCTACGACTATGCGACCTCTGAAGCTAGTGAATATATTTTTGACTGGAAGAATCCACATAGTCGTAGTTTATTGAGGGTCGTTGTAGGTGGTTTCACCTTCAAGGCTTAAGAATGTGATTCCTTGACTTGAATAGAAGTCTGGTGGTCATATCATAATGGAGGTCTAGTGGATTGATGATATGTTTAGCTGCACTTTTTCAACTTAACGACCTATGATAGGCCACACAGTCATGATACAATGAAGGACGCATTTCCAGCCACACTTATGAAGCTATGCAACACAATTTTGCGACCCTTGGGAGAGGTAACGGTTGAAAAATGAAACTAGTCAGGTATTCGTGACCTATAGTTTGAAGGGAAGAAAATTGCGATTTGTGGGATTGAAATTTTGATTCACTCCCATTGGTTATGATAGAATTGCATCATGTGTTGGTGCCTTGGCTTCACATGCCTCTTGGAAACTGCCACAGCCTTCCAAAACGTAAGGTTATTGAAATCCATCCATATACATTTGTTGTTGTGGTATGTCATCAAAATATTGAATATGGGCCAACATTGCAACCTTTGAAATGTTCCTTGGGTACCTTTAATGTGTTTTAGGTTGTCCACCATAGTAATTTGCGGGTTGTCTACATGCTGCCATAATATAATGAGCTTGCATAATTACATCACTTTTTTATATCTTCTAGTCACATCCTTTTGAAGTGGCTCAACGTCACATATCAACCCACACCCTTTCAATGTATGTTATTTTCATTATCACAACCATATCCAACATTGTGTAGGGGTATTTCTTTCAATAGTGAATTCCCCAAGATTGTTTAGTGTGTGTACATAGTATTCAACATTTTTAAATGGTCTCCATCACTTCGATGTGCAATGTAGCGTGTTTAAATCAAGAGAAAAACACCAATTGAAACCATCTCTATCACAATGAATGTTATGTTATTATGTATAAGGCATCCATCATTTTTCCCAATGCAACGTGATGACCTATTCAATTATATAGTGTCAAGGTATGGCCTCATTGTTATTTGATTGCGATACTTGAAATGGCCCTTCCAGGTGTGCGAGAATTAGGCTTTTGATCCTTCACTCAAATCTTAAAAATTCTCGGCGTCCGTAGACAATCAATAGATTTTCTTCATAGTGAAAACACCATTTTCGTGTACCATCTTCATGCATTTTGACTAATGGTAAGACTAATGTATTTGTAAAATCCACATGTATATGGAAGCATTTCATCAGTGGTTTATGAATCACTAAATCATGCAATGTATTCTAGTAATATAGTTTCCATTTTGAAACTTCAATCATTCCACTGAAAAATAAAAAACCCTGTCGAGAGGCACACTAAATTCATGCCCAAAGTTTGCATTATGGGGTGTGAAAAATTTTACCTTTCCATTATGTTCCGATGTGACCAAACCATAAGTATGAACTTGGGGGATGATACCTTGTTACTATTTGAACTTAGCACAACATTACGATAACCATGATTATTCGACCAATGAAGCCCTCATTCCCTTTTCAGAGAGACCATTCCAATGATCTCTATGAATAATTGAGTTTCATGAAGACATAAATACCATGTTGTGGGTGCCATATACTTTTAGGGTTTGGTGTTTCATCGAGACATAAATACCATGTTGTGGGTGCCATATCCTTTTAGGGTTTGGTTGGATGATGAAAATATTTCCTTGCATGCCATGATGAGCTATAAATTAGTCAAACCATGGAGAATAATGAATTTATTTATGTTTCATAATAAAACCTTAAATATAATAAAAAATTAAATTAAAATTTTGACATGAGCGAGTTCCACAAGGTCCACAAGACCTTCACCTCATCAATGTGAATCCCAAAATATCTTAGATATCCCTTTGAGATAAGCACATAAGCCATAGGTTAAGGTTCATGAAAATTATCTTGCATGCGCGAGAAAACTCTCTTTATTGACTTAAACCTTGAAAATGACACTAAAGGCACTCATGATGACATAGGGCTACAAAAATTACCACAAACCCTATTGCACATGTTGGGTGGGCACAAATCATGAGCCTAGGTTTGACAATTTAGGGTTTCTCCAAACCATAATATGGTCAACATATAGGAAAGCCAAATTAAGACCATTAACTACGATTCATATTATGGAAATATAAGTTTTGAATTCACGGGATACTTTTAACACATTATCGAAGCAATAAATCTTCAAAACCCTAATGAAATAAATGCAATCATGAGATAAAACAAGTCAAATAAGTGAAATATACATCGCATGAATGGGGAAATCAACAAGGTTTGATAGAAACAAACCAAGGGAGATTGAATAATAAAAAAAATGATCATAACCTTAATGGCTTGAAGCGAGCAAAATGGGGGACACAAAATTTTGAATATACCCAAAATTTGGGTGTTGTTATAGTGGTTACAACAAAAATTTAATCTCATTTTGTAATGCCTCCTCCCTCATTTACCCAATTTCACGAGTTTTCTAGGGTAAACATGAGGCGAGTGTCACTATGACCTAAAACAACCTCTTAGTTCCAATTAAGGAAGTGGGGCCTACAAATTGAGCACATACTGACATCCTATAGGGATACAATTCACTCAGAGGTTGAACAACCACCCTGGGTGCCCAAACCTTGAGTTAGAACCCTTTTGCTATGCCCTCGAGCCACAACCACAACCACGAAAAGGCATGCATGCAGTTATGAGGTTGTGACAACACTCATGAGCCTAGATTCTAGTAGCTATGACCTAAATTCATTAGTTTTGAGCATGCGGTCCTGGGATCTGTGCCACCTTTTCATGCCAGCTTGCAGACCACTGCCCGAAATTGCACGAGACTTTCTAGAATGCAATAAAAGCTACTGAATATGGTATTCAGTCAAAACTCAAGAAATAAATTGACCCAAATATTCCTAATACATAACAGAGATTCCATCAAACACATGGAAAATGTGTAAGATGTAGGTCATGAATGCAAATCTGATCATAAACTAAGAGTTTTCATCTGAGAATCACCGAGAGGGATCTAAACCTTCTCTAGCTAGTTGCAATAATACTTATTAGTCCATATATACATCAACTATTCGATAACTTAACAAGTCATGAAAAGGTCCATAAATAGCATACATCATATAACCAACATATAACTAGTAATTAACCAACATAGAAACCATTGAAACTCAACCATAATACCACCAACATAATCACTATAAGTATTCATGAATTACAATATACAAATAGCTCTTATTGACATATGATAATGCCAACCAAGTCAGGGACTTCCACATACCACCCAGCCATATATTGGGCTGAACCAAATCTCTCTTTCAGCCAATCACCCCCGCGTCATATTCCAAGCATGAATGTGGGATCTCATGGAATAAACCAAGACTAAACCAAACTAGGGCTTCCATAGGACAAACCACCTCAACCCTCAACCACAGTGATTCCACCTCTATGTCCAGACATCATTAAAACCAACCATATTAATATCTACCCAAGCTATCTAGGGCTCCAAGAACTAGTAACTCAACCCATGGCCTTCTAAGGCTCTAGAGCGTTTGTCCAACCCGACTCTAGGGACTAGTAGCTCAACCCACCAAGGGCTCCAGAGCGTTTTTCCCAACCTAGGCTCCATGACTATTAACTCAACCCAATATGTTCCACAGATTCTAGAGTGTTTGTTCCAACCCATAGCTATATGGAACCTGAGAACCAATCAGAAAAACAAGTGGAAGAAACACAAAAAATCATGGCTATATAGGAAATGGAAAGGCAAGGCTAAAACCAATGTCACTTTGGGAAAGTATCCATGCCAATAAAAACACTAGAAAATCACATGCATATACCATGCATCCAGAAGTCAACAAGGAAATCACATATGTAACCTGTTACCTAACAAGCAATCTAGCTGTAGCTACTGATCCAATTTTTTCCTTGCATGTTCCTACTTTCCTTTTCCTTCCTTATCCAATCCAAGTGAATACCCAAGTGCTCCAAGAATTCTCCAAGATTTCTCAAGTGTGCAAGAGTATGAGAGAATGATATAATGAAAGAGAGCTCAAACAAAAACTATCAAAAGGCTAAACCAACAAAAACTCAAACTGAAAAAATCTATCAACTGATCCTCAAAAGAATTTTTATGATTGAGGTCTCTATTTTCTTCAATTCCCTTCAGTTTCCCTCTAATTTCCTTTGCATGAAAATTTGTGTCCCTTCACCTTCCTTTTCTCCTATTTTCCTTATTTCATAATTAAAATGCCATTAATTTCCTCTTTTCCTTTTCCAATGCCTTTGCCAATTTCCATAGCCATTAAGTAAACCAAAAGTGATCCCCACTAGGAGGTCTTTCCACCATTCAACTTGGAATACATGTCCCATGACCTTGGCCCCAAACAGAGGATGTTACAAACCCCTCCCCCTTGGGGAACACCATCCTCGGTGTTCTATGACACCTATGACCAGAAAACCGCTAAAAACAAAACATACTGCACATGGAGCTTTATAACAAAACTTGTTGCATTATTTACAATGGCCACTGCTGAAAACATGACAATCATACCATTTAATAGAACTTTATAACACAACTCATTACGATATTTACAATAACAACCACATATACTTATACACATTTGCTTCAACCAACAAATAATCATAGTATCTATGAAGCTTTATAACCACAAATAGATACAATATTTACAATAATATACACATATACATATGCACATTTGTTCTAACCAAAAAATAAAAGGATACGGTGGCCACATCATTCAACAAGAGAATCTAGAGGCTCACACCTCCACCCTTAAAAAGTAGTACCATGATTCACCTCCTTCCCAGGAAGTCCACAATCCACTTCTAAAGTCAAACCTTCATCCAATGTCCAACGCTACGATCCTTGTGCTACTTTTCCTCTCAGTGAAAAATTATCGGCTCATTGTATCGGGGCACACCCAATGTGCTTTTGATTCCATCTGGAAATGCTAATGACCAAAACAAATGTATTCCCCTGACCTTCCCTTCTCTACTACACAATCACTCGGGAAATCAGGTCACCCCCTTTCGTGCAGTCACACACCTTCCAAGTTTCGATGACATCCACTTCTTTGCTATACTGTCTCTCAGGAGATCCATCACTTGGCAAGGTTTCCTCGAATCATGAGGTACAAAAACCAAGGCATGTCCCTACCTCAAACCATCATATTGGTCATAGAATATAAATGGACACTATTGGCTACTAATGTCCCCCAATAGCCCTACTCCTGAATGATTTATCATCATACTATTGCATGTTCCAATTCCTTTCAATTTTGTTGCTAACATTCTTGCAGCCACTTCCAACCACCCAAACCAAGCATTTTCAACCACCCAAACATGGGAATTTTCCATTCTTTCCTGTACCAAGCACATAATTTCCATTAGATTCAAAAGGAACTGAAATAAATTCAAATCGTACCTCATTGGTGGCCCACCAATAAGCTATACTTGCAATTCTGTTTAATTCCTATCACAACAAGTCAAAATAGCTCTTCGATCAAATCATCATATCACATCCATTAAGTTCAAAACTCAACTATCATAAATCAAAATCATATATTACATGCATAATAAAAACTGAAATAAAACACTTATACTTAGCTTTTAAATTGTTCTTTACTTCTGCCTTTGTTATTTTTCCTTTTCGTACACACACCAGATCAGTTGCCACACCCAACAAGCACCCAATTCCTTCTCTTCTCTTCAATCACATAAACATACAAACATTTTAAATCACACGCATAAACCCACAAATAGTGTACCACAAAATACATACACCTACCCCCGATGTACAACACAACACATACACTTACACCCGATGTAAAACACAATGAATACACATGTCATAATACAATGCCTACACAATACACAAAACACAGTACCACATGTACACAACAAAACATATAAAACATGTACACAATACCACATGTACAACATGTATACAACACTTCTCACATAACATGTGCACAACACCACATGTACACAACACCACATGTATATGGCAGTGGTACTGCACATCTAGAGACGACACTATCCCTACTAGATAACCTTGATTCTAGTGGCTTTCCCATGGCTTATTGCATGCATCCACAATTCAAATTATAGGTCTATAATTCTTTTTACTATCCATGCTTTTCCTAGCATGCTGTAGATCACACTGATTTCATTCTACTGATGTATCCCTCAACATTACCTACCATAGCATAAAAATAGGAATAACATAAATACATAATATCAATTCATATCCACTTGATACTGACCTCATAGATCTGTCAAGGAACTACAACAATATAACTAATTTGCACCATATTTTAGTGCAATTTTTTTTTCCAATTGGGATGAGTGGTTTGGCGTAAATCTGGTGTTATTGTACATTTTTTAAAGTGTCCTTTTTTGCGCTAGATTTTGCATCCTTTTCTATGCCAAATTTTTCATCAGACCTTGAACCAAGATTTGCATTTGTGTTCGCGATATGTTTTAATTCTAGTTTTGCGCCATTTTTTGCATTTGTTTTTACATCATTTTTTGCTTCCATTTTTGTGTCATCCTTTTCTTTCAATTTTGTGCCATCATTTACATCAAGTTTCACACCATTGTTTGCATCTGATTTAGCTCCTTTTTTAAATCCATTTTTTTCTTCTAATTGTTGAGATTTGTGACAAGAAACAATGGAATTGGCATCCAGAAACAACATCCAGAAATGGCTACCATGGAGGCTTTTGATTTAATTATTTATTAATTAAATTAGAAGAAATGCGTGTCAAATTTATTTAAACCTTAAATAAATTGGACAATAAATTGTAATCTTATCTCATAAACACTTGTAATAGTTAACTATGTGTAATAGACTCATTTAGCTCATGAAATTCGAGTTAAGGGTGGTTGGTGAGGCATGTAGAGTGATTCTATTTGTTTTAGAGTCCAAGTTGCAGTTAGTGTATTACTTTAATGCATGAGAAATCAGTTAACTCAATTAAGTGAGTTAAAATTAGTTTAACTAGTTGTAACTGATTGTTGCACTATTGAGAGGTCAATTGAATTAAATAAAATTTAATTCACATGCAGTGATATGTCAAGTGACTGACGATTTACTATTAATAGCTGCATGCATGTTAGTTTTGATGAAGACCCAGTTGAGACAAACGTTAAAGGGAAGTTAACTATTAGTTGTATTTTTAGCAAATTGCCCAGATGCAGTTAAAACACCATAGGATTTCCCATGATGTTTGTGCAGTAAAGGAAGGATGAAATTCCTAAGGAATAGTGATTTCATTCCACATGAATTGCACAAGCAAGGCAGGCTGAGAAGAGAAAGGAAATTGGCTAAGCGTTGGTAAATTTTGACCAGATCAGTGTGAGACAGTTAGGATAGCGCAATAGACTCGTGTGAGAAGAGTGCATTGTATTGTTTCATGATTCCTTGGTTCATTATACAATAGAGATAGAGGGGTTTTGAGAAGCAAGATTTCCCCAGGAAAAATATCTGTGTTGTGGATTGATTTTCTTCTTTCTCTTACTTGGTGTGATTTTGCAATCATGTTTAATTTCCGCAAATTAATTGTAGAAGGATTCAGTTACTTGCTCTAGTATATTGCATGATCAGATTGAATTCATTGGTATACATATTGGTTGTATAATTTCTACACTAATTTTGTACTATTTTTGCATCGAGTTTTGCACCAGTTTTTGTGCCTATATTTTTCACAATTTTTTTGCATCCAATTTTGCACCATATGTTGAATTTGATTTAGTGCCAAAATTCATCCATTTTTGTGCACATTTTTGCGTCTTTTTTAGCACCATTTTTTCATTTTATTTGTCTCCCTTTTTTGCATCCCATTTTGCACCATATTTTGCATCTAATTTTGCATTGTTTTTAACACCATTTCTTGCACCCAAATTTGCATCATATGTTGAGTCATGTGTTGCTTCCACCTTTGCACCCCATTTTGTGTGTAATGTTACATTCACTTTCAAGCTATTTTTTACGTCCACTTTTGCATTTGTTTTTGCATCTCATTTTACATCCAACATTGCATCTCAATTTGCGTCCAAATTCGAGCCATTTCTATGCCCATTTTTGCACCATTTTTTGTGTCTACTTCTGTGTCCAATTTTGCACCATTTTTTATGCCACTTTTTCATTCTTTTAGGCATCCAAATTTCCATCATTTTTCTACCTCATTTTGTGTCCACATTTGCACCTCATTTTGTGGCTAGGTTTGAGCCTGAATTTTCATTGAGTTATGAATCATTTCTGGCATCCAATATGGTATCCTTGGTTTTACCCTTTTTTTAGCCCCATTTTGCATCTTGTTTTGTGTCTTTTCTTACATCCTTTTTTTCTTATTTTTTTTCACCCAAATTTTCATCCCAATTTTTACACCCTTCTTTCCTCGATCCTTATTTAGCATCTAAATTTGCATCTTTTTTTTCTTCTTTTTAGCACACAACTTGGCATACCCTTTTTCATCCAATTTTACGTTTAATTTTCTGTTCTTTTTTTCATCTAGTTTGGTGTCCATTTTTGCGTCCTTGTTTGCACCCAGTTTGGTATGCTTTTGTATGCCCTATTTTGTTCCATTATTTGTGTCTAGTGCTGCACCATTTTTTACTTCTAGTTTAAAACCCATTTTTTTTCCTTTTTCATCTTGTTTTGATGCCTAGTTTAACACCCAATTCTACCTCCAATTTTGCATCCATGATTACATCCACATTTGAATTCTTATTTAAAATGTACTTTTCTTTCCGTTTATGACCCCCCTTTATGGGTTCATTTTACTAATTTCAAATACATAAGGAAATATATTACATTTTTTAAATATTATTAAAGAAGATATCACAAATCAAATTGATAACTAGTGTTTGTAAAGAAATTTAAGGGAATTGACAGCATCCATCCAAAAAATTGCAGTATCAAAATATATAATAATTTTCAATCAAAAAATAATTAACAATTTTCAATATACATATATGACTACCAAATCAACACCTATCACAAATATCATTATTCCAAGGTAAATTCACAACATTCATCCAAAAATAGTAATATCATCATAAACACTGATTATCCATAAAAAATAATTGACAATTTTCAACACATATATAATGTAACAAGATAGTACTAATAATATCACCGTCATCTTAATCAAATCAACTAAATTTTAAATATGTGATTACCAAATCAAAATATTTCATGAAAATCATTGTTCTGAGGTAAATTCACAACATCCATCCAAAGATAGTAATATCATCATACATAATAATTCTCCATCAAAATAATGTTGATGATTTTCAATATATACATAAAGTAACAAGATAATAATGATAACATCATCATCATCTTTAATCAAATCAACTAAAAACAATGTATGATTACAAAATGAAAATGTTTCATAGATATCATTATTCTAAGGAAAATTCACAACATCCATCAACATATTCATAAGGTAACAAAAGAGTACCGATAGTATCATCATCTTTATCATATAAACTAGTCAAATGTATGATTACAATATTAAGACATCCCAACTAAATATAAAAAAACAATGCATGACTAGCTAGCATCACCAAGATCATAATCAAGATCATCCTCATGATCATTGCCATGATAATCATGTTAACCAGATTGATCAGTTTCATCCACATCATCATCACCAATGTCATCGCCATCCTCATCATCGTCATCCCCTATATATGATTTATGCTCAGTGTAGTCTGGATCATCACCTTTGCGATCATTACCTGTAGCATTCTTGAAAAAAAAATGATATTACATGTTAGTATTAGTTCCATAGCAAAATGCATTTTTTCTTACAATTCTAACCATAAAATGAGATGGAATATAATAACATCTAATATTACTAAAAAATAAAATGAAAATATGGTTTAAGATATATTGGATATCCAACTAATATTGAACTTGTAATTCACATTAAGTAGTTGAAGCAATTTTTAATGCATATAAAGTAGGTACACAATTTTTCTTCATATTTTATTGTGAATGTTTCTTATGATGTCCATGCACCATTTTTAAATTAAGAGTTACTGGAACCTTTAGTTCAAATTGCAATTGTAATTCAGATTAGCAATAAAAGAAATTTTAACAAAAAAGGAATGTCACTTGAAAAATTAAATTATTTTTAATGAAAAAAAGTTGCACAACATGAATGTCACATGAAACATTGAATTGATTTTAATGCATGTACTTTTCACTATGATATTATGGATCCTAATGTTTGTTTAGGAACAAATTCTATCGAATAATTACTTCATTATATCCATTGTCACAATACACTACTACGAAAAACATGTTTAGGGAGGGTCGTTATATGCTTCCAAAAATGGAATTGGGGGTTGGTTCTTTAAGATATAAAAACTACCCAAAAAATTGGCTTTTGGGGAGGCATTCCAACTAGTCTTAAAATTCAGCTTTTGGGGGCGGTTTGGAACCCCCCTTGAAAAGTGAAATTTGGGAGCAGTTTTTTAACCCCCCCCACCCCCCCAAAAAAAGCATCGCCTCTAAAAGTCAAGCCTTTTAGGGGTGATTTTTGAAGAGATATGAATCCCCCTTGTAGGAACTTTTGGGGGCATTAGGATCCCCCCTCGTAGCACCTTTTTGGGGTGTTAGGATCCCCCCTTGTAGCATCTTATGAGGGGGGTTTAAAACCCCCTCATAGCAGTGTTTAGGGGAATTAGGAGCCCCCCTTATAGAAACTTACAAGGGGGGTTTATAACCCCACTAATACCAAATTTTTAGGGCTTTAGGATCCCCCCTTGTACTATCTTTTGGGGGTGTTAAGAGCCCTCATCATAACAACTTACGAGGGGAGTTTAGAACCCCCCTTTAGAAAATTTTGGGGGAATTAGCAGCCCCCCTCATAGATATTAAAACAAAGAAAAAATATATACAAAAAGGTTCAAGATGGTTATGAATTCTTAATAGGAACGAAGCTTTTGAGCAAGAGGGAGATCTATGTTTATCATTAGATTGATTCTACCTGTAATAGATAAAGATAGGGCCTGCAAAAACCAATGAGAACCATTGTATTAATCAGCTATTGCAACATCCTAAATATGCTTACATGTAAATATCCTACAAATTCAACTAGGTAAGGCCCAACATACCTGAGTATCACTGAATTTGGTTTCCCTTACTGCTACTATAGGTCCATTGTCAACATTGTCAAGCAACTCTTCTCCTTCTTTCTTTGCAAGATCATTCCATAGACTCACTACCACTATCTTATTGTTGTAATTGAATTCAAAATATCTCACAAACAAAACTCAAGTTTCTTAGTAGGGGAATTTAGTGCAACGTTGACATCAGGTTAAGTTTTAAGAAATTTTACTTTAGCTATTTACAACCATAATGTGGGGAGAAAAAAATACACAACGGATAAAAAATTTCCTAGCTATGGCTTGTAATATTCATGACTTATCTTGACCATTATTTTAATTCTAATAAAAAATTCATGTTTAACAAACACTTACTTAAACTCTTATAATTATTAACAAGCATAATTAATAGAGAAAATAGCAATAAACCTCTCCTTTCATCTGTATTTGTAATATCATGCTTGGGGATTTATTCATTGTTTCTCTTCCGCTTTTGCTTAGAACTGTGATACACTTTGAAAAAATCCAATGACATCCACAGAAAGATTCACCAGTCAATTCAAACATGTGATGGAAGATAAATATGAAAATTTAATGTTGAGTCACAAAATAATATATTTACTCTTTAAGCCAAACGACACTCACCAACAAGATCCCTTTAATTGAAACATGGACCAAGATCATCAACCTTGACAAAGTTGTGCTTCTATTATGGAATTTGGGTCCATTAATTTTTTCTTCAACTTATAAAGTTGCATGCAAGGGAATTTCATAATCAGTTTCTATTGTCTAGAATTGTTTGTTTGCCACTCTAAGGGTTCCTTCTGAGGTACAATAGACCTTTCCAAATTCAAACTTATTCGAGAAATTTTTTGTGTCTTCCTTAAACATAGTTCCCTAAATTTGAGTAACCTACAGCTAAGGAAGAAAAAAAATTAGGTGGAAACACAAAGGAATATCCTTACCCATATTAAGCCTTTTTTTTTCCAAGGAAAAAATTCGTAATTTTCATATATAGAAGAAAATTACATGTTGTGTCATCAGCATAATCATCTATGCATAGATCAAAAGAAACTATTTAGAGTCATATAGTTCATTTTTCCATATGTAACTTGTAAAAAAAATTATGTGAAATAATAAAAAAATATCTACATAATCACGTATAAGAACATTTAATTACAGACATATCCATGTCAAAATTCTCCAAAAGAAGAAGTCTGGCTAGACTGCCCCCTGATCCTCCATATTCTCTATGAAAGGTCTATGATAGTATTGATATTCATGTTGTCCATCTTGTTCAAAAAATGAACCTATTACCCCATTCTAACTGTGATGCTTCTTTGGACAATTGATCAACCACTTGGTTCCTCTGCTTATAAATGTGAGTAACAGTAATGAAGTCAAAATAAGATTTAAGTGTCATAACCTCATCCAGCAATGATCTAAGAGTATGAACATGACATTGTGTTGCATTGTTAAATAAGTTAATAATGACTTTTGAATCCCCAAATATCTGAATCATGTTTCAACTTTTCTATGGGGCGAAAGTGAGGAGGAGTCTGAGGCTGTTGATCTCAGCGTAATTTTTTGTCCCTAGGCCTAGTCCCATCTTAATTTTATAACAGTGTGTATCAAAGATATGAAAGATAACACCCCCGCCACATCCCTACATGTTTGAAGCCCTATCAAAGTATGCCCATGGAAGGAACTTATCGATAACTTTAGGAGTGATATTTATGCCTTGTTGTTGGTTCATCATTTTGGATGGAGTGATAGATCGACATAATGGTGTTGCTGATGCTGGGCCAATTAGCCATCGAACCCTAGAAGATCGTGTGATTGTAAAAGCCAAGTGCCCCAGGCTATTAGGAGGGGAATGTTTCGCTCTTTAGGACAATGAGTTGATTGCCACCAATTTGACCAGGCTTCAGAAACAGAGCTTCCATGCCATTGGAGAGTTGTGCCTAGGGAATTCGAAGTAAGGTGCCAAAGATGTTTTCTTGCTGGGAAAGTGAGAAAGAGGTGTTCCAAGTCCTCGACATGTAATTTGCAGAGACAACATATTGAAGGTCCATGGATAGCTCTCCTGTTGAGGATTTCCTCTGTTGGTGCACAGTTTGTGAGAATGCACCACATGAAAATTCTGGCTTTTGGTGGAGCCTTTAATTTCCAGAGGTGTCTCCACCACCACTATTTATTTTGAGGTTCCTGTAGTTCACACATAGAGACATACCCCTTCTTTGGAGTGTATCTGCCCCTGGGGGATAGAGCCCATAGAATTTCATCCTCCCTCTCAGTGATCCTGATGTTGGTGGTGTGGAGGGCTCTGAGATAATTGTTCCATGTCGGATGCAAAATGTCTAGAATGTCAAGTTCTTGAGCTGATTTCCATGCCCGAGAGATCCAAGTGGAGTTTTTATTGTCTGCAATTTTGGAAATGGTGTGGATTCTGGCTGTCGATAGATGTTTTCTAATGGCCAGTGGTAATTAGTATGCCTGACCACATCTTGACCAAACATCCACCCCAATCTTAACATTTTCCCCGGATCCAATGCTCCAAGCCATGCCTTTCTTTATGATGTGGATGGATCTAGTGATGGCTCGCTAGATAATGGATGATCCAGGAGTGAGTGAGAATTTGCCTCTGATCCATTCAAGGGTGGTCTGGGGGGGAATATACTTTAAGTAGGTTACCTCTTTCCATAGACTGCTGGCACTAATTAAGTGCCACCCCATTTTAGCTGCCAATGTTGTGTCAAAAATATTGAGGTATTTTAGCCAAATTTGGGTTTGGAAATCTACTTCCATCTGATCCATGCAAATATATTTCCATCATGCTTGCCCCTCCAAAGGAATATTCTGCATAGTTGTTGAATTCCGGCTATCACACCTTTGGGGATCCAAGCGAAAGCCATCCAATAAATAGGAATTGCCTCCAGGATTGATTTTATAAGAACTAGTCTTCCTGCTTTGGAAAACCATCTCTGCTGCCAAATGTTAACGTGAAATTCCACTTTGGCAATCAACCAGTTCCAATCGGTGATATGGTAGTCATTTTGATTTTGAAAAAATCTGAGATATTTGATTCCTTCCTCTAATTCCTTGTGCCCAAATTTAAATAGGCCAAGTGCATGCCTACATTCTTGTTCGAAACACTTTACCAAAATGATAGTAGATTTACTGTGATTGGGATCCATAGCAGTTGCTTTGCAAAAGATTTCCAGTATTTTCATGAAGTTGGTGTTTTCATGGCATGTAACATCAAGAAAGATAAGCACATCATCCACGAATAATAGATGGGTCAGTTGAATGAATTCAGATAATTTAACCCCATTAATGTTCCCTTCTGCCTTAGCTTTTGCCAAAAGTTTTTACACTCATTCCATAATTAATAAAAATAATAAAGGGGAGAGTGGACAAACTTGTCGGATCCCTCTACCTGCATGAAATAATTTTGATGCAGATCCATTATACTGAAGGATGCATTAGTAATACATCCCATGATCCAATTGGTGAAAGAAGGCGGGAAGCCAGTATGAAGAAGAATGAGTTGTAAGTAGCTCCAGTAGGTAAAATCAAAGGCCTTAGCTAGGTCAATATTGAGAATGGTGCTCTTGAGGTTTTTGAGCTTGATGGAGTGAAGGAATTCTTGAGAAGTACCAATTTCTTCATGGATTTGTCTTTGGTTTAGGAAGGCACATTGTTCCTTGGATATGTGCAGAGATATAATGGGCTTGATGTGGTTGGCGATGATCTTAGAAATGATCTTGTAAATATAGTTGCAAAGGGATATGGGGCAATAGTCATTGAAAGATAAATGCTTGTCAGTATTGGGAATGAGAGCAATGAATGTAGCATTGAGCCATCAAATACTCGACCAGAAGTCCAACTTTCTTCAATGACTTGGAGAAAATCCATCCCAATGTCTTAAAAGAAAGTGAGATAGAATTCAATGGGCCATCCATCCGGGCCAGGGCACTATTTCCTTCTTGAACCACTTTAACACCTCTTCAACTTCCCCCAAGGAGACAGGAGCATTTATATTTTCAATGTCTTCATCCTCCATGAATTTGTGCATGGATCTGGAAATCTGAAGTATTTCAGAATAGTAAGAATCCCTGGGGTCCCTGTAGAGATTGTAAAAATGCCTTATCCCCATATCCACTAGCTGAGAATGGTTTTTGGCCACCCTGCCAGCTTGATCCCTGAGTTCCCATATAGTATTTATACTCCTTCTGCCTTCTACACATTGTTGGAAAATTTTTGTGTTGTCATCTCCCGCTTTGAGCCATATGGCCCTGCTTTTGAGTCTCCAATCTTCCTCATGTTTCCTTAATAATTTGGATTTCTCCATTTCCATATGTATGAGATGTTCCTTGGCTTCAGTGGACAAGAATCCAAGACCATCCGAGCCTGTCATGTTTTCTAGATCTACTTCAATTTTATTTAATGCCTCCTCTTCCCTTTTTTTCTTTCCTCTGGCCCAGCTTATGGTAAAGGTTTTTAATCTTGACAATTTGCTGAAGAGAACACGAGCATGTTCCAAATCACGCATCTGGTCACAGTGAATCCAGACTCTTTTGAACATAAGGTGGAACTCTAGCTCCTCTAGCCAGCATGAATTGAATTTAAAGGGGGAATGTGGTTTGAAGTTGTTATCCTCATGTATTCTATAGTATCACTAGATGACTATGAATTTTCTACAGTCTGCTGAAAATAAACATTCCCTGACTATCATTTTATTTTCAGAAATCTCGTTGCCTTCATTATTTTCCATTTAACCTATTTTCACTATCTCTCATTTTGCCTCTCTCAAATACCCTCATGCTTTGAAAACCCATGTTTGGCCTGGATCCCTCATTTTTACCTTTTCCCCTACCCAAAACCCCACTCACATTGCTTAAAACCCCATTTAACCCCTCCTTTTTCACTCTTTCCATTTTTCCCCTCCAAAACATTATAAAAACCCTTTTTACATTATCTTTGAAAATATTATTATTCAAACCCCCTCTTTCTAATAAACTCTATTTATTTGAAATACCCGACCCTCTATATGCTTTAAGCCCTCGCTCTAAAGATTTTACACCCCCCACTGCCATATAACCCTGGCCCCACCATTTATGAATCTCCTCTGCTTAAAATCCTTACCTCGGACCTTGTGTTATTTAAACACCCCATGCTACATTTAAATAAACCTTCCGCTTCATTAAAACCCCCGACCACACCTTCTTAACCTACCCGCGATGAGTCAAACCCCGACTGTCGTCGAATCTCCGCTTCCAGATCCGACAACCATCGCTCCCTGTCGCAATAACAAAAGCCTGAGTGATAACACCCTTCAACCTTGTGAAATGGGAAGTAATACCACCTTTCCTCCCCTCCACGCATCGCTCCCTCAATGGTATCACATGCCCTCTACCCAAAACCATTTACCGCCCACATACCATGTGATAAACCCTGAAACCACCTTCTCGCCCATGCCAAAACCGTTAACCCATTCAAACATTTTTTTAAGCCCTGTGTTAATGCGATAAGCCCCGAGCCGCATGAAACCTCTGCAAACACTCCAAAAATCCTGAAATGCGAAAACAAATGCAGGAAACCCGAAAGCTACCATTTAACCAAACTCTGTCCACAACGCAAGTTTTCAATTAACAAATTTGTTTTATTGTGCAACTGGCCGATATATAAGAAAACAAAGTAAATCAATTGTGTTTATGATGTCCAAGAATTGTTTTAAACAGGTCCTCTGGATGACGATCTAGAATGACTTGCTTCATCTAAGGGACCAGGAGCGCAAGATCAATCTGAATCATCAATGGATCATGACCATTGATGATCAGTCAAACACTACAGGGGAAAAAAGAGTTTTCCACTGAACGAAGACGAAATACAAGTAAAAACACAGTTAAAGGACATAGTTAAGGAAACTGTGATAGTGAAAGGGTTAAAGGTTTAATCAAAGGTTAAAGGCAAAAGCAGGATTAGAAAATAGAGTTAAAAACAAATCACAGATGAAGGAAGGTCAAAAGAGAGATCAGAGAAAGAAGAGTTAAGGAAAAGACAAATCCAGGTTTAAAGATAAATCATAGGTTAAAGGACAAATCAAAGACAAATTATCGAAGAAAACAGAGCCAAAATTACTAAGGCACTTAGCAATTACTCCTTCAGATCACATTTTCCACCTACAACCTAAATTCACTTCAATAAAAGCAGCTACAACTAATAAAGCAGTCAAATATATTTTCAGTAGCTCAATAGTTATTGTAAAAGTTAATGAAAAGCCATAAAAGTAAAAAATGTCCTAAAGTTAGCTCAACAGTAAAGTTAAAAGTTATTATTACAGCAAGTTAGTCAGTGATATTTTTCCTTGGGCCTTGCATGGTCTCAAAGGTCAAGATTACATTTAATTTGTAATAACTATAGCCTGAAACCATAGAAAAGGATCACCTCCTCATCTGAAGTTAAATACTTCATGTATTGTTCATTATTATTGTTGGGTGGTTGGTGGGCTAGTTGATTGACTGTTAAGATGGATTTGATCAGACTATGAGCTGCAAAGGTTATTGCACTGGAGTATTGTAACTGTTTTGGACATCAATAATACAAGCACGTTCACAGGATTCTTGAGCTATGTTAATGGTGATGTTATCCTTCTTTGTCAATGTTTCTCTTCTGTTTTCCATATTTTCCATCATTTCTCTGATAAAAGAACAAAAATTTTAGATTAAGATATTCTGTCTTGGCACCTTAATTCTGTCTGCTTCTTTCATCTTAATGTTTTCTTATGCAAGGTCTGATTAGATAATTCAGGGTTTTCCTACTCTTTAGTTCCACCTAGCTTGTTGCGTTGAAGTTTACTTAGTAGAGTCTAGCAAAAAGAATTTATGGTTTGCCCTGTTCTTTGGTTTTTCTTAAACTGTTGCTTTAAAGGCATTCTTTGAAGTTTTATTAAAGAATTCATGGGTGTCATGCTCTTTAATTTCACTGATTTTTATCTTGAATGTTTTCTTTGTTTGAAAGTAACAGCTAGAGAATTCAAGGGTGTCCTGCTCTCTAGGATTGTTGGATTGTGCCTTAAAGGTTTACTTAGTATATTTTAGCTAAAGGAACTTATGGTTTTCCCTGCTCTTTAGTTCCTCTTAAATAGTTATCTCAAAGGCTTTTCTTGGTGAAGTATAGTTAAATGATTCTTAATTTCCCTTTACGTTTACTGAATTCACAACTTGTTGTCATTTCATATTTCATCTAATCTTAAAGATCCACTTGATATAGTTAGCTTTCCCTATGAAAACCCTTGCAGAGTTTATGTACAATTAAAACCTTTTATGACTCCATAGCCCAATGGATTAATTCTTCTCACAGTCTATCTGTTCAACTAAAACAATCAATCAATTAATTAAACAATCAATCAATCAAAACAAAACAAACAACCCTAGAACTTCACAACTAGCCTAAAATCAGAAAACATAAGCATAAAGATAAATCATTTACAAACACAAGCACAGAGAGAGCCCTCTCTAAGTCTAGGAAGGCTAGGTCCTTGGTCTCCAAAGTGGTTTGATGTGGTTCCCTGCAGATTTTTTTCTTGCCAATATTGCAAATCACGGGGAGCCAACATAGTGGCGACCATACTGGGGAACTGAGTTATTAAAACAACTTAATATTTCCTCAAGAACTCAGAAAACCCCATTCAAGTTTAGATGATTCAAAGTGTTAGCCAATACTGGTATCTGGTTGCTGATGGTGGAAAACAACCAGCCTCAAGAGAATTAAAATCATCCACCTGGCGACTCCAAATTCAAATCAGTTCTATACAAAGACTCCACTAGAGGAAGAACATGAAACATGACCAGTCATCCTAGAAATATAGACTATTCAAGCCCAAAATGGATTCAATAAATTATAGTTTTTATCTATAACTATGTTCTATCCTACTTCAAGCCTGATCAAGAGTACACTATTGAGGTTTACATTGATCATTAGAGAGTTCATGAGCCTAAAAATGCTAAGCCCCAAATTGCAGACCCTCTACATGCTCATAAACTTGTGCCCATCCCGGAGGCACTTGTGGGAAACCTAGTGAAACATGAGCCTCATGCTACCTCTCTTGCTCTAGCTGAAGTATCAAATGGTTTTCCCTCCTATCCTCCATAACCTCCCTGCAAGTTGTATCAATAATCTACCCAGATTTGATGGAGAAAACTCAAAGGTCACCGCTGAAAAGCACATTCAAAATCTTGAGGACCTCCTTGATCTGTTTGAGGTAGAAGAAGATGAGGTGCGTATCAGAATTTTTTCCCTATCATTGCAAGGAAAAGTTAAGAGTTGGTTTAGAGATCTTCCAAATTTCATCAATTCACTCAAGTTTTCCTAGATATGTGGGTGGTCCTGGGAAATGTTTTTCTCATCATGGAATAGTACAACCATCTAAAAAGACATCCAAGGGAGACAATACAACACTTTTCGGCCAGGTTCAATAATTATACCATGCAATACCTGCTAAGATAAAGCCACCCCTAAGATGGGCTCTCTTAGACTATCCAGATGCCTTTGATCTAGATATGGCATTCCAATTAAGAGAAAGGGACCCTGCAACCCTGGAGGAGATGCAAACAATGGCAATCAATGTGGAAGCCAACATGCTGAAAAGGGAGGCAAAGCTAAGAGCAATAAATAAGGACAAGGTAGATAAAGAGAAACTAATATCTTCAGAGATAAAGCTAGAGATATTGATAAACACAGTTGGAAAAACAATGCATATGATTAGCAGGAAGAAGGAGGAATGCCCTAATGAACTAGTGAAGGATGAGATGAATGACATCACCCCTACTTCGGACCCATAAGTCCTCCCCTAAGTCATCTTGAAATCACAGAACCAGAAATAGAGGATGAGTCATCACATTTTGGGTCTCTACCCTTATGCTTCGATTCATTTTAGATTGCTAAAGGGAAGCTGGGTCACATTCTAATTGAAAATCACAGGAGAAAAAAACTCTCTCACCAATCAGATGAGAAAATCAAAGATGATAAAAAATCCGTCTCATATCCAGATAATCAGCCCTGGATTCCTTTTAAATATCAAGTAGTAGATGAAATCCCAGAGGCTGAAACAAACTATCATTCATCTACTATTTTGTGTGAAGCTCAAGAAGACATCCTGCCTTATGATCAGTCTCCACAAGAGAAAAAGAGAAACTGTGTTTCTATCCAAAGAAAACAGAGAATGCCTCCTCCTTTAATTGAAGAAGGAATCAATTAGATTTTAAGCATGCAACCAACCTCTAAACCTTTATATAAATAAATTATTTCGGGTTGTTCTACTGTTGACTTGTGTACTATAGCTATGCCTCATGGAGAAACTATAGAACAAATTGATACTGCTGTTGTAGTACTTTCTCAAGAAGACCGATTGCCATAGAATGCCCCTAATGATGGCTTTCAGACATATTTCAGTCCACTCAATCAAGGCATATCAGGTTTTCTTAAAGACAACATGGAAATATATTATGAGGCTGCCAAGACATATGATCATGAAGAAGAGGAAGAAATTATTTCTCAAAAGAATCCCAAGCACAACAAAGTAGAACAAAGAGCAGTCCTGGATGAATCTTATTATTTAAATCCTCGGGGCCATGTATTATTCCAAGATCCCTTTGTTGTTTTCTTGGAGACATCTAAAGAAGATCTTGAGCACTGTTGTTCAAGAGCAAGTAATATGGGAGTGGCCTTTTTGGTTTTTCAACATACCTAAAAGGATGAATGAAAATCAATCATGTAGTCATTTACTTGATTGGCTGCATTGGAGAAGGGAGTTCACCTAGTGAGTGTATGCCTCCCAGTTAGATTAGGGTAGGTAGGTATGCAAAGGAAGCTGATCTAAAAAATACAAAAAGAGAAAAGAAAAATAAGAAAAGAGGGCAGATAAAAAGAAAAAGGTAATCCCCATACCAAAAAATAAAATTTATGAAAGTGTGCGAATCCAAATTCCACTGCTTTTTGGAAAAGACTTGTTCAATCATACAACCTAATCATGATTGGACAAATTTTCAATTTTTGCTGATAAGTTAGAAAATGTAGATTTTCCAAACTGTTTAAACTTGGCTTATCAATAGATAGGTAGAAAAGGACATTGGTTCCAAAGCTTAAATTTGAACTAAAAGACACGGATGATTGATAAATGAAATATTCAAAACCAAAGCCCTTATTTAGTTGTTACTTTTTGCAGAATAATATTGTGAGCAACTTGTCCCAAAAGCCACAATTCATGAAAATCAAACTGCTTAATCTTGATTCAGTCATGCCTTAAATTTCAAGTTGATAGTTAGTGAATAAAAATATTTCAAACTATTTAATCTTGTCAGTTAAGTAGTTAGGTAGAGACATGAAAGAGCTCATCAGTCTAATCTGAGCCTTTGGAAGATATAAGGGTAGAAATAGATAGTTTTTGCTTTCAAAAGAAAAATGATGTCAAGGGTTTGCCAGCCTAAATGCACCCAAAGAATGAAGAAAAAATGTTAGGTTAGGTGATGGGTAGGAAGAATTTGTTTGCAGGAAGTATGGTTCTCAATATTTAAGGGTCACAGTTACAAAAGTTGCAGCAGATCAACATTACAAATTGGAAAATTCGCCAAGCACATAAGGCACCGATCTACAAAATCCAGAGATATGAACTCTGAGGTTCTTGACAACTCCTAAAGGAGCTGCCCTCCCTAGTTGGAGCCACTTTAATCCTCCTGTATTCTACAGTATCACTAGATGACTATGAATTTTCTACAACTTGCTGAAAATAAACATTCCCTGACTATCATTTTATTTTCAGAAATCTCACTGCCTTCATTATTTTCCATTTAACCTATTTTCACTATCTCTAATTTTGCCTCTCTCAAATACCCTCATTCTTTGAAAACCCATGTTTGACATGGATCCCTCATTTTTACCTTTTCCCCTACCCAAAACCCCACTCACATTGCTTAAAACCCCATTTAACCCCTCCTTTTTAACTCTTTCCACTCTTCCCCTCCAAAACATTGTAAAAACCCTTTTTACATTGTCTTTGAAAATATTGTTATTCAGACCCCCTCTTTCTAATAAAATTTCGTTTATTTGAAATACTTGACCCTCTATATGCTTTAAGCCCCCGCTCTAAAGCTTTTACCCCTCCCCCACTTCCATATAACCCTGGCCCCACCATTTATTAAGCTCCTCTGCTTAAACTCCTTACCTCGGACCCTGTGTTATTTAAACACCCCATGATATGTTTAAATAAACCTTCCACTTCATTAAAATACTTGGCCCCACCTTCTTAACTTACCTGCGATCAGTCGAGCCCCGACCACCGTCGGATCTCCCCTTCCAGATCCGACGACCATCGCTCCCTGTCGCAATCACAAAAGCCCGAGTGATAACACCCTTCGACCTTGCGAAATGGGCGGTATTACCGTCTGTCCTCCCCTCCACCAGTTTCTCCCTCAATGGTATCGTATGCCCTCCACCCAAAACCATTTACCACCCATGAACCATGCGATAAACCCCGAAACTGCCTTCTCACCCACGCCAAAACCGTTGACCCGTTCAAACATGTTTTTAAGCCCTGTGTTAATGCGATAATCCCCGAGCTGCCATGAAACCTCTGCAAACACTCCAAAAATATTGAAAAGCCCAAACAAATGCAAGAAACTAAAAAGCTACCATTTAACCGAGCTCTTTCCACAGTGCAGGTTTTCAATTAACAAATTTGTTTTATTGCGCAAGTGGCCGATATATAAGAAAACACAGTAAATCAATTGCATTTATGAGGTCCAAAGATTTTTTTAAACAGGTCCTCTGGATGACGATCCAGAATGAATTTTTTTATCTAAGGGACAAAGAGCGCAAGATCAATCTGAATCATCAATGGATCATGACCATTGATGATCATTCAAACACTACAGGGTCAACAAGAGTTTTCCACTGGGTGAAGATGAAAGACAAGTAAAAACATAGTTAAAGGACATAGTTAAATAAACCGTGACAGTGAAAGGGTTAAAGGTTTAATCAAAGGTTAAAGGAAAAAACAGGATTAGAAGACAAAGTTAAAAACAAAGCACAGATGAAAGAAGGTCAAAAGAGAGATCAGAGAAAGCAGAGTTAAGGAAAAGACAAATCCACGTTTACAGATAGATCATAGGTTAAAGGACAAATCAAAGACAAATCAGCGAAGAAAATAGAGCCAAAATGACTAAGCCACTCAACAATTACTCCTTCAGATCACATTTTCTGCCTACAACCTAAATTCACTTCAATAAAAGCAGCTACAACTAATAAAGCAGTCAAAGATATTTTCAGTAGCTCAAAAGTTATTGTAAAAGTTAATGAAAATCCATAAAAGTAAAAAATATCCTAAAGTTAGCTTAACAGTAAAGTTAAAAGCTATTATTTATACAACAAGTTAGTCAGTGATATTTTGCCTTGGGCCTTGCATGGTCTCAAAGGTCAAGATTACATTTACTCTGTAATAACTATAGCCTGAAACCCTAGAAAAGGATGACCTCCTCATCTGTAGTTAAATGCTGCATGTATTGTTCATTATTATTGTTGGTTGGTTGGTGGGCTAGTTGATTGACTGTTAAGCTGGATTTGATCAGACTCTGAGCTGCAAATGTTATTGCACTGGAGTATTGTAATTGTTTTGGACATCGGTAATACAAGCACATTCACAGGATTCTTGAGCTATGTTAATGGTGATGTTATCCTTTTTTGTCAATGTTTCTCTTCTATTTTTCATATTGTCCATCATTTCTCTGATAAAAGAACATAAATTTTAGATTAAGACATGTTGTCTTGGCACCTTAATTCTATCTGCTTCTTTCATCTTAATGTTTTCTTCTGCAAGGTCTGATTAGAGAATTCAGGGGTGTCCTGCTCTTTAGTTCCACCTAGCTTGTTGCCTTGAAGTTTACTTGGTAGAGTCTAGCCAAATTTATTTATGGTTTTCACTGCTCTTTGGTTTTTCTTAAACTGTTGCTTTAAAGGCCTTCTTTTAAGTTTGATTAAAGAATTCCGGGGTGTCCTGCTCTTTAATTTCACTGACTGTTATCTTGAATGTTTTCTTTGTCTGAAAGTAATATCTAGAGAATTTAGGGGTGTCATTCTCTCTAGGATTGTTGGATTGTGTCTTAAAGGTTTACTTAGTAGAGTTTAGCTAAAGGAATTTATGGTTTTCTCTGCTCTTTAGTTCCTCTTAAACAATTATCTCAAAGGATTTTCTTGTTGAAGTATAGTTAAAGGATTCTTAATTTCCCTTTAGTCTTACTGAATTCACAACTTGTTGTCATTTCATATTTCATCTAATCTAAAAGATCCACTTGATATAGTTAGCTTTCCCTATGAAAACCCTTGCAGAGTTGATGTATAATTAAAACGTTTTATGACTCCATAGCCCAATGGATTAATGCTTCTCACAGTTAATCAATCAAAACAAAACAAACAATCCCAGAACTTCACAACTAGCCTAAAATCAGAAAGCATTAGCATAAAGATAAAATAATTTAAAAAAAAAAGCACAAAGAGAGCCCTCTCTAAGTCCAGGAAGGCTAGGTCCTTGGACTCCAAAGTGGTTTTATGTGGTTCCCTGCAGATTTGTTCTTGCCAATCTTGCAAATCATGGGGAGCCAACAAAAGCTATCCTTCTGAATATCAAGGTATATGGGGGAGTGATTTGAGGATCCTCCCGACCCCACCCATTGTATGGCTTTGTTGATCCTATCAGCTAGCCTATCCTTGATCAGGAAACAGTCGAGTATTCTAGCCAGAGCAGCCTCCCCAGTCCTCTTGTTTCGCCAAGTGGGGAACTTTTAGGGCATAGCCAAATCTAAAATATCAACATCATCAATTAGATGCTCAAAGAGTGATGACAAGGGGTCTAGTACTACGTTCGTCCCCCAGGATTCGGTAAGCCCAATGGAAAAGTTTAGTTCTCCTCCCATGATGATGTGTTCTCCCATCAAAATGGTATTTTCCATCCACTTGTCCCATAAATCCTCCCTGTTGTGACAAGGGCCGTAAACATTGATCATGAAAATGGGCATGTTAAGTCCAATAACAGATATGTCTACTCCTAAAATCCCTTCTTTTCCCCACCAATTACTCACTTTGATAGTGCTTTTGTTGAAACCCATTGCACATACACCTAATCTCCCTCTTGCATCCAATGTCTGAAAGTTCCAGTTTGGGAGAATAGAGGATAAAAATTTAAGTCTATAGTACCCATCTGCCAATATTTCTTAAAGGAGAAGTGCATCCACTCTCTCTCGAGAGACAACAGTCTTCTAAGAGCCAATTTTTTGTCAAGACTGGCCAAACCCCTACAGTTGAATCATAGAAAAATCATGGGTCACCAATGACCTGGGTGTCCTTTGCTCTAAGAACCCTGTCAATTGAAGCTTGTGTCTCAGTGACCAACTCCAAACCAGCCCTAAGAATAGCCTTGGATAGGGAGGTTGGTCTACACCGCCTTAGATAGAGGATCGATGATTTCAGGACCGAGTCCATAGGCTTGGGAGGATATGGCCTTGTAGGTAGATCTAAGGTTGTATCGATGACTAGTGGATTGGCCCAAAGATTTAGAGATGGATTGGGATATTGTCTTGCCAACTAGAGTTTGGAGATTTTCCCTAGAGATAGAGGGAGGGGTTGTTGCAACAGGAAATATAAGGGGATCCAAATTACATCTGATTAAATCTATTTTAGTAGTTGCAATAGAATTAACAGGAGATACAATTTGATTCATATTTTAATTGAATGCAAGATAAATAACAAGAGGAGTACCAGGGATCGGAGTAGTGTCCTCCTGATGGGGTTGGGAGCTGCATGCCTATGAAGCTGTTGGCACATGATATGTCGGGGAGCAACATGGAGAATTCCGCGCCACAGGTTCCATCGATGTTCTCACCTGATAAGTGTCCTCTTCCCCAATTCCCATTGTTTGGGTCCTCACGTGCATCGAGATCTTTTCTTGTTCAGTGTTGGCTACAGTGATGAGCGGAAAATCCTTGTATAGATGTCCGAAATCATGAAAACGTGGACATATAAATGAAACACCGTCATAGTCTAGGATCTGGCATCTTGTGATGTCTCGGTAACGTAGGTTGTAGCTCTCCACCAACCATTCCCTCATGTCCAAATGGGTGACAGTCCGGGCCACATAGATGTTACCAGTCTCTAAGTAGGACGTATCATGGTCCAAGTAGATCCCTAAGTCTTCACGAATGAAGCAAAGTGCTTCCTCTGTCCAAAATTGCAGAGGGAGGCCCGACAATATAAACCAAATAGGACTTGGTCCCATCTTCTCCTTGTCTGGGTCGAAGAGTGTTGTCCATTGCTTCAACAACACTAGAGTCATTTCTATGTGCCAGTATTTGTTGAGCACCTAGTTTGCCATATCTGGGTGGGGAGATATTAGGGTGAACCACACCTTGCTCATTGTGAGAACCCTTAGAAGTTTCTCCAGAATATTTCTCCATATTTCAATTGTCCATATCTTTAATCTGGCCAAGGAGTAGTTCCTTCCTAGAACCTGCCCCACCAATAGTGTTTCGAGGTTTGATCCATCTTGTCCATACATATCCCTTCGTCGAAAATAAAATACTGCTTCTATTCTCGGCTTTTAGTGAATTTGTGCTTTTTCTTCCCCGACATGTGGGAGGTCCTTTCCTGATAGTGCTCTTCAGCTTTCGGTGTATCATCTGAGTCTTACATTCTGATGTCCTTTGGAGGCGGAACTAAATGAGTGATTCCCTCAAAACATCTAGAAGCCACCACAAATGGGGTCTCCCCTAAATTGGTTGTGTGAGTTATTTCATCCTCACCATGGTTGATGCCTAAGTGTTTGAACCCAAAAGACCCCTCCATGTTGCCGTCATTTTCCCCCAAACCAGTTGTTATTGGTCCCAAAACATCCGACGTGACTTGATCTTATTGCTACCAAAGTTTGAGAAACGAAGGTAAGGGGATGAAATATGTTGGATAGGTCAGTTTTTTCATGTAGGGTTCCAAGTAAACAACCTTAGCTTCTGGGAAGGGTTATATTAGGAAAAAGGGAGTATGATATGAGTCACCAATCTCCATATCCACATGCTCTTTCCCATCTAGGTCTTCTACCTGAGTTGTCCCACCTATCCGCTGAGGTGTTAACCCAACCCATATCTGAGATGGGTCTAAATTATCAGATGAGTAGTCCAGCTCGTCCTCAATCACCTCTCCGATCAAAGGTTCAACCCTGTTCCAAGTTTGCCTCCAACCTTTCACGACGACCTTTCCTGTTCTGAGGAGTTGCACAGCAGCTACTACCATTCGCTGTATCTGTTGGGGTCCAGATGGATGGCTAGTGAAATAATATTAGCCCTCTATCGGGTTGTCGAAACCGTTAGGAAAAATCCAAAGAGCCCAATTGCTAGGGTATGGTAGGAAAATCGTGACCATAGCAACAGACTGCCTTTGAAGTCAAGAGTTGAGCTAAGTGTCGACAAGCAGGTATGGTGGGTAATAATAAATAAAAACTTCCCAAAACGTTGTGTAGAGAGTCCACCAAGTGCCTAAACGCCAAAAAAAACTAAAACCACTGCCCTAGGCCACTGTCATTCCAATCTATGAGCATAAATGAGCGTGCATGGAGTTCGACAACCTGCTAGGGTTGTTGCAAGTTTAAGGTTTTTTCCGCCATCGCCAACGCGCCATTGAGTCCCCCATCTCCTCGCAGGCTCTATTAAACCTTTATTATGCTAGCACATATATCCAATTTGGAATTGTTAGATATTTGAAAATTTTGAATCAAAATTGAAGATAATGAGCATTCAACAACCTTACATATATTAAATTTGGAATGGTTGTATATTTGAAGATTGTGAATCAAAATTGAAGATAACGAGTGTTAACACCAGAAATCGTACAGGAAAAAGACATTAGAGAATGTAAATCGAGCAATACAAATGGATATTTTCAAGGAGAAATACATTATGAAGGACAAAAAATTAATTATTTCCTAAGGTACAGTCAGAAATTGGCAGACAACACACCAAGAACAAAAATTTTTTGCGCACAACGCACTTTATCCTTCGATGGCTGCGCATTCCTGAGGATGGCGAAAATTCACCATTCGAGACCACTTGAAACACTTGGTAAAGATGATTCTCTGTCAATTACAGTCAAGGATAACCAAATTCGAGCCACCTTGAGGAGGCATACAACCCACAAAGGAATCTCTTGTCCTAATCTTGGGTCATTATTAATCTTGGGCCAAGAGAGGGAAGAGAGTTCAAAATAATTATATATAAATTGGCCATGGGAAGAGAAAAGGGAGACACATTGTTATGTTGGCCAAATTTCTGCTAGCAAGCCAACATTCAAGAGTTTTGAATCAGGAGGATTGAAGATTCTATCTTGTTGGCCATCCAACATCTTAGAGAAGAAGAGAGCTCCACCATTAGAGAGTGATCAAAATTATTTTTCAGAGAGGGGAGAAGAACTTGTAAATAAACAAGGGAAAGGGACCTCCTTTTAGAGAGCGTTTGAGCTCCATATCTCACGAGAATCACTACAAGTTTGTTAGAATTGTATTCTTCTTACCACCATCAACCAATAAAGGGATATTTATCCATCTTGTGTATTGGTTTGTCGCTCCATTTGAGCATGTTTTGTCTTGTATTTTCTTGTTTCAGTTTATGTTCTTAGTATGCATGTATTACCTTATGAGTTATGTTTACTATATTTAAAGTATTTCCATTAACAACATAATCTTATTGCCTGTGATCTATGCAGAAAGCAACCATACCGCTAGAATGGTGTCTTTGGTACACTCTTGTGACAAAAACACCACCATAGGATTGGCGACCATACCAGATATTTTTCATGGTTTAAATGGTTGTTTGCAGGCTCTCCCCTTAGGATAACCAGCACCAAACACTCAAAAATTCTTTATGGAATACTAAAAAAACTCAATGATTGTTCTGAAGGTAGAGAATTCAATTTTTTCTTCATTCTTCCCAACAGACACACACTCCACACCTGTGGGAAGACAACCCGTGCGACAGACCAACAAGCCAAAATTCATTGTATTTTGTCCATTTTTAAGGTGATTGGAAACCCCTAATGAATTTCCATCACTATTTTTCAACATTTTACTATTTTTAGGACAGTTAATTGCTGCAGTAAACCTCAATTAGCTGCAACAATTAGGTGTTTTTAATTTTATTTTATATTTTCAAATTACACATAAATTAAATAGGAGAAAAGAAAGTGGCCCTAATCCACACATGATTTTCGAACAATTTTTTTTCTTATAGAAATATACAAGACATAGTTCAATTAGTCAAAAAGTAAGTGGCCCACTAAATCCACACATCTTTTTACTACTTAAGTTATTTCAATTTTTGCATTAGATTTGGGACTAGGGTTAAAGTGTCGATAACGAAAGCGAGTAATCTCTGCTTCCCTTGCACCTCTTGGTGAGCCTGGGTATGCATATGAAAGCTTTCCTAAGACAATTTGAACTACCATATCCCTTTAGTGCAACATAGTTTAATTAGGAGAAGTGTAAGCGACCCCTAATCCACAAATCATTTCAAAGTTTTCACAAGGAACAATCACATGTAGTGTAATTGGAAGAGGAATGTAAAGGATCACCGCATATCCAAATATCATCACACTCTTGATTTTTCACTCAAGAAAGACACACAAAGCATTGGTAAGATTTGAACCAAAAGGTACTCGGTGTTTTGGGACCTTTTTTCTATCTTATGTTTGCTTCAAAAAATCACACCCTAAAGAAAATCAAGACTTCTAAAAAAAATCATAACGTGAACCTATTAAATTTATCCCCATAGAGGCCACAAAAAAAATTATATTTTAGGTTAGGACCATTGGGGGTAGGCATCAAATAATCTGCCATGGTCATAATACATTTTGAAGCATAAATTTTGACTGTTTAGGGAGCTTCAATTCCATCTATTCGCCCACGAAATGAATACCCGAGCATTATGGAGACCTGTTTCAGAGGGGGTTAGGCCGAGGCATAGTGCATGCGGTAATATTTGGAGCTACCAAACCCATATAGTGCTCGGTACTAGTAACCAATTACGAAGAGGCTCAAAACTCGAATTCTCACATGGGACGATGGTACTTTAGTGGCCAAAACTAGGGCATCCTTTCCTTATAGGTGATGGTGTAGGAAACACTCGATCCTCATACCATTACCTTGGTTGATTATTTGACTGCTGGAAGGTGTCGCCAGTTCTTTCGGGATGTTGGCCCTAGTATCCATCAGAAGTTATCTTCGCAAGGGCCAGTTACTTTGAGAGTGTGAGGATGACTAGGTGTTCTTAGTATTTTGGGTATCATAAGTAAAATGAACAAAAACCTCCTTTTGACATTATTGATCACATAGTTTAAACTTAAATAGAAAAATTACCTTTCCATTTTTCACTTTGTTTTATGCATGTGATTATGTTATTTCTTTGATAATTGTTACTCACCCCCCAAAGTAAAAAACGACAGCAATATTACACTTATTGACACCATAGGGGACCCAATGAGACCCTGTTGATCAAGGCATTCCTTGAACCTTCAGCCATCAAAGGGAGGAGTGTCGGGCCTACCACCATTAAGGCATATAAGACGTCATGTTGCCTTTGTTATATGAACTTCCTTTATTGGGGAATCTTTGATTGGAACCCCCTCTAGGTCCTCAATCATCACATCGGTGGTAACCCCTATAGGGTCACCACATACAACTCCACCTACGACCCCTTGGGGTCCAGGGATCGCTACCCCTACAGGGAATCAACAAAATACCCCTCAGGGTAGACCATAGGGTAAAATTCCCTAAGCACCTTCCCTGCACCATCATATTCCTATACATTTTTTTCAATAGCGTACAATGGAGGTAAATACATTGTTACCCTTATTAGCATCATTAAATATTCGAGATCTAAAGAAGCTAACAAATGATCCCATTGCACATGGCCTTAACTGGCCCCCCATTCCCATGAAGCTCCCTTTAGATATATAAAAATTCAAAGGGAAGCAAGCAGAAGACCCTGAAAGTAATATAATCACTTTCCACCTATGGTGTTCATCGAATAGTATCATATATGATACCATTCGACTAAGACTTTTCAAGGCACCCTGAAAAGCCTTACGGTGAAATGGTATGTCAACCAACCATCTGTGACACATGGAACCTTGAGCACCCTCGCTATTGCGTTCCTTACCTACTTCCAACTACCGATTCATCATGGTTCGAGAATGGAACTACTTACTCACTTTATAAAAATACCTGCCGTTCATATGTTAGACCATCTCCATGAATGGCAAAGGCATCGCAGCTTGTGCAAATCCTACCTCGACGATCGAGTCCTCTTGGAATTATTCTTGAAAACTCTGACAACACATATTTCAAAATATATGGCAACGCAAAAATCTTGTAATCAGGAGGATGCCATCAGTAAAGCGCAACAACTCGAGCTCATTTACACTCAATCAGGATATATCTACAATATCCTGTTGAATGGCCCATTCCTGCAAACTTATAAAGGGTTACCAGACGTGTTTAAATTCAACAAGAAAATGCAACACACACACTAGTGTGGGATCACAGGTCACACAGTGATGGGTCCTAGCGATACATTAGTGTGCAAGCCAATTTTTAAATAAATTATAATCTTATCTAATAACAACTTGTAATAGTTAACTAAGTGTGATAGACTTAGTTAGCTGAACAATTTCGAGTTGAGGGTCAAAGGATAGGCATGTAGAGTGATTCTATTATTAACAAGGTCCAGTTGCAGTTGTAGCACTAGTGTAGTGTGGGTGGGATCAGTTAACTCACAATAATTGAGTTAAAATTAGTTTAACTAGTTCTAACTGTTTGATGAGCTAGTGGAAGATCAAGTGAATTAAAATAGATTTAATTCACTAGTAGTGATCTACCAAGTAACTTATGATTCACTATTTATAGCTGCATGCATGCTAATTCTGGTGGATACCCAGTTGAGACAACAGTTCAAGGCTAGTAAAATATCAGTTATATTTTAGGAAAAATGCCTAGGTGCAATTATAAACCCATGGGAAGCCCATGATGAATTGTGCAATGAAGGAAGGCTGAATTTCATATTTAATATGGGTTTAATTCTCTAGGTATTGTGTAAGCATCGTAGGCTGAGGGTAGGCTAATAATTGGCTATGTGTTTGTCCAATTTTTCCTAGATCAGTGTGAAGCAAATGGTAGAGCATATGAGGTTGTGGTGATCACAAATACATTGTATTGTTTCATGATTCCTTGGTCGATTATATAATAAAGATGGAGGGGTTTTGAGTTGTTGCTTTCCCCAGGAATATCTGGTGTTGTGTATTGATTTACTTACTTCTCTTACTTGCATGTGATTGAGCGATCATGATTTATATTCCGCAAATTTTGTAGAAGGATTCAGTATCTTGCTTTAGTACATTGCATGGTCAGACTGAGTCCATTGATATAATTTATACATGGTATTATAAACATGTTAGAGATTTTCTACATGGTATCAGAGCGCTAGGAATCACAATAGTGGAGAAGAAGTTGAGTTTGCGTTGAACAATATTCAAATTTTTAGATACTTTCTTTGGAGCTAGAAATAGATCAAGATGTCTTTCAATGGCTTGAGACTCGAATATGCACTTGAGGGCAGTTCAAATTATATTACATGGAAGGACAGGATGGAGGTAGTTTTTGAGGACAATGGGTTGAAGGAATTCATAAATAATGATATTCCTAAGCCCGCAACAGCAGATGCCCAACTTCTTGATGCATGGCAGAAGAGGGTAGAAAAGGCGAGGAGGATCTTATTAGGAGTTAGATATCACATTGTCTCGAGTCTCCATGGAAAGGAAAATACATATGCTATGTGGAAGGCCTTGACAGATCTGTTTCAAAGTAGCAGTGACCACATAAAATTGGCACTAAAGTACAAGATCAGGAAAATCAAAATGGAGAAGGGAGACACAATCCAAGAATACTTGACCACGTTCACTCAATGTCGATATGAGCTAAGAAGTGTTGGGATTACTGTAGCTGATGATGACTTTGTGAGCCTAGCACTTCTAGGCCTTCCCAAGAGCTAGCATAGTTACCATGACTATGTGAATTGGAGGGAGAAGTTACTATATTGGGAGCGACTTTAGTCATATTTGGTACAAGAAGAGTTTCGGAAGAATACCAGGGATGGATCCTCATCAAATATTGATGATGAGGAAAATTGTGCCTTGGATGGTAAGGAAAAGAAGGGGAAGGGGAAGAAGTCCAATTCCAAATCTAAGACTGGCAAAGAAGGCAAGAAGTGTGACATGTCAAAGGTGAATTTTTTTCACTGTCATGATCATGGACACTATGCCACAAATTGTCCACAAAAGAAGAAGAACAAATAGAAGGATCCAAGAGCTATAGTGGGTGAAGCTTTGGCCTCATATTTTGAGTTGGACTTCTCTCTCATCGCATGCATGGCGTCAACTGTGATGGGATCTATGTGGTACTTGGACAGTGGAGCATGTTTCCACATGACGGGAAACAAATAACTCTTTAGTAGATTGGAGGAGAAGGATCTTCAGATGCACATCGAGATGGGTGATGAGGGGAGGTATAACGCTACCTGGATTGGTATAGTTAATTTCCAGAGACAGTCAGGTAAACCTTTCATATTAAAAGATGTCATGCATGTACTAGGCTTGAAAAAGAATTTAGTTTTAGTTGCTATGTTGGAGGCCTTGGATATGACGTGGTTTTCAACAAAGGAAAGGTTTTACATCGTCAGAAAGCCACAGGACAGGTAAAGAATATTGGAGTTTGTGTAAAGAACCTCTACAAACTTGATGTAGATGTTTGCGCAACATTGAGCAGTAAAGCAGGTAAGGTGGTGATTCGGGATATAGGTGAGTTATGGCACAGGAGGTTGGGCCATATACACCATAGTGCTTTGAGGATCATTCAACAGATTTCTACATGTATTCAAAAGGGCACTCTTGCACAGATAGACACATGCAAGGGATGTACCATGGGGAAGTATGAGAAAGCCATGCGATTGTCCCTTGAGAGGGAGCTTGATTTTCATGCAAATGAGGAACTCTTAGTTCCAAAGGATGAACCTTAGGATGTGGAGAAGCCACAAGCAGAGGATCATGGAGTGGAATAAACCACTCACGCAGAGCCATCGACCAGAAATAGTAGGAAGCGCACCAGAGAGGCTGACAGATTGATGTTAGATGCGACAAAGCATGTAGGATCACCTACATCACAGCGCGGGCAGAGAAGGCCCCGAGATAGGTACACTGGATACATGGCTCTTATGAGTGAGTGTATTGTGATAGAACCATCCTCTTTTGAGGAAGAAGTGCAGCAGCCAACATGGGTTGATGCCATGGTTGAGGAGTATGACTCCATTATTAAAAATAGTGCATGGGAAGTGGTCCCAGGACCAGTGGGGAAGTCAGTGGTTGGATCCACGTGGATCTACAAGGTGAAGCAAGCAATATATGGAGTGTGGATAAATAAAAGGCTAGATTTGTGGCCCAAGGATTCTCACAGGTAGAGGGGATTGACTACGAGGATAATTTTTCACTAGTTGCAAGGTACTCATTGATTAGATCTATCCTTGCACTCTCAAAGCAGATGGGATGGAAGATACATCAGATGGATGTAAAGACAACCTTTCTCAATGGATTTATTGAGGAAGAAGTGTACATTGAGCAGCCAAAAGGTTTTGAGACCTTTGACAGGGAGTCGCATGTGTGCAGACTCCAGAGAGCACTGTATGGGTTGAAGCAAGCACCTCGTGCTTGGTACCCCAACATCGACAACTATTTCATCGGGTTGGGCTTCACAAAGAGTGAAGTGGATGAAAACCTATATCATATTGTGGTTGATGGTAAGATTTTGATTATCATACTTTATGTAGATGATCTTATAATGACAGGTGATGAGCATCTCATAACTTCTTGCAAAGAGGATCTTGCAAGAGAGTTTGAGATGAAGGACATGGGCTCTTGCATTATTTCCTAGGCTTGTAAATATGTCAAATAGATGAGGAGATATTTGTATCTCAGGGAAATTATGCCAAGGATATTTTGAGGAAGTTCCACATGGAGGGCAACAAATCCATGGAGACTCCTCTTGCAGGTAACTAGAGGAAGGAGGATGCTAATTTAGGTGAGGCAGTGGATGCTATTGTTTACAGGCAGCTTGTGGGTTCACTTATGTATTTGGTGAACACATGACCAGACATATGCTATGTAGTTAACCAGCTTAGTCAAGCTATGGTTAAGCCTACCAAGCTCTTTTGGAAGGTGGGGAAGCATGTGTTGAGATATCTCAGGGGCACTACAGAGTATGGATTATGTTACAAATAGACAAAGAGAGTGAAGATTCAAGGCTTCACCGATGCAAATTGGGTAGGTAGTCCATCAAACAGGAAGAGCACATCAGGGGGCATCTTCAGCAAAGGATCAACAACAGTTTCTTGGTACAATAGGAAGTAGAGATCAATTGCACTCAGTTCAGTCGAGGTAGAGTACATGGTAGCTAGTTAGGCTGCTTGTGAGGCCATCTAGATGAGGAAGATACTTGTTGGTTTTTTCGGTCATCAGATGGATCCTAACAGTGATACATTGTGATAACCATAGTTGCATAAAAATATCGGTTAATCCAGTATTCCATGATAGGTCCGAGCATATTGACATCCGGTACCACAAACTCAGAGATTGTGTTCAGAGGTGCATTATGTTGTTGCAGTACATTCCCACGAAGGATCAAGATGCAAATATCTTAACGAAGGCGCTTGTGAAGAGAAAATATGAGTACCACAGAGGCAGGATCGGGGTGGCAGATAATCCCTTTCTTGTTGAGAGGGAGTGTTGAAATTCAACAAGAAAATGAAACACACACACTAGTGTGGGATCACAGGTCACAGAGTGATGGGTCCTAGTGATACATTAGTGTGCAAGCCAATTTTTAAATAAATTGGAAAATAAATTGTAATCTTATCTCATAACAACTTATAATAGTTAATTAACTGTGATAGACTTAGTTAGCTCAATAATTTCGAGTTGAGGGCCTAATGATAGGCATGTAGAGTGATTCTATCATTAACAGGGTCTAGTTGTAGTTGTAGCACTAGTGTAGTGTGGGTGGGATCAGTTAACTCACAATAATTGAGTTAAAATCAGTTTAACTAGTTCTAACTGTTTGATGAGATAGTGGAAGATCAAGTGAATTAAAATATATTTTAATTCACTAGTAGTTATCTACCAAGTAACTAATGATTCAATATTTATAGCTGCATGCATGCTAATTTTGGTGGATACCCAGTTAAGACAATGGTTCAAGGCTAGTAAACTATCAGTTGTATTTTAGGCAAATTGCCCAGGTGCAGTTATAAAACCATGGGAAGCCCATGGTGAATTTCACAATCAAGAAAGGCTGAATTTCCTATTTAATAGTGGTTTAATTCTCTAAGTATTGTGTAAGCAAGGTAGGCTGAGGGTAGGTTTATAATTGGCTATGTGTCTGTCCAATTTTTCCTAGATCAGTGTGAAGCAATTGGTAGAGTGTATGAGGTTGTGGTGATTACAAATACATTGTATTGTTTCATGATTCCTTGGTTGATTATACAATAAAGATGGAGGGGTTTTGAGCATTTGTTTTCCCTAGGAATATCTGGTGTTGTGTATTGATTTACTTCTTTCTCTTACTTGCATGTGATTGAGCGATCATGATTTATATTCCGCGGATTTTGTAGAAGGATTCAGTATCTTGCTTTAGTACATTTCATGATCGGATTTAGTCCATTGATATAATTTCTACGTGGTATTATAATTGTGTTAGAGATTTTCTACAAGGCATGTCAAATATGACTGACGATTTGATAGGATCATTAGCCCAACATCAACCAAGTAACAGTTATCAGCACCCTCTATATGCTTACGACACTACGTAGAATGTGTCACAACCAAGGTACTATCATAGTCAGTCTACACCATTGCAGAATATGGCTAATAGGGAAATTTCGTACCATCAACAGCAGGGAGGCCCATATCCTCCCTCACAGGGGAACCAATACTCAACTAGAAATGTTGATACAAGAGAGCCACCCCAACATTCATACACCAATACGGGACAGGGGAACCAATACTCCCCTTTCCCCGCACAGAATATACCACCGATGAAAAACAATGCACTGGTGAATCTAGTGCAACCTTCCCAGACTTAGCAACAACCATATTATGACCAAGAGAATAACAATAATACTCCAAAAACTGCAAAGAAGAAGCCAAAGAACAAACAAAAGGTAGATTCTAGAGAGAGGGGTAGAAATTAACAACGCCCCCCGTGATCTCAGGCTGGGGGAAACTCCAACTAAAATAAAAACTAAGAGCCAAGTAATAAATCCCAAGGGAAAAAAAAGACACCTAGTCTACGAAAAAAACATTCTTGTGCTATATGTGGGGAGTATGATCATTACACCCACCACTGTCCTGAACTTCCTGAGTTGAAGAAACTCCAGGGTAACCGTGGGCAAGGGGGACAGAACTAGCAGCCTATAGTCATGCAGGAATAGTTCCCCCATCAGGGAGTGGTTAACACCCAACAGCAACAACAACCACCCAAAAACAATGCCAGAGGAAAGAACCATGATATCTTCATGAATGGGAAATAAATTTTCTTCCAAACATGGAACAGGCACTATGAAACCCCCCCAGATACCAACCCTGTTGGTACAAGTACGAGCGCACCTTCTGCGCCATTAACCATTTCCAAAGTCCTAAATAATTCCACGCCGAAATAAAGTAAAGTACTGAAAAACGTGCGTAGGACATCACTCCAAATTTGCTCATAACTATGGCATAGTGGATGAATTGGCTTAATCTCCCTCAACCATGTCAGCATTGGAGGTCTTGCAATCCTGCCCAATGCAGTGGAAAGCCTTAATTTTCGTATTAGGCGCTATCAACTCGACTGTTTCTCACCTAATGGTGTTCGATCTAGATAAGGCAGGCCCAAGGCTTCCTTCTTTAGTCGCTTTCCAAATACTAGTTTCAATTCAAAACATCACCAGCCACTATTGCATCGTGGATGAAGGAGCATCTACTTGCATCATGTCCAAAATAGTTTGGAAAAATCTTGGATCGCACGAACTGAAACCATCCGACATTATGCTCAAAGCATATGACGGGTGCCCATCAGCCCCCGTAGGTCTTTTCCAAAGTGTGCTAGTGAACCTGACCAATAAAATAGTACTCATAGACATCGAGGTCTTAAATGCCTAGTTAGACTACAACATTCTCCTAGGAATGAGTTACACGTACACTATGACTGTTGTGGCATCTTCTTTTTTTAGACTGATGATGTTCCCCGATGAGGATAGAATCTTCACTATCGACCAACTCACATATTACGAAAAGAAATCGGTGACCACCCCTAATGCTATTCTACCTTACATATATACACATGCAGAGTCATTCACCCAATATACTGAATATAGCCTTGAAAAATTCAAACCATCTAAGATCCTCAAGTCTTTCCCAGGAGACCCTCCTATATTACCAGGGGCAACCCCAAAGAATATAGAGGCACCAGTGTGCATGATGAAATCATCAAACACTGAAACTAGACCAAAACTAGAAATTGACAACGTGGACGTCGTCTAAGCCAATGCAACATTACTACCATATGCAATATCCTAGACCCTGTTTTTATATCCCCCACCTAGTTTTGTAATGCACCAAGTATTGGAAACTGTTACATTTTCCAGTCTGGTATTTAGCCCCTCTAGCCATGTCGGGAAACCTAGGTATTACTGTGGTAAGAATACTTCCTACGGCCTCCGTAGAGGCCATCGTAGAGAAATTACCCCCCACAACGACACTAGCTGGTACTATTGGAAAGTACAGGAAAAAATGGAGGAAGGCTGACACCCTTAGACTCTCTAGGGAACTTTAACCTTGTGCATTGTGAAATGTTGTAGGTCATCCTACTAACATTTTCCCATAATTAGATGAGTTAAAAGCTTTTCTACATGCCAAAAGAAATGTCATAGCCTCAGCCACCTGTAAAAAGGAAAAGGTAAAAAATACCCAAGGTAAATCATTACGCACCATGTAGAAATTTGAATAACTAATATGTTATCCACCGAGATTCTCCTAATCACACACTATTTTAACTTCATGCACAATACAGAATCTCTTCTACCATTGATCATTAATTGTGGAAATAAAAAAAACCGCATGCGCACATTAAAACCATAAACAATCACACATATGAACACAGTATTTCGTGGGAAAGCTTAAAGCTGAAAACCCCAACCATATGTATATTATATGTCATACAGATCATGTAACAATCATCATACAAATCTCCTCACAATCTCTCAGTATAATCTCCAATTGCTACACACTAATCAAGCTAGATCTAGCAAAACACATGCTCCAATCTCTGCCACCTGATAGCCTGCCTCTACTGTGTAATCAATGTTGAAGAATGGATCATAAATAACTTCGAACCACCTGGATTTTACTACACAATCCTCATTGGCATCTCCAATCACTGGTTTTTGCAAATCATGCAACATTATAGTCACAACTGATAGTCACACTGCTCTTTCACCTATCTCTCCACTGGTCTCCACTGAAACTGTCCATGCACTGAAGTTAACTGATGTATTCTTTAGTTGATTAATGAGTTTATAATTTGTGAATTAATTAATAATTAAGTCACACCACTTTCACTAGTGTATCAATCAGTTAGACTAGATACAACTAGCTCAACTATGTTTAACTTAGTTAAACTGAACACAACTCCATTAACTTCCTCAATCAACTCCACCAAACTCTCTCACATGAGTTCTAACTGAAGTATCCATGCAATAGCTCCACTTAACCCTCAGGAATAGCGTAATTCCTTATGTCAGCTCCTGTGTCACATCTGTGCACTTAACTGAAGTGCTCCAAGAGAATAAGATAATGTTTATAGTCCAAATATTATTAAGAGCTAATAATATTCGAAATATCTATTTTTAGACTGGCAATCTAAAAATAGATTCCGCCCAATATGTCTAAAAATAGAAGTCCATCTATTTTTCCAACTTGACCAACCATCCACAAATAGCATCCTGCAACTCATAGAATATGATTGACATGTCTAAAAATAGACATAGTCTAAAAATAGACTTTGCGCTAAAAATAGCCTACAGGCCCACTTAGTGAAGGTGACTTCTTTCCACTAAGCTCATCATCTTGTTGCAATCTCAACACTCCCTCTCAACAAGATAAGGATTATCTGCCACCCCTATCCTGCCTCTGTGGTATTTGAATTTGCTCTTGGTGAGCGCCTTCGTCAAGATATCAGCATCCTGATCCTCCGTGGGAATGTATGAAAGTAACATTATCTTCCACTGCACACAATCTCTGATATGATGATACTGGATGTCGATGTGTTTAGATCTATCATGAAATACTGGATTAACCGATAGTTTAATGCAACTCTAATTATCACAATAAATCACAGTAGGATCTAAGTATGAACTAAACAACCCGACCAGGATCTTCCTCATCCATATAGCCTCGCATATATCCAAACTCGCTGCCATATACTTGGCCTCTGCTAAACTGAGTGCCACGGATCTCTGCTTCCTGCTGTACCAAGAAACCACTGTCGACCTGATACTGAAAATCCCTCTAGATGTGATCTTTCTGTCCGTTGGGCTCCCTGCCCAATCTGCATCCGTGAAGCCACATAGCCTCATCTCATCTGACTGTCTGTACCATAATCCATATCCCGATGTGCCTTTGAGGTATCTCAATACATGCTTTCCTGCCTTCCAGAAGATCTTGGTAGGCTTAACCATAGCTTGTGAAAGATGGTTAATAGCATAGCATATGTCGGGTCGTGTATTGACCAGATACATAAGCGACCCCACCAATTGTCGATAAATAGTGGCATCCACTACCTCTGCCAAAGTAGCATCCTCCTTCCTCCAACCACTAGGAAGAGGAGTATCAACAGGCTTGCAGCCATGCATGTTGAACTTCTCCAGTATCTCTCGGGCATACTTTCCTTGAGAAACAAACAGTCCATCACTGCACTGCCAAATTTCCAATCCCAGGAAATAATGAAGGAGGCCCAAGTCCTTCATCTCAAACTCCTTTGCAAGATCAGCCTTGCATGAGTGTATCAACAGTTCATCACCTGTCAAAATCAAATCATCTACATAAAGTACAATGATCAGCAACTTACCCTCCACCACAATCTGGTATAGGTTAGGATCCGCCTCACTCTTGGAGAATCCAAGTCTGGTGAAATAATTGTCTATCCGTGTGTACCAAGCACGAGGTGCTTGTTTCAACCCATACAATGCTCTTTTGAGCCTGCACACATGCGACTTACTGCTGAAGATATTGAAACCTTCGGGCTGCTCTATGTACACCTCCTCCTCAATCATCCCGTTGAGGAACGCAGTCTTCACATCCATCTGATGAATGTGCCACCTCATCTGCGCTGAGAGAGAAAGAATCTTCTGTATGGAAGAATACCTTGCGACAGGTGCAAAGGTTTCCTCATAATCGATCCCCTCAATCTGTGAGAAGCTTCAGGCAAAAAATCTTGCCTTGTACTTCTCCACACTCCCGTTAGCTGCTTGCTTCACTTTGTAGATCCATCTCGAACCCACCACTGATTTCCCTTTAGGCCTTGGGACAATCTCCCATGCACTGTTTCTGACAATCGAATCATACTCTTCCACCATGGCATCTACCCATACGGGATCCTCTACAGCTTCCTCAAAAGAGGATGGCTTCGTCACGATACACTTGCTCATAAGAGACATGTATCCAGTATACCAGTCAGGTGACTATCTCTGTCTGCACTGTGATGTAGGTGCTCCTACAACCTTCTCTGCATCTTGAGCCAGTCGCTCAGCTTCTGTAGTGCGCTTTCGCCCTCTGATGGTTGGTGCTGCATGAGTGGTCTCTTCCACTCCATGAACCTCCTCTTGTGGCTGATCCACATCTTGAGGCTCATTCTTAGGAACTAATAGCTCCTCATCTGCATGCAAGTGTGGCTCCCTCTCAAGCGAACACTTCGTGGCTTTCTCCTCATGAAATTTGATATCCTATCGCACAACAGTCTTACGACTGTCTGGAAAATACACACGATAGTTGTGGGGTGTATCAGTGTACCCCACAAATATCCCAACCTCTGCAGTCAGCTCCAGCTTCTTCCTAACATCCTTTGTCACATGAATGTAAACAAGTGAACCAAAAATCCTCAAATGGGAAATATCAGGCTGCTTACCAGAAAACGCCTCCTCGGGTGTACTCATGCCAAGTATCCTGTGAGGACAACGGTTCTGCACATAAACTGCAGTATTGCATGCCTCAACCCACAAGTGTATGGGAAGGCCTTGATCATGCAACATCGCCCGTGCAACACCCACGATCGTTATGTTCTTTCGCTCTACAACCCCATTCTGCTGTGGGTTATGAGGTGTTATGAGCTCTCTTCGAATTCCTTCTGCGCTGAAAAAGTACTTGAACTCGCCAGAGATGAATTCACCACCATTATCGCTCCTAAGAGCCTTCACCTACTTCCCTGATTATTTCTCAACCAGTGCCTTGAACTCACAGAATTTTGAGTATGTCTCGCTCTTCTTCTGCATGAAGAAGATCCAGCACTTACGAGAAAAATCATCAACAAATATCACATAGTACCTGTGCTTTGCTATCGAAGCTACTGAGAAAGGTCCACACACGTTTGTGTGAATTCTCTCAAGGATCGTCGTGGCGTGAATATCCTTCTCGTGAAAGGTGGCTTTCACAAATTTTCCCAACGTACATCCCTTGCATTGATCAGACTGCACAAGTGTACCTTTGGTAAGCCCAGTAGAAATCTGCTGCAGTATCTTCAAAGCTCCATGGTGAAGGTGGCCCAATCTCTGGTGCCACAGCTCGCCATCATCTCGGCTCACCACTCCTTCTACCTTGCCTGCCATTGCTACGTAGACATCTACCTGCAATTGATAAAGGTTCTTAACTCGAACCCCTATCCTCCGGGTTTCACCAGTTGCCTTACTGCGCAGGAAAGCCTTTCCCTCGCTAAAGACAACATCATATCCCTTGTCTTCTAACATCGCCACAGAGATCAGATTCTTCTTCAATCCTGGAAAATGCATCACTTCCTTCAATACGAAGGGTTTACCAGACTCCCTCTCAAAGGAAATGGTACCAATACCAGTCACACTGTATCTACCATGATCGCCCATCTTGATGTGCACTCCAAGATCTTTCTCATCCAGATCAGTAAACAAATCTTTGTCTCCGGTCATATGAAAAGACGCACCACTGTTAAGAAACCACACTGAACCCATCACACTTGAGACCAAGCATGCGATCAATGAAAAATCTAGCTCAAACTGCGAGGCTAAGGCCTCTCCAGCTTGTTGAAGCCCCGAAAATCGGGTCTACAACAAGGGGGATACCCACCCGGTCCGGACCTTGGTTGGCAGCTCCTTTTTCGTTTGGTATAGTGGGTCCGACTGGGGATAATGGGACCAGTTTCCCAATTTATGTGTGTGTGTGTTGAGAATTGATATTTCCTTTCTAAAAGTTCTTAAGTGAAATGCTTTTATTCTAATTCTAATCTATAACATGCAATTGTATTCTAATTAAACAGAAATAATCTAATTCTAAACTAACACGGGATGTAATATTTTCTTTATGCGATCTAAAATGATTGCAAATAGCAATTGGTAATAAAGATCATTCAACTGTTATAAGAAAAGAATTCAATAAAGATAAACCACTTCGTATAAAAAGTTAGACGAAACTGTTGTGAAAAACATATCGCATAATAAGCTATTCATATATTAAGCATAAACAAATAGCTATCATCGTACAAAAGTGTCAAATGATAACTCAAACATTCAAGCATTAATACATAAACAACTGAACATAAATATCACTTTAACACAAAGGCAGAAATAGTTAAGAGATAAAAGTACCATTGATAACTAGTTCTACTCATGAGCTTCAAGCAATAATGACTTATCTCTTCTTAATCCAACATCCACTAAGAGTACAAAAGTGCAACATCAGTAGCAGATATTAAATGCAGATATCAATAAATCCTGTTCCATTCATTCATCAAAACCTCCTCGGAGGGTGAAAAAGTGCATGTTCTGAGGACAAATTTTTGACAAATTTCAGGACCCTTCTCTAAATGCATGAGAAGGGTTTAAATACTACTAACTAAATCTAAAAATAATTTATTACAAAAATATAGGATACGATTTAAATGACCGTCCTCTTTTTAGGCAAAAAATAAAGCAAAAATAATACTAAATCTAAAATTAAAACTTAACAACTAACTACTTGTGAATCTGTTCTTTAAAATTGCAAGTATTCAGCATTGATTTGAGAAGAGTAGGCTGGCCGACTTCAGATTTCAACTGTCCTACGAAAACGGAATTGGCAAGAGCTGGCGCTATCTTCTCGGCAGAATTGATGATACATTTGAGAGTCATGCATTGGCTGTGTGGTTTTACCAAACATGCCCAGTAAGAATCCCAATTTAACTTTGTTAATCTTTTAATCGATTCTGCCTTTTCTTGAGCCTTCTGTCTCCAATTTGTTTGTAGTTGTTGTGCTTTCGGTACGTATCCTGGAGTAGTTTCAGAGATCAGATTTGCCTCGTGCAAATTTTCATTTATGCAATCAATAATATTGCTTGCTACTGTGGCTGCTTCTTCCACTGCTTGCTCTGCTTTCTTGATTTGTGAATCCCAATTATTAAAGAGCATTACTTTGTGATTGTCATTTATTATTGGTGTGTGCTCAACTTAGTGTTCCTAAATTGATGTCATAAATTTTCAACCAGGGCTAGTAAACTGCTGAAGTGAGGTGCACTATATGTGCCTAGGTATCTGTTTCTCACTACGTTGTGTTTAGTGTTTTTCTGATGTTTTTGGTTTTATGGTTTTATGTTAAAAAGGAAAAGAACCAAGTGTTGGTAAAGATAAGTGGATGGTTACACTAAAACAGAGCAAAACCTATTCTAAACTGTGTATGGCACTAAAGAACAGAAAATGAAAAGCTTGATAATGACTCATAGCAAGGAAATAAATCACAACATGAACTCAATAACTCATAACATGAACTTATCCAATTCATTCATTAGAAATATGTTGGAATAGCTTGAGAAAAGGACAAGTTTAGTGAAAATGAGGTTCTCCTAAGTAAACAATCATCTTACAATATTACAAAGAATCTCATCCATGGCTAAAAGTTTATTGGAACACAATTAGAAAAGATTATTTGTAACACAATAAGATTTCTACTCTGAATTAACTTGTAATGCTAAGATTAATCCATTCTACAGCTCAACTTGTCACTACTAAGCCTCATTCGAAAGTTAGAGATGTTCTAGAATAGTTTTTGGGAAAAGGCTTATTTGTGAATTTGCAAAAGATTGCAGAACAATCAAGGCATTAAACTGATATCACTAATTCCTGTCTGTATGATGATGCATTAACAGAAAGTCAGAACAAGATTAGTTTGTAAACAATGAAGACTGTGAAGTCTAATTTTGACAGTTAATACAACTTAAAGAACAATGGATAACACTGAACTAGAATGCAATTGATCAAACTTGAAACACAGTGATCACAACTAAACTAGAATGCCATTAACCTAACTTGAAATACAGTGAACAGAGTTGAACTAGAGTGCCATTATCAAACTTGAAATATAGTGACAGAATTAAACTAGAGTGACATCTACCTCCGGAGTATTTCAACTGAACTAAAATGCAACTAATTCTATGAAATACTATAGCCCTATCTCATTCAGTATGAGTGATATTTTGGAATAGTTTTTAAAAACAAGTCTGGTTGTATCATTCAATGCAAATGAGCATAAAACATAAAGTTTCGGAAAAAAAAAATGCAATTAACTCCTAAAATACTACAGTTATATCTCATCCAATGTTAGCGGTATTTTGGAATAGTTTGTAAGGATAATAATGATTGTGGCATCCACTGCAAGTAAGTATAAAAACACAAAGTTCAGAAAATCGATTAAACTAGGAATGAAACAAGGCTAAGTTACTTATCTAAAACATATGAACAAAGCTTCTCAAGTAGCAGGGGCCCTCTACCACCGGATTAGCACGTAAATCTACTCAATATTGACTCAGATCTTGCAATAAAGTGATGCTTCTTTCATTAAAGGAGAAATTCTTCAAAAAAACAGAGTATTACGGTCTTCTGAGATCTAGCAACAAAACAAAATCTAGCTAGCTGTCTCTCGGTCTCCCGAGCCATACTTATAACAAAATTACATAACTTTCTTTGAGATAAAACAAGAATAAATGTCTTTCCCAACTAAAATCAAACTAGAACTCTGGTGGTGGTCTCATACTATGATTAAAGACATCTGTACAATCCTTTTCCTATTAGAAGTCTATCTCCTAGTTTTGGTTTCCCACGTGCATAACCACATGTAGACTCAAGCTCAGACTTCGTGGAGAGCAAGAAATGATGGGGGAGTGATGTGGAATATGACCATATGCGTTTTTCCTTGAGGTGACACCTGGAACCTGCGTGAACATGAAGATAGCTGCAGAATAGGCGACTGGCTACAGAATGACTGCGTTCTGTAGCCGAGTCTAGTAAAAAATTACTACAACAACAAAATCATGAAAACATAGCAAGTTAGTCATTATATACATTCTTAAAGTAATCCTAATCAATCCTATTGATCATTCAAGCCTGTAATTGATGAGGGAAAAAGGAAATGAAGTGAAATGTGGTGGAAAAGAAGGACATCTTTGGGGCTCAACATACCCCCACTGCAAGGCTTTTGCATGTCCTCATGCAACTAATCCATGTACTCTGAGACCTCTGCTAGGACATCTAGGCCCCTTCTTCTACTTTGCCTGACAGTCAATGGCCTCCTAGGCTTCCTTATGATCAACTTGAATCTCAAATTTGTAAGTTCCCTGCTTAACTTTTTGTTTTTCTTCTTCAATTTTTCACTGGCCTTGTACAACTTTTTCATTTGTAGAGATAGAGTTGTATTCATATCACCTTTCAGCTTAACCTGCTCCCTTAAAATTTCATTCTCTTTCTTGATATGCCTATTGAGCACTTCTAACTCATATTTGTCTCTTCTTAGTACATCAATTGCAGATTTTGGTGGGCTAGGAGTTCTGTCTCTACTTTCCGAGGCTCTCTTCTCTAATGTCTCAACATAATTATAAATTTTTTGCTGTGCTGGGTCTATCTCTGGAGCTCCTTCATCAAGATCCTCCTCGTACTGGTACTCAGGTGATCTAGCAGTAGGTGTTTCTTCATCCTCAATGTTTATGATTCCCGTTTGTCTAACCCCTATTTTCTTCAATATACCTCTGAGTCTGTGGCTCTGTCTTGGTTGAGATGGTCCTTCACCTCTCTCTTTGGCATATTTTCTTATTATCCTCTCCTTCTTAAGATGCTTCTTAATTTCAGCCAATTTCTCAGAAATCATCTCTTCATTGTCCCCTTGTATTGATTTACCAGTTTTAGTTTCAACAGCTTTGGAAATTTCCCTTCTCCTGCTTCTTCTTGTAGGTTTGCCTTCAGGTGGAGATTCCTTGGGTTCTTCAAAGTGATTCCTTACTAGAAACTCATCCCAATTATCTCCCATTTTTCTCAAATGATGTTCAATTAGGATTTTGACTAAACCATGGTGATACAAAGTGGTTTCTAGAAATTGAACCCTCTTTTGAACATTAGAGGCCATTCTTTTTAGACTATGAAGTAGGAAAAAGGGAAAATTGATTTCTTCATCTAAGAAATGCATCATTCACCGAATATGATAAACATAGAGGGTACCAAATCTTCCTTCACAAGTGATAATTTTTTGCAAAATGAGCAACATATTCCTCCATTTATTCTTCAGTGCCGAGCTAGGAATACCTTTCTTAAAAATGGAAACATCCATACCTGGTGTTTTGAGTATTTGCCTCCATGCCTCATTATGAAATTCCCTATTTTTGAACCAGCGTTCTCCTTGTCTGGGTAATTCTGTTGCTTCTTCAATGAAAGCCTCTGTAATAGTGAATTTAATATCTCCTATTTCGACCTCTGCTCCATTGAAGGACCGTGCAAATGTTTTGGTTACCTCTTTATGAAAACCATTAAATTTTTCCAAAAATTGTAACCACCCAACCTGCTGTAGCATTTCTCTGATTTGTGGATAACCTTCCAAGTACTTGGTTCCAACTGGTTTGGATCTTACTATGAGACCCATAGCTTCCTTTCTCAACCTTCAAATTACTGCTCCTCTGCTCACGGTGAAAATGGCTGTTAAAGAGATGTTTTTACTCCAAAGATGTTTCCTCTTTTTTTACAGACCGGAATGGATAAGAATTGGCTATGGAAAGAAATGATATGGAGTGTTTATGAAATGAGTATAATGCGGTGAGGATGATTCACACAGATTAATGAGTTGAGAGCTATCACGAAAGAAAAGACCGCGGAAAAATTCTCATGTAAATTTCAAAATCATCACTAAATGCTTCGGGCTAGTGACGTGACTGATTAGGTCACTTCAGTACTTAACCGTTAAGTTTTAAATGATGATTTGGAATGGCAGAGTGAAAGGGATTTTGTCAAAAAAATTTATGATAGGTTTGATAGGCATAATCAACACGACTAATTAAAATAACTTTTTGAATCATACATGACTTAAATATGCTAAAACTTTCATGATTTGTCACCATAATAATTTCATAACTTTTACCTTGGCCTTTCCTTTTATTTTTTTGTGGTTTTGATATGCCTTGTCCTCCTTTGAAAATCATTGATCTTCAGTCCTCATAGCTCCTTTGATTTTGCTTGTTGTCTTGGATATGCAGGATCAATTTGCTGCTAAATCAAGCGATTACTTGGATAGTGCCTTCAGGATCTCTGGCTGCAGAATGTCTGACTGGCTGCAGAATGTCTAACTGATTGCAGAATGTACCTGTAGAAGTCTTGAAACATGGAATGGAATGGTTTGAAGCATGAATGGAATGTTGTATGAAATGACTTAAAAATGGATAATAAAATATGGTGTAATGGAGTATGATTGAAGTGAATAATGGAATGAAATGAATCACAATTATGAAGTGGAGTTAAGTATGGAAAGTGACCTGCAACTTATGATTTGTATTATTCAATTGCAGAAAAAGATCAAATTTTTTAAAAATATGAGATGGAAATGAGGTGGACCATGGAATAAAATGAATGAAGTGGAGTATGGATGAATGGAATGAAATGGAGTATGGATGAATGGAATGAAATGAATCATAAGTGAAATATGGGTTTGCACTTATGATTTTGTAATAGCTGCTTGCAGAAAAAGAACAAATTTGAAAAGCTAAAGTGTCAGAAAGATTCTGATTTTCACTCTATCTTTTCTGTATAAACATGCTAATCAGTGATTAGTTTTCATGTTTATACTTTATTATTATTATTATTATTATTATTTATTTATTTATTTATTATTATTATTTTTTTATGCTTTTTAATTTAGAAAATTCAACTAAGTTGATGAAGAAGAAAAATTCTTCTTTATTAACTTCACATCACTGTTTTCCTGAAATCTCTTGACAAATTCTTCTCTTGAAAGTGGCTTATGATACAAATTCAATCTATGACCATTTACAAGAAAAGTGACCTTCTCTTCATCTATTGTCCTGATTTTTATTGCTCCATTGTCAAAAATTCTTATAATTTCATAAGGCCCAAGCCAATGTGTTTGGAATTTACCTTGGAAATCCTTGAACTTTGAATCAAACAAGAGAGCCCAATCACCTTCTTTGAACTTCTTTTCCTTGATATACTTATCATGCCATCTAGTCCTTTGCTGTTGGACTATACTTGTTTTCTAAATTGCAGCTTGTCTGATCTCATCCAATTCGTTAATATGCTCCAATCTGTGCTTTTGTGCCTCTATTAGATCAAGTCCTAGCTGAACTTCCATTTTAAAAGTTTGAATCTGAAACTCTATGGGAAACAAAAATTGTTTTCCATAAACAAGTTCATAAGGAGTATGGCCTGTTGTGCTTCTCCATGTAGTTCTATAGGCCCACAAAGCTTCAGGAAGCCTGTCTGCCCAATCTCTTCTATGTAAATGAACAGTCTTTTTTAGGATCCCTTTAATGACCTTATTAGTAGATTCCACTTGACCATTTGCTTGTGGATGATAGGGAGTAGATTTTGTGTGTTTGATTTTGTACCTCTCCATCATTTGTTCCACTAGCTTTAATGTGAATTTAGCTCCTTGATCTGTAACAATTTCCCTTGGGACACCAAAACGAGTAAAAATATCCTCAAAAAGAAAATTAACTACAGATGCTTCAGTAGCAGAAAGTAATGGCTTGGCCTCTACCCATTTGGTAACATAATCAATGCAAACTAATATATATTTCTTTTGTCTTGATGGAGGACTAATAGGTCCTACAAAATTTAAAGCCCATTTTTCAAAAGGTTCAATATGTACCTGAGGCTGCAATGGCATCTCACTTGAAGGATAATGTTTCCCTACCCTTTGGCAACTGTCACACCTTTTGACATACTCTTTAGCATCTTTAAAAAGGGATGGCCAATAATATCCTAAATGAAGGATCTTATAAGCTGTTCTTTTATTAGCAAAGTGTCCACCATAAGGTTCATCATGACATGCCTTGAGGATCTCAGGCATCTCATCTTCTCGAACACATCTCCTAATGATAAAATCTGGACCTGTTTTGTATAAATCATTAGCAACCCATGAATATTTTTCACTGTCATAAATGATCTTTCTTTTGTCTCTTGCATTCATTATTGAAGGAAATTTCCCTGAAACTAAATAATTAGCAATGTCAGCAAACCAAGGAGTCTGAGTAGAAATTGCAAAAAGATATTCATCAGAAAATTGATCTTCAACTGGAGTGTCATCTTTGATGTTTTGGAGTCTAGATAGGAAATCAGCTACTGTGTTTTGTTTTCCAGGCCTATCTAGAATGGTAATGTTGAATTCTTGTAAAAGAAATAACCATCTTATGACTCTGCCATTAGTAATTGATTTTTTCATTAAATATCTAATTGCAGAGTGATCTGTGTGAACAAAAGTTTCATAGCCTGTTATATAGTGTCTGAATTTTTTTATGGCATGAACAACAGCTAAAAACTCTTTTTCAGTTATAGTATAGTTTAACTCTGAAGGAGTCAAATTTTTACTAGTATAGTAGATGGCATAAGGAATCAAGTCTTTTTGTCCCAATACTGCTCCTAGAGCTGTATCTGAGGCATCTGTTGAAATATGAAAAGGTAACTTCCAGTTAGGTCCCCTTAAAATAGGTGCTTCAGAAATTTTGGTTTTCAGGGTCTCAAAGGCTAACTGGCAATCAAAATTCCACTTGAATTCACAGTCTTTGGTAAGCAATTTGAAGAGTGGAGATGCTATCTTGGTGAAGTTTTCTATAAACCTCCGATAATATCCTGTAAATCCTAGAAAACTCCTAACATCTTTTTGACAACTTGGAATAGATAAATTAGAGATGACTTCAACTTTTGACTCATCAACTCTAATCCCATCCCCTGAAATGTGATGTCCTAAAACAATTCCTTCAGTAAACATCATAAAACACTTCTCATGACTAAGTGAAAGATTTGCTCTTTACATCTCTTTAAGAATTTTTCCAAGTTTACTAAGGCTTCTTCAAATGTGTTTCCATAAACTGTGAAATCATCCATATATACCTCTACACAATCATGTATTAGATCTGAAAAAATTCCTAGTACTGCCCTTTGAAATGTTGCGGGTGCATTGCATAGTCCAAATGGAAATACTCGGTAAGCATAGGTACCCCAAGGACATGTAAATGTGGTTTTGTCTTGATCTTCAAGTGCTACTTTGATTTGATTATAACCACTAAACCCATCTAAAAATGAGAAGTACTTTTTTCCAGCTAATGTATCTAACACCTGATCTATGAAAGGTAAGAGAAAATGATCTTTAAGAGTAGCTTTGTTTAATTCCTGGTAGTCAATACATACCCTCCATTTACCATTTTTCTTTGGCACAATTACCAAAGGAGAAACCCACTGACTATCTGAAATGGGATAGATGAAGTTAACATTTAACAATTTCTGCAATTCTTCCTTAACAATCTCCCTAAGATTTGGATTCATCCGTCTCCAAGGTTGTCTGATTGGTTTACAATTTTCCTCTATGTAGATGTGATGAGTGCAAGTCTTGGGGCTTATCCCTTTCATATCAGTGTACTCCCATGCATATGTAGAAGAATGTCTCTGTAAAATCTTGACTAGCTCTTCTTGTTGAGATTTCTCTAAGTTCTTGTTTATGTTTAAGGTTTTTCCTGGAAATATCTCAATTGTAGAGCTGCCAAATTTATCCATGGAATAAAGAGACATCTGCCTTGATGATAAAAACTCAATGTTGGATTCTTCTTGAAATTGTTCATGCTTATATTTCGAAGAGGATTCAAATTTTTCTAAGGTATTCAAAATCTGGCTATCTTCACTAATTTCTGAAATTGTGAAGAGAGGTTGTAAGTATTCTTCATCCTCTATCCATTGAGTATCATCTAATTCTATAATTGTTCTTGCTAGAGGATACGAGGTAAATTTCTTGGTTGAACTACCATCAGAGATGTACATATCACCGGATCTACAACTAATGAAAGCATCGGCTGTAGCTAACCAAGGTCTTCCTAATATAATAGGATTTCCTCCTAGATTATTCTTAGGAGTTAGGATCATAAAATCCACAGGATATTCCCAAGAATCTAGGGACACTGGAATGTCTTCTATTACCCCATCAGGTTTGATCACAGATCTGTCTGCTAATTGTAATAATGTGGGTGTAAAAAGAAGATTAGAAAGTTTCAGTTTATCTATGATTTGTATACTCATAATATTGATTGCTACTCCTAAATCAATAAGTGTGTTTTGGATCTCAATTCCATTGATGTGAATTTTAACAACTGGATTTCCTGGGTCTAGATACTTTGGAATAGCAATCTTACCCATCATGATATCTGCTATTTTTTCTGCCAGTTGAATTTTCTTTATCTCTCTTATTCTTTTTCTTGTTTTCTTCATGATCAACTCCTTTATTATCTTTGCTAAGATTGGAATTTCCTTGATAGCTTGCAATAATGGGATCTTAATACAAACACTTCTCATCTCATCTAGGAAATCATAATTAGGCACCATAATTTGTTTTTCTACGCCCCTATCAATTTGTAATCTTTCTGGAAAGGGAGGTGTAGAAATGGATGTTGATGGCTGCTCTAATATAGGAGTTGAAATTATTGGTTCTTTTTGTTTTGATTTTTCAATGTTTGAGTCTTGGAAAGTTTTGTTCTCTTCAAGACTTTTATTTACCCATAGAGAATCTTCCTCAGAATTGTCTTTCTCTTGTATGATTACAGAAGGTTTCCTCTTTTCAAGTATTCTTCCAGACCTAAGTTGAACATCACTAAGGTCTAAAGGAGTGATCAAATAAGTTGGAAACTGTTGGCCTTCTATCATGTATGTGTTTTGAGGATTTTTATTGTTGGGGTTTGGTATGGGTTGGGCAGGCAACTGATTTGTTTTCTGAGGAAATGGTAATGGAAGTGGTTGATTTTGATGTTGTGGATTTTGAGGATTTTGTTGAAAATTTTGTTGAGGAGGGAAATGTGGATATGGTGGATAGGATGGTGGATATTGGTAATAATGAGAGTATCTTCCATAGGGATTTTGTGCTCCTTGCGCCCAAGTTTGTGATTGATTTTGAAATTGGGGCCAAGGTTGCTGCCAAGAATTCCAATTTGGTGGGGGTTGATTATACAACTGATCATGAAATCCTTGTGTTTGAGGTCCTTGCCAAGGCCTCTTGGAGATAAAATTGAGAGATTCTGTGGAGCTTGTAGGAGTTTCTTCTTGAAATACAGCTTTAAGACCAGGAAGTGAAGGACAACTCTTGGTCTCATGTTTTTCTGAAAAAATTACACAAGTCTCTACAACTTTTGCATCCAAAGGGCACTCTCTCAAGGCATGTTTATTTCTACATTTGGGACAAAAGATTGCTAAGGCATCAGATTCAGCTTTTTGCTTGTTTTGTAACTTAAGGGTGTCTATTTGTTCACTAAGACTCCCTAAGATATCAGATTTGAATTCATCAATCATATGTCCTATTTCTGCCCTACTTACTGTCCCAGAAGAAAACTTACTTGCCCTTTCAAGAGTAGGGTCTCTTGGTCCTTTGACAATTTTAGATTTCCCTCTTGAAAGATTAATACATAATTCAGCTATTTCAGGTAATGTGAGCTGAGATATATCCCTTTTTCCCATCATGTTAAGGATATCTAACCATTCATCCCTAATTGTCTTCAACAAAAGAGCTTTCAAGGTATCTTGGTCTAGGTTTTCCATTTTTTCTCTTTTGATGTTGTAGTTAAATCTCTCCAACAAATCTTCCAGATTTTCATCTTCTTTTTGTAGCATTTTAAACACTTCCTCCTTATGGTTGACTGGCATACATTAATCCAAATACCTCTCTAGAAATTCTTGTTTCATGTCTTCCCATGTCCTAATAGAACTGTTGATTAAACTCATAAACCATTTTAATGCTGCTCCTTTCAATGTTGAAGGGAATAGTTTAAGTTTTTGAGCATCTTGCAAGTAGTCATAGGTTCTACCTAGGACTTCAAATTCAAATAGGAAGGTTTCAGGATCTTCAGTTTTAAGTCCATAAAAGTTTAGAAGGACAGAGGGTGAAATGTTTTTCATAGTTGCATTGGTTTCTTCATCTACTATAGGAAACCCAAAAGTGCTTCCCATTTCTCTTCTACCTCTTCCTCTGCCTCCTTCTCCTTCTGCACCTCTACCTCCTTCTCCTCTACCTCTACCTCTACCCCCTCCAAATAGTGTGTGTTCTCCATTAAAGACTCCCCTCCCCCTTCTTCCGCCATAGTTGATTCTTCTGTGGAAGTGGAAAGGTTTGTATCTCTAGCAGGGGTCCTTGAATATTCTTTTAAGACAGGTTCAGTGGATGAAGTGGAAGGTCTTTATAATAGAATATCTGATCTTAAGTCCTCTGAGAGTCTAGGATCAGTAAAGGATGGAATGTAGGTTCGAGTTGAAGGTGTGTTGGCTCTTGGTCTTGGTGAAACAAGTGGTGTTCTAGGAATCAAGCTTCTGCTTCTTATGAATCTACCCCTTGAGTCTCTTTCTCTACGCATATCATTGTTTTTGGGAGGTAAGAAACAAGGCTACCTAGTTACACTTCCCCGGCAACGGCGCCAAAATGTGTGCTCAACTTAGTGTTCCTAAATTGATGTCATAAATTATCAACCAGGGCTAGTAAACTGCTGAAGTGAGGTGCACTATATGTGCCTAGGTATCTGTTTCTCACTACGTTGTGTTTAGTGTTTTTCTGATGTTTTTGGTTTTATGGTTTTATGTTAAAAAGAAAAAGAACCAAGTGTTGGTAAAGAGAAGTGGATGGTTACACTAAAACAGAGCAAAATATATTCTAAAATGTGTATGGCACTAAAGAACAGAAAATGCAAAGCTTGATAATGACTCATAGCAAGGAAATAAATCACAACATGAACTCAATAACTCATAACATGAACTCATCCAATTCATTCATTAGAAATATGTTGGAATAACTTGAGAAAATGACAAGTTTAGTGCAAATGAGGTTCTCCTAAGTAAACAATCATCTCACAATATTACAAAGAATCTCATCCATGGCTAAAATTTTATTGGAACACAATTGGAAAAGATTATTTGTAGCACAATAAGATTTCTACTCTGAATTAACTTGTAATGCTAAGATTAATCCATTCTGCAGCTCAACTTGTCACTACTAAGCCTCATTCGAAAGTTAGAGATTTTCTAGAATAGTTTTGGGAAAAGGCTTATTTGTGAAATTGCAAAAGATTGAAAAAAAATCAAGGCCTTAAACTAATATCACTAATTCCTGTCCATATGATGATGCATTAATAGAAAGTCAGAGCAAAAGTAGTTTGTAAACAATGAAGGCCGTGAAGTCTAATTTTGACAGTTAATACAACTTAAAGAACAATGGATAACACTGAACTAGAATGCAATTGATCAAACTTGAAACACAGTGACCACAACTAAAATAGAATGCCATTAACCTAACTTGAAATACAATGACCTGCAACTGAACTAGAATGCCACTAATCTAACTTGAAATACAGTGAACAGAGTTGAACTAGAGTGCCATTATCAAACTTGAAATATAGTGACAGAATTAAACTAGAGTGACATCTACCTCCGGAGTATTTCAACTGAACTAAAATGCAACTAATTCTATTAAATACTACAACCCTATCTCGTTCAATATGAGTGATATTTTGGAATAGTTTGTAAAAACAAGTTTGGCTGTATCATTCAATGCAAATGAGCATAAAACATAAAGTTTCGGAAAAAAATGCAATTAACTCCTAAAATACTACAGTTATATCTCATCCAATGTTAGTGGTATTTTGGAATAGTTTGTAAGGATAAGACTGACTGTGGCATCCACTGCAAGTAAGTATAAAAACACAAAGTTTAGAAAATTGATTAAACTAGGAATGAAACAAGGCTAAGTTACTTATCTAAACCATATGAACAAAGCTTCTCAGGTAGCAGGGGCCCTCTACCACCGGATTAGCACGCAAATCTACTCAATATTGACTCAAATCTTGCAATAAAGTGATGCTCATTTCATTAAAGGAGAAATTCTTCAAAAAAACAGAGTATTACGGTCTTCTGAGATCCAGTAACAAAACAAAATCTAGCTAGCTATCTCACGGTCTCCCGAGCCATACTTATAACAAAATTACATAAATGCATTTGAGATAACATAGGGATAAGTGTCTTTCCAAATTAAAATCAAATTAGGACTCTGGTGAAAGCCTCGTATTCTACTTAAGGACATCTGTATAGTCCTTGTCCTAGTAGGAATCTGCTTCCTAGTTTTGATCTCTTCCACGTGCATAACCAACTGTAGACTCGAGCTCAGACTTCGTGGAGAGAAAGAAATGATGGGGGAGTGATGTGGAATACGACCATATGCGTTTTTCCTTGAGGTGACACATGGAACCTGCGTGAACATGAAGATAGCTGCGGAATAGGCGACTGGCTACAGAATGACTGTGTTCTGTAGCCGAGTCTAGTAAAAAATTACTACAACAACAAAATCATGAAAACATAGCAAGTTAGTCATTATATACATTCTTAAATTAATCCTAATCAATCCTATTGCTCATTTAAGCCTGTAATTGATGAGGGACAAAGGAAATGAAGTGAAATGTGGTGGAAAAGAAGGACATCTTTGGGGCTCAACAATTAGTGCACCTGCTCTTTTCCCCTCCTCTGTTTCTTGCCAAGCTAAATAGTCAGTAACTATTTTATCAATTAAATCATAATCATGTCGTAATTCTACAACATGATTAGTGATTTTATCACTTTCTTCACAATAAGAGTTCCATTGTAATATTCTTTGGCATAATATTTCATGTTGCTGCAGTAGTTGGTCATTTAAAGAAATAGACTCTGTGATAAATTTGTAAGCTTGGGATCATCTTTGTGCATCTCTTGTACATCCTGTAGTTGTTTCTCTTTTTCAGCCAAGATATTCTGATATCCTATCTGCATTTGTTGGAAGTCTTGCTGTAATTTTTCAAGTTGTTTCTGTGCTTCATTGTTGGCATTGGCTTGTTGCAGTTGTTGTTGCAGAACCTGTACTTGATCTTATTTTTCATTCAATAATTGTCATACCTCATATGCTTTATCAATGGCTACAAAGGCATATGCTCCTGTGATCTGAGATAATTTGGTGAGATTTTCAGTTGGATCAGTAGTAGGATCTTTCCATAAGACATCTAATTGTTCTGCATCATGAGAGAGCGCATTTTCCAATTTTATTTTCTTTCTTTGTCTTCTTACCATTGCCTTGTGTTGTGGACTATAGAATACATCAAGAGGAGGAATTTCATCTATTTTGAGCATGAGTTAAGAGGATGGGGTAATGGGAATATGTTCTGTTTCCGAGACATTGATAGTTATTCCTGTGACTATATTTTTTGTTGTCTGTATATTACTCACAGGTGTCTGTGTGTTCTGTCCTTCAATATTAATCAAATCATTGAATGTCTCCCATTCCTTGTCTAACTCAGTTTTGACTTATGGTTGCTGTATAATGAGAGGGGGAAGATTTAACTGTGGAGAGGTTGAAACCTGTTGCTGTGAAAGCTCCTTTGACTGGGCAGTATCCCTTATTGACCCTTCACTTTTTTCATGATCATTGTCAGACCTCTTAGAGTGTTCAGAGATTTCTTTCCCGGACTTAGACTTAGACCTATCTGTACCTGCACTGAGACTGATACTGGGAGTTGGTTCCCTTACGGGTTCCAAACGTAATTTATCCAAAAGAATAGTAGTCAACCTCTTTTCTCTGTATATCTTGAATTCTTGAAATTTTACTGGAGGAAACCGTATTTGAGCCGAATGTAGAACCTCTCTAAGTGTGCTTTTTTCTTGGAACATATCTTCAAAAATATCATCTTCTTTAGAAAATACTCTTATTTTGACTGAAGTAGTGAAATTTTTAACAATATCATAGGGGTCGAATGGTCTTCTTGGAAATTTAAACAAATGTAAACATGTAATATTGTTTACTTCTTTCAATGCATGACCAATATCAAATAATGAAAAGGCCCCACAGGCCACAGGAAATTGTGGCCAGATAGCCTTCTTTTTTTCCTTCAAATCTTTAGTCAAACCTCCTCCGCAGGTTTGATAAGCAATTTCTCGCACCATGAGTTTGTCAGGGACATACAAAGATAAAACATGGGGGGAAGCAAAACTTCCAAATACCCTAACATATGTAAACAATTCTTCTCCAAACCATCTCGCAACCAAAAGTATGTCTACCTCTACTTCAAGAGAAAACCTTCGAGCGTCTTTATCATATAACATTTTGTATAGGGGCAACATGATTCCATGGCAAATCTTGTAAAAATAGGGAATGAACTTTGAATCCCACAATTATTTGTGATAAACATGAATGGGTAGGGGATCTTGAGTTGTCCATTTCCAACCCATTAAACGAAATTTAGAAACATAACAGATTGAATCCATTACATAAGCAGATAAGTAAAAAGGGGGATAAATTCTCTGAGAAACAGTTCTTTTGGACCGATAATTCAAAATAGCTATGGCTAAGTTGTCAGATAATATCTTAGCCCAATCCACAATAGTAGCATTAACAGTAGCATTCAATAATGGTAGCCATTCAGATGAAAATTTATTAATGTTTGGCTTTCCAAAAAGCTTACAGAGCATAGCAGCAGCAAAAAAATACGGAGAAGTGAGAGAACCAGTACTATACATACCATGTTTATCCTTTTTTAGTGGTTCGTCTCTTCTTGACCAATCCTTGGTGCATTCTGCTAGGTTTTCATTTTCTTTGGAAAACTTCTCCATGAACTGTTTGTTATAAGTCGCTTGTGGCTCCGGCAAATGATACATGAGTCTCAAATCTTGTGGAGTAAATGAACCAATGAGTTCTTGACCCTTAGTCTTAAACTGTCTGTTTGTAATATCCATGCTGTCCAGTACCCATTTAACCATGTCCGTGTATGGAAGTATTTTAGGCCTCGCTGCTATCCGGTGCAAAAATGAGTAGGCTAGATCTGTAATAGATGCTTCAGATGACCCATGTGAGCCTGCAGTGGTTGTAACCTCCATTACTCTGGGGTTCTCTTCCTCAAGTAGATTATACATGCCCTCCCAAGTAGTAATACCAACGTCTTTGTTACAGGCGGTGTCTGTATACAAGGGAGTCATTTCTTTCTCTTCAGAACTCAGAGCCTTGTCTTTCTTTCCCATTATACTCTGAATATTGCTTTGTATAGTTCTCTGTTCTTCGCTCCTGCAGTTTACGAATTAAGTGAGAATAATGATAGGAAAAAGGTGACGGGAAAGTTTTAAATGCTGAAGACGTATAAAATATGCCACCTTATGTGAAACGGCTCTTCGATCACAACAAAACCAAATTTCATTAATGATTGACAATCAATTCATTGATTAACATTAAAGCGCATAACAGGATCTCAATTTATGGAGAAATCTTCTTCGTACAACGAGCCTTAAGGACCTGTAATAAGACAATCTGCGATTTTCTTCGCAATATCGCAGATCGCAGTATCACACATTGCAATATCGCAATACCGCCACATCACCATATCACTTTATCGCAATATCGCAATATCGCTGAAGCGGAACATGTGACAATCATTCGTTAACATATTTTTGCGACATGCGATTTGCGATATGTGCCATCACATATCGGTGATTTTGAGGTTTTTAGCGTAAGTGATATTTGAGACATGCGATGTGATATTCCTTCAAGGAATGATTTTATTCTATCTTATCATAAAACTTAAGCTTTTTAGATTTTTCAAGAGGTATTTTCCTAAGTTTATGATATTAAGTTTTATTGAACAAAGAATACAAGTACTAATTGATTTTTAGATTTTTTGACTAAGGGTCCCCTCTTATTTAGTATTATCACTAATACTAAATAAGAAGGGGGGTTGTTTCTGGACACAACAATTGGCGATTCACTCGGAAGAACCAGTTATCTCTGCTTTTCTTTTGAATTTTCTAAACTTTCAAAATAGAAAATTTTCCAGAAAATCAAACTTTATAATAAAAAGACAAAGTACATTATGCTTTTATCTATCAATGATATTTTGTTTCTTCTATATTCAACTTTGACTATTTACTTCCTCAAGCTAGTCCTTGTATCTATATCAATCACTACTTAGTTTATAGAGATAAAAAAAAATACTTCTCTATAAATCAGTTTTAAATATGCTCATTTGTCGTAGGTGGAGCCTCTGCTGCTAGCAGGCGTCTATAGCCTCGACAGGGTTACCTGTTACCCAGCAATGATCCTGTATCCTACTTAGGGAAATATACAATTTTCAAAGAGAAATCCATATCCACACTTATTGCTTTCATTTTTATTTTTTATCCTTAAAGAACAATGTCTTGGTTTGGTAGCCAATTTATGACAGTGTCATTAACTTGATTTATAACTTTGCTGAACAAACTGGCTCGTGATGAGACCCCTTGTCTTTTGATTGAAACAATCTTAAGTCATTGCCCTGTTGTGGTATGCAGTATTGGCAAAGTCAGTAAGCTATAACATCTATGATCATGATAATTCGGCTCGTGATGAGACCTCTTACTCTTTAAGTTAAAGTGTATCATTGGATTGTTCTCTGAACATTGTAATTTCCTAGATGGGGAGGAAGTCATTGTTTCCTTAAGATAGTTCTGGACGACAATGGTAGAGATTTTGGAAAGAAATTTTCTACAGAGAATCTTCATTTTGTTATTGATACTTTTCATTACACTGATATAAAACAATTTCCCACTAAAAGTTGCTTTTTATCAAAATTTTCAAAGTTGAAACTAGTATCATTTCTATGCCTAAAGATTTTAACTGTATCTTTCAATAATAATGATCAATTTCTTAGAAGAATTCTATTTATACAAGTGAAAAAACAAATTTCTAAAAGATAATTTGTATCTTTTTCATGAATTCCAAATGTAACCATTAACAACTAGTTTTATTATGAAAATAAAGAAAACTAATATACAAAAATAGAAGAATGATCTCCTATGGAAAATATTTTTTGAGGATCTGTCCGTTAACAAGTAAAGACTCTCTTTTTCCTATCAAATCCTGTAACATAAAATTATATGGACCTATGATCTATGCGATTTGGAAAGGACCAAGCCACATTCGTTGAAATTTCGTATGTTTCCCTTTTTCCTCATGAGCCTTGTCCCATTTTAAAACTAGATCTCCGACCTGAAAATCCTTTCTGGATATCATGTTTGAATCAAAATAAGCTTTAACTAATGCTTGGTGATGAGCATGAGTTATTTTGGCCTGTTCTCGTTGTTCTTCTAGCTTAATTATTTCCAGTTGTCTTAGTTGTAAGGAAGAAGTTGGTGCTTCATCAATATATTGAACTAAGGCCAAAGAAGGAATTTCTAGATGAGTTGGAAGAACCACTTCTTTCCCATAAACTAAATTAAAGGGAGAAGTGCCAATGGAGGCTTTCTGTGTTATTCGATCTGCCCATAAAGCATATATTAAAGACTTATGCCAATTTTTATGATTTTGATCAATGGTTCGCTTAATGATTCTTATTAAGTTTTTATTTGTAGATTCAACTAACCCATTTCCCTGTGGATAATAATTGGCAGAGTATTTAAGTTTGAAACCTCTCTTAAGTGAAAATTCAGTCATAGCATTGCCAGAAAAATACAATGCGTTATCAAACATTAAAGCAGAAGGTAAACCGAACCAAGTGATTATGAACTGATCTATGAACTCGATGATATGCTTGGCATTAGCAGTATTAAGAGGAACTGCTTCTATCCATTTAGTAAAATAATCAGTTGCTGTAATGATATACCTATGTTGCTTAGAAGAGTGAGGAACGATCTCACCTATTATGTCCAATCCCCATTGATCAAAAGGCCGTTTAATGTTGACTGGTTGTAACGGCAATGATGGTTTCTTTTGTCTTCCAGTAGCGGTTTGACAAACTTGACATTTCCTTACGTAGCTATGTGAGTCTTTGAATAATGTGGGCCAATAATAGCCTGCGCGAAGGATTTTATGTGCATTAGTATCTCCAGCATAATGTCCACCTGCTGGCCCATCGTGAAGTTCCTGCAAGACTTTTCCAGCTTCATATTTCTCAAGACATCTAAGGAGAACATAATCATAATTCATTCTAAAAAGAACATCATTCACAAGCTGATATTGTTTTGCCTTCAACCTTAGAGCTCTTTTCTTGGTGTAATTGATATTTGGAGGAGCATATCCATTCTTTAGATAAAATATGATATCAGTATATAATGATTCAACATCGTTTAGGATTACCTCATACATTTGTATCTCTGTAGATGGTTTTTCAGAAATAAGAGATGCTCCCGCTAGTATTTTGCAAAAGCCTTGACCTCTTACAATACTTGCTGGCTTGATTTCTACATCATACTCTTGTAAGGCAGTAATCCAATTAGCTCTTTTCTCACCCACATCTTTCTGTACTAAGAGATTTCTTACCGCTGGAAATGGTACTATGATTTTTGTTGGGTTTTAAGTAGAAAGGGTCTGAAATATTTAATTTTTTTGAAAACAACATAAGCTTGTTTCTCCACATCTGAATAATTCAACTCAACCCCCTGTAAATTTGAACTAAAAAAGCAATTGGGGCTTCTGCCTTGTCTTGATTTGCTTGAGTGAGTATCGCAGCATATGATTTATCAGAGGCAAATGTATACAAAATAAAAGGATCAGAAAAATTTGGAGTTGCTAAATATGGAGCATTAACAATTGCTTGTTTGATCAGATTTAATGCCTCATATTCGTTTTGACTCCATTTGAAGTTTGAATTCTTTTTAATCATTTCTTGTAGAGGAGATACAATTCTTGAAAAATCTGGCACAAATCTCTTCACAAAATTAATCTGGCCAAGGAAATATTGCATAACTTTCTTGTTGTGAGGTAAGGGTATTTCAGAAATCTCCTTGATTCTATCAGGATCAATATGAATTCCAGATTTTGACACTATGAATCCAAGAAGTTTTCCTTCACTTAATGCAAAAAAAAAAATTGGGTTAAGTGAAATTCCATACCTTTGACAACGTTGGAAGATTTGTTTTAAATCTCTAAGATGATTGCCTCATTTCTTGGAATATACAGTTATATCATCCATATAAATTACCACTGATTTGTTAACTAATCCCTTGAAAGTGATGTCCATTTCTCTCTGAAATGTGGCACCAGCGTTGATCAGACCAAAAGGAATCTTTTGATATGCATAAGTGCCCCATTTGGTTCTGAATGTGGTTTTCAATTGATCATCAGGATGAAACAACACTTGGTTGTAACCAGAGAAACCATCTAAGAAGGACATTAATTCTGATCCTCAACTGCCTGCAATATTTGCACCATAGGAAGCAAAGGAAAATTATCTTTTTGGCAGGCTTTGTTAGGATTTCGAAAGTCAATGCAAATTCTAATGTCTCTGTTCTTCTTTCTAACAGGAACCATATTGGAAACCCATTTAGAATGTCGAACGGGAAAAATAATCTTGGCTTTCAATAACTTATTGAGTTCAGATTTGATCTGGTTTTCTAGATTGTGATGGATCTTTCTCAGCTTTTGTTGGACAGGTTTTTCATCATTTATCATTGGGATAGTATGTTGGATGATAGAAGTGTCATAAGTTTTGAGTTCATCGTAGTTCCAAGAAAAGAAAATTTTGTATTGTTTCAAGAGACGAACATACGCTAATTTTTATTCAGGAGCTAGGCCGAGGCCTAGGTTGATATTCTGTGGTTTGGTATCAGTTCCTAGATTTATTAATTCATAATTCAAAGTTGAACTTTGCAGTTTTGAATTGGTAGATCTTTTGAATCGATCTTTCAAATCATAAAGGTCTTCTAACTTGACTACTGACTTTGGCATAACATTATTAGTGCTATCTTGTTGCAATTGTCTGTCATGTTGGGCTTCATCAATTATCTGATTGGTGTAAGATCCTTCAGATGTGAGGATCATCATTGAAAATCCTCCAATTGGTAATGTTATTATGAATCAAGGGTCTAAAGATTAATTCGATTGAAAATCAATCAGGGCTATAGTCTTCTGAAGTAATGAGCTTGGAAGCTACGTTAGCTAAAAGGTCTGCACTAGCATTTTGGATTCTGGGAATCGATGAAATATTAAATGCTATAAAGTGTTCAGTCAGATCTTGAACTAAATATTGATAATGCTTTAAATGACCTAATAAACAATGTATAGTATTGCGTACCTGTTTGATTACAATTTCAGAATCCCCGAAAACTTGTAGATATTTGATGTCTAATATGATTGCTTTGTATAATCCTTGGACTAAAGTCTCGTATTCTGCGGTATTATTAGTGCAATCAAACTCGAGTCTGCAAGTTAGAATAATTTTGTTTCCCTCTGGACTAATCTACACGCATCCTGCTCCTGTTCTTTCATTAGACTTAGAAACATCAAAAAATAACTTCCAAAATAAAGATTTATTTACAGGAGTATCTACAAAATTAATGCATCTAGAACTATCTGTTTGAGAAAAAATTTCTATTTGAGATAAAACAGAATGTTCTAAGTAAGGTGAAGTATGAGCATTGAAATTTCCTAAGAAAGAATCAACTGAATAGTTGCCAATGATATTATTGATGTATGCAACTGATTCATTTTCTCCTTCCAGTTTGGTTACTATGTATTTCTGATGTTTTTCACGCTCAACCTTTGTCTGATTTGGTTTACCATTGTAAGGAAGCCACATGTGCGACCAATCAGTTGCAAAGTATCCATGAAGTTTTTCTGACCAATCTCTGCTAAGAATTAAGCCATAAAATTCTGGAATATCTGCAACTAAAATGTCGATAACTTGACATACCTTTGGATTAGATGACAGCCTTATGGTAACCTGATTTAATTCGCCGATCACTTCAACTTGCGATCGATCTAACTGGACTATGCGTACAACAAATTTTTGCGGTTGAATGCTCAACTTTGCACATATTGATTTTGGTAGAATATTAGATGAAGCTCTAGAATCCACTAAACAATTATGAAAATTTTTATTGAAAACTTCGTAAGTAAGAAGAAAAGGAGGAGTATGAGATCTCGATCTTCCTCCAATTAAAGCGATATTTTCTAGATCAACTTTACTAATCGCATTAGTTGGAGGTCTTCCCATCTCGTTGGAAGCTTGAGAAATTACAAGATCGGGCAAAGTTTTTTCTGGTATAGCATGTAATTCTTTCAAAAGTACCTTTTTCTGGTGTTTTAACTTGCTCAATTCATAAAAAGTGATGTTAGCCCTAGTTTTCTTCATGTCTTCTATGATATTATACTCCATTTCATCCAAAACGATCAGTGTTTTTGATGGAGTTGATGAATCTGTTTGGACTAGGCTAGTTTGAGTTGCTTTGGATGTCGTTTTCTTGGCTGCAAATTTATCCTTAGTCATTGAGCTTGCGCTCTTTGGCTTAGGAGTAGGTTGAGGAGGATCAAGTTGATTTCTACTTCGAGTGCTAACCGGGGATGCTTCTTGATCTTCCTCATCTGGGAGGATGAAATCCCACATACCTTGTACTTCTACAACTTCTTCTTCATCAGTAGTTTCTTCAGTAGCAATCTCCTCTTCTTCTTCTTCTGATTCAACATTAGTAATAGCATTTGGCGGCTTTGAATCAGTTGAAGGGTTTCTTCTATAAGGCTTGAAAGACTTTCTAGAAGATGTTTCTGCCACTTGTTTCTTAATGTCAACCATTTCGTTGGACATGGTTTTCAAAAATTTCTGCAATCCTTCTAAATCGAATGGATCTTTCGATTGTTTTTTCTTGGGGTCTTCTTTAAAAGTAACCTTTTTGGATTTTCGTTCTTCTATCTCATTTTTCTTTTCTAGAGCAATGATACGTTTCTCTACTGCTATTGCTTCCTTCATATTGTCAGCTAAAGGTTTTTTTTTAGCCCTATCAATGAAGATTGCTATATTTGATGGTAAAGCAGAGATATACCATTCACTTCGCACTTCTTCGCTAGGCTTGGAAGCAGTAGGAATTTTATTTAACAGTTTATTGAAACGTGAATTAAAATCCTTGATAGGCTCTTTTGACTCAGCTCTAAGATTAGACAAGTCATTGATCAGTGTCGTTGTAGACCTGTCATCACCAAACTTAGTCAAAAATTGATCTTGAAATATATCCCAACTAGTAATAGATCCAGACAGTAACGAGAAATACCATGATCCGGCTACTCCTTGTAAAGTATAGGGAAAAATTCAGACGACAGCATCTTCATTAGTAACTCCATTGAGATTTATGGACAACATAAAATTATTTATATGCTCTTCTGCTAGCATGCCTACTTCAGGATTAAACTTAGGCAACCATTTTTCAGGATGGGCTGGTATTTGACTCAAGGGTGCAGGTATTAAAACTGCCCCTGGGTTATTCCATGGAGAGGCCATCACTGAACTACCAACAGAGGAAAGTGTAGAAGACGATCCCTGCGGTTGGGAAGATGAGAATATTACGATTCCAGATGTTTGAGAAGGAGATGTGGAAGTTCCAGTAGACTGACGGACAATAGTCTGAAGTGGAGGGGTGGATGGTCGACTTCGCGATGAAGAGGTTGAGATGGATGATGATGATGAAAGAGTCTCACTATCAGACCCTTTAGGTGATTTCCTTGCTCTCTTCCTTGTAGGTAGAGGTAACTCAGTTGGTTGAATGCCAAGCTTTTCGCTCTGTAATCTGGTAAGAGGATGAGCAGGATTATATTGCGAAGTCACATTGCCTTGAGATTTATCAGATCTTTGAGGTGATATTGAAAATCGCTGAAGTTTATGAATCAAAGATTCAACTTCAGGAGGTTCAATAGCAGATTCTTCTGAAAATTCAGTGTTTTTAGCAGTGGCTGTTGTTCTTTCGAATTCTGGCTCTAGATTTAAAAATTCTATATATGATGGAGAAGTCGAGGAAGATGGTGAGGGTGATTTATTTTCAGAATGGTATTTAGATTTTGACTTACTTGTCATTCATAGTTCGGAGCCCTCCTTCTAGCACCAAATATGTTGAAGCCCCGAAAATCGGGTCTACAACAAGGGGGATACCCACTCGGTCCGGACCTTGGTTGGCAGCTCCTTTTCCGTTTGGTATAGTGGGTCTGACTAGGGATAATGGGACCAGTTTCCCAATTTATGTGTGTGTGTGTTGAGAATTGATATTTCCTTTCTAAAAGTTCCTAAGTGAAATGCTTTTATTCTAATTCTAATCTATAACATGCAATTGTATTCTAATTAAACAGAAATAATCTAATTCTAAACTAACCCGGGATGTAATCTTTTCTTTATGCGATCTAAAATGATTTCAAATAGAAATTGGTAATAAATATCATTCAACTGTTATAAGAAAAGAATTCAATAAAGATAAACCACTTCGTATAAAAAGTTAGATGAAACAGTTGTGAAAAACATATTGCATAATAAGCTATTCATATATTAAGCATAAACAAATAGCTATCACCGTACAAAAGTGCTAAATGATAACTAAAGAATTCAAGCATTAATACATAAACAACTGAACATAAATATCATTTTAACACAAAGGCAGAAATAGTTAAGAGATAAAAGTACCATTTATAACTAGTTCTACTCATGAGCTTCAAGCGATAATGACTTATCTCTTCTTAATCCAACATCCACTAAGAGTACAAAAGTGCAACATCAGTAATAGATATTAAACGCAGATATCAATAAATCTTGTTCCATTCATTCATCAAAACCTCCTCGGAGGGTGCAAAAGTGCATGTTCTGAGGACAAGTTTTTGACAAATTTCAGGACCCTTCTCTAAATGCATGAGAAGGGTTTAAATACTACTAACTAAATCTAAAAATAATTTATTACAAAAATATAGGATACGGTTTAAATGATCGTCCTCTTTTTAGGCAAAAAATAAAGCAAAAATAATACTAAATCTAAAATTAAAACTTAACAACTAACTACTTGTGAATCTGTTCTTTGAAATTTCAAGTATTCAGCATTGATTTGAGAAGAGTAGGCTGGCCGACTTTAGATTTCAACTGTCCTACGAAAACAGAATTGGCAAGAGCTGGCGCTATCTTCTCGGCAGAATTGATGATACATTTGAGAGTCATGCATTGGCTGTGTGGTTTTACCAAACATGCCCAGTAAGAATCCCAATTTAACTTTGTTAATCTTTTAATCGATTCTGCCTTTTCTTGAGCCTTCTGTCTCCAGTCTGTTTGTAGTTGTTGTGCTTTCGGTAGGTATCCTGGAGTAGTTTCAGAGATCAGATTTGTATCATGCAAATTTTCATTTATGCAATCAATAATATTGCTTGCTGCTGTGGCTGCTTCTTCCGCTGCTTGCTCTGCTTTCTGAATTTGTGCATCCCAATTATTAAAGAGCATTACTTTGTGATTGTCATTGATTATTGGTGCACCTGCTCTTTTCCCCTCCTATGTTTCTTGCCAAGCTAAATAGTCAGTAACTCTTTTATCAATTAAATCATAATCATGTCGTAAGTCTACGACATGATTAGTGATTTTATCACTTTCTTCACAATAAGAGTTCCATTGTAATATTCTTTGGCATAATATTTCCTGTTGCTGTAGTAGTTGGTCATTTAAATAAATAGACTCTGTGATAAATTTTGTAAGCTTGGGATCATATTTGTGCATCTCTTGCACATCCTGTAGTTGTTTCTCTTTTTCATCCAAGCTATTCCGATATCCTATCTGCATTTGTTGGAAGTCTTGCTGTAATTTTTCAAGTTGTTTCTGTGCTTCATTGTTGGCATTGGCTTGTTGCAGTTGTTGTTGCAGAACCTGTACTTGATCTTCTTTTTCATTCAATAATTGTCGTACCTCAGATGCTTTATCAATGGCTGCAGAGGCATATGCTCCTGTGATCTGAGATAATTTGGTGATATTTTCAGTTGGATCAGTAGTAGGATCTTTCCATAATACATCTAATTGTTTTGCATCATGAGAGAGCGCATTTTCCAATTTTCTTTTCTTTCTTTGTCTTCTTACCACTGCCTTGTGTTGTGGACTATAGAATACATCAAGACGAGAAATTTCATCTATTTTTAGCATGAGTTCAGAGGATGGGGTAATGGGAATATGTTCTGTTTCCGAGACATTGCTAGTTATTCCTGTGACTATATTTTTTGTTGTCTGTATATTACTCACAGGTGTCTGTGTGTTATGTCCTTCAATATTAATCAAATCATTGAATGTATCCCATTCCTTTTCTAACTCAGTTCTGACTGATGGTTGTTGTATAATGAGGGGGAAGATTTAACTGTGAAGAGGTTGAAACCTGTTGCTGTGAAAGCTCCTTTGACTGGGCAGTATCCCTTACTGACCCTTCACTTTTATCATGATCATTGTCAGACCTCTTAGAGTGTTCAGAGGTTTCTTCCCCAGACTTAGAATTATACCTATCTGTACTTGAACTTCCACTGAGACTAATACTGGGAGTTGGTTCCCTTACGGGTTCCAAACGTAATTTATCCAAAGGAATAGTAGTTAACCTCCTTTCTCTGTATATCTTGAATTCTTGAAATTCTGCTGGAGGAAACCGTATTTGATCCGAATGTAGAACCTCTCTAAGTGTGCTTTTTTCTTGGAACATATCATCAAAAAGATCATCTTCTTTAGAAAATACTCTTATTTTGACTGCAGTAGTGAAATTTTTAACAATATCATAGGGGTCGAATGGTCTTCTTGGAAATTTGAACAAATGTAAACATGTAATATTGTTTACTTCTTTGAATGCATGACCAATATCAAATAATTAAAAGGCCCCACAGGCCACAGGAAATTGTGGCCAGATAGCCTTCTTTTTGCCCTTCAAATCTTTAGTCAAACCTCCTTCTCCGCATGTTTGATAATCAATTTCTCGCGCCATGAGTTTGTCAGGGACATACAAAGGTAAAACATGGGGGGAAGCAAAACTCCAGATACCCTAACATATGTAAACAATTCTTCTCCAAACCATCTCGCAACAGGAAGTATGTCTACCTCTGCTTCAGGAGAAAACCTTGGAGCGTCTTTATCATATAACATTTTTTACAGGGGAAACATGATTCCATGGAAAATCTTGTAAAAATAGGGAATGAACTTTGAATCCCACAATTCTTTGTGATAAACATGAATGGGTAGGGGATCTTGAGTTGTCCATTTCCAACCCATTAAACGAAATTTAGAAACATAACAGATTTAATCCATTACATAAGCAGATAAGTAAAAAGGGGGATAAATTCTCTGAGAAACAGTTCTTTTGGACCGATAATTCAAAATAGCTATGGCTAAGCTGTCAGATAATATCTTAGCCCAATCCACAATAGTAGCATTAACAACAGCATTAATAATGATAGCCATTCAGATGAAAATTTATTAATGTCTGGCTTTCCAAAAAGCCTACAGAGCATAGCAGCAGCAAAACAATACGAAGAAGTGAGAGAACCAGTACTATACATACCGTGTTTATCCTTTTTTAGTGGTTCATCTCTTCTTGACCAATCCTTGGTGCATTCTGCCAGGTTTTCATTTTCTTTGGCAAACTTCTCCATGAACTGTTTTTTATAAGTCACCTGTGGCTCCGGCAAATGATACATGAGTCTCAAATATTGTGGAGTAAATGAACCAATGAGTTCTTGACCCTTAGTCTTAAACTGTCTGTTTGTAATATCTGTGCTGTCCAGTACCCATTTAACCATGTCCGTGTATGGAAGTATTTTAGGCCTCGCTGCTATCCGGTGCAAAAATGAGCAGGCTAGCTCTGTAATAGATGCTTCAGATGACCCATGTGAGCCTGCAGTGGCTGTAACCTCCATTACTCTGGGGTTCTCTTCCTCAAGTAGATTATACATGCCCTCCCAAGTAGTAATACCAGCGTCTTTGTTACAGGCAGTGTCTGTATACAAGGGAGTCATTTCTTTCTCTTCAGAACTCAGAGCCTTGTCTTTCTTTCCCATTATACTCTGAATATTTCTTTGTATAGTTCTCTGTTCTTCGGTCCTGTAGTTTACGAATTAAGTGAGAATAATGATAGGAAAAAGGTGACGGGAAAGTTTTAAATGCTGAAGACGTATAAAATATACCACCTTATGTGAAACGATTCTTCGATCACAATAAAACCAAATTTCATTAATGATTGACAATCAATTCATTTATTAACATTAAAGCGCATAACAGGATCTCGATTTATGGAGAAAGCTTCTTCGTACAATGAGCCTTAAGGACCTGTGATAAGGTGATCTGCGATTTTCTTCGCAATATCGCAGATCGCAGTATCACACAATGCAATATCGCAATACCACCACATCGCAATATCACTTTATCGCAATATTGCAACATCGCAATATCGCAATATCGTTGAAGCAGAACATGTGACAATCATTTGTTAATATATTTTTGCGACATGCGATTTGCGATATGTGCCATCGCATATCGGTGATTTTGAGGTTTTAGCTTAAGTGATATTTGAGACATGCGATGCGATATTCCTTTAAGGAATGATTTTATTCTATCTTATCATAAAACTTAAGCTTTTTAGATTTTTCAAGAGGTATTTTCCTAAGTTTATGATATTAAGTTTTATTGAACAAAGAATACAAGTACTAAATGATTTTTAGATTTTTTGACTAAGGGTCCCCTCTTATTTAGTATTATCACTAATACTAAATAAGAAGGGGGGTTGTTGTTGGCCACAAAACAGCTGAAAATCTAGCAGCCTGCTTATTTTTCTTCTTTTGTGGACAATTAGTGGCGTAATGTCCGTGTTGGTGACAGTGAAAGCACTTCACCTTGGACATGTCCTGCTTCTTACCTTTCGCACCGGATTGAGAAGAATTATTCTTGCTCTTCCCCTTCCTTGCTTTAGTAGCCAAAGCGCAATTTTCTTCATCTAAGTTCTTTGATGAAGATCCATCCCTGGTACTTCGCCTTATCTCCTCTTGCACAAGATCCGACCAAAGTTTCTCCCATCCTGGCAATTTCTCCCGACCATTGACAGAGTCCTGATAGGAATGCCAACTCTTCGGAAGCCCAAGGAGATCCAAGCTCACCAAGTCCTCATCATCAACAGTAACCCCCACACTTCCCAGCTCATCCCTGCATTGGATGAACTTCGTGAGGTACTTGGGCATACTGTCACCTTTCTCCATTTTTATGTTCCTGAGTTTATCCTTGAGTGCCAACTTCCTCTGGTCGCTCTTGCTTTGGAATAAGTCTGTCAACGCTTTCCACATCAAGAATGGAGAAGCCTTACCATGAAGTCTGGACACTATGTGATCCTTCACACCTTCCAACAGAATCCTTCGACACTTTGTTGTCTTATTTTTCCATGCATCAAGTACGGCAGCATCGCTAGAAGTAGGTTTTGGAATTTCTGCATCCATGAAATCCTTCAACCCATTGTCATCCAACACTGCCTCCATCCTGTCCTTCCATGCAATATAATTCGATTTTCCCTCAAGGGCATACTCCAATCGCAATCCGTTGAAAGACATCTCAACTTCGACACCAAGAAAACACTGCTGCAAATTCGAATTCCACCAGCTCAAAACTCAACCGCTTCAATGTTTTGCAATTGCTCCAATGATCAATATCGCTCTGATACCATGTAGAAATTTGAATAAATGATATGTTATCCACCGATATTCTCCTGATCACACACTATTTTAACTTCATGCACAATACAGAATCTCTTCTACCATTGATCATTAATTGCGGAAATAAAAAAAATCGCATGCGCACATTAAAACCATAAACAATCACACATATGAACACAGTATTTCATGGGAAAGCTTAAAGCTGAAAACCCCAACTATATGTATATTATATTTCATAGAGATCATGTAACAATCATTATACAAAGCTCCTCACAAGCTCTCAGTACAATCTCCAATTGCTACACACTAATCAAGCTAGATCTAGCAAAACACATGCTCCAATCTCTGCCACCTGATAGCCTGCCTCTACTGCGTAATCAATGCTGAAGAATGGCTCATAAATAACTTCAAACCACCTGGCTTGTACTGCACAATCCTCATTGGCATCTCCAATCACTGGTTGTTGCAAATCATGCAACAGTATAGTCACAACTGATAGTCACACTGCTCTTTCACCTATCTCTCCACTAGTCTCCACTGAAACTGGCCATGCACTGAAGTTAACTGATGTATTCTTTAGTTTATTAATGAGTTTATAATTAGTGAATTAATTAATAATTAATTCACACCACTCTCACTAGTGTATCAATCAGTTAGATTAGATACAACTAGCTCAACTGTGTTTAGCTTAGTTAAACTGAACACAACTACATTAACTTCCTCAATCAACTCCACCAAACTCTCTCACATGAGTTCTAACTAAAGTATCCATGCAATAGCTCCACTTAACCCTTAGGAATAATGTAATTCCTTCTGTCAGCTCCTGTGCCACATCTGTGCACTTAACTGAAGTGCTCCAAGAGAATAAGATAATGTTTAGAGTCCAAATATTATTAAGAGCTAATAATATTCGACATATCTATTTTTAGACTAGCAATCTAAAAATAGATTCTGCCCAATATGTCTAAAAATAGAAGTCCATATATTTTTCCAACTTGACCAACCATCTACAAATAGCATCCTGCAACTCATAGAATATGATCGACATGTCTAAAAATAGACATAGTCTAAAAATAGACTTTGCACCAAAAATAGCCTACGGGCCCACTTAGTGAAGGCGACTTCTTTCCACTAATCTCATCATCTTGTTGCAATCTCAACACACCAACCATGCTTGCGCTATATGTGACCAATACGGGGATTACACCCATCATTGCCCGAAGATGCCTCGATATAGGGATGCATTACAAGTCCTATAGAAATTCAATCTTTGGGACCCCTTTACAACATCCATGCAAATAGAAGAATATGGGTCCAAAACCATCTTATACGTATGAGAAGAGCTAGCATCATGCTCATACTCAACAAACCTAATGGCTTCAAGAAGGAAAACAAAGGTCACACCTCACGTCTCAGTTTTTGCATTGTGAGATGGACCTGATCATTTGATCACTTAATGCGTAACTTTAGATTTTTTTTCAGAGATGGTACCCGATCACCCCAATGGTCCAAATAGATTTAACCATACGCAATCGACACTCTTGTCAGATATTCCAAGGTAACCACCATATTTGACATTGTCCCTATCTTCCCCGATTATTCTTAGTGTTATATTCTCTGCATTTGTTCATTGCTAATAATTTCGACTTGGACAGTTCAGATTCATAGTCCGTTGAAAGTTCCACAACTTAGGATAATGAAATGTCTAGGTCCATCCTATGCGTATCTAAAGAGAGACGACCAATAGTGAGGTTGCCTTCCTCTCATCGCCACCACCAACCTAGATATGAGAAGGTGACGAGACGCCCCGATAGGGTAGGGTGAAAACCTAACTTCTCATGTGCCTTATGCAATAAAATTAACCACATGGTTAACCAATTTCGTGAGCTAAATAAGTTCATAGACATTTTTTGCATAGTAAACCCCAACCCCCATATAGATCTCTCTAATCAAGAGAAGATCGCTCGCTCCAATTTCCGAATATGCTCCCAATTTCATCACACAAAGAACTGTCAGTATCTTCCACAATTGAGAGCAGCCAAAGCAACATTAAACCAAAATCTCCCAAGACAACCATATCACATAAAATCGAAGACCGAAGGATGGTAAAAACGCAGAAATGCACAATCTCACGACCATCACCAATCATCATCGTCTTACATCATAGGTAGTATTGGATCACATACCATATACTCGGTGAGTACCTTTACTCTGTGCAACATTTGCACCCGTCACTCCTGTTGACCATGTTAGCCCCCATTAATATTTTCGGCCAGTAACCCGCTTGAACCCTTCAAAGGTCCAGCCTCTTTCAGTCCTAGCCCCCGAAATCTTATTGTCCACGCGACCAGGGCTCAGAACCGAGCATTAGTCCCAAAAGCACTTAACATATATGTCTATCGGACGCGCTCTGTGTCGTTCGATCAAAACATAAACCAAAGGCCCAAAATCTCTTCTGCTATGGTGGCCCCGCCGCGCCTCACTCCAAAACCGACCTGTTTTCATCGTACCGCTTATCCAGGGCAAGCGATATTCCTTAAATTACAACGATTTCATTCAGCACACGCCACGCATCCCAGTGTACGAATTCAATACCACCCTCCATCGCGCATTAATGTTCGACCAAAGACGCACAACGATATCTTGGCTAGCCGTTCGATCTTGGGGTCCACATCCGACGGTTGTCGCATTCTGAAGCTGCACAGACGTTAATCTAAGAGAACAGTGCTCCGGGCCCGCAGTCTATCGCCTTCTAGCGCAGTTCCAACCGTCGATTTTGTTTGGAGATCGTATGGCCCAGATCATATGCATGACCACCCATTGACTCGGTCCTCCTCCACGTCATCATCACACGCGTTTAACATATTTCTCCACCACCATTCATATATTTCGTTTATACGTCATATTTTAGCGTTTTACGATAGGAACCTCTGCCCAGTCTGCTCACCATGGTTTCACTGTGTTTTCACCGCCACCCTGCATTCTTTCACCATTTCATCGCATCGCCTTGTCACCCAAGTCTTCTCCATTTCACTGCCATCCCCGTGCATTTTTTTTCCTGACAAATTTGTGGGTTTTGCAGGTTTGCAGCGATGGAAAATTGCCAGTTAATTATCGCCTCCATTACAGAAATCGAAGATGCACCGAGGGATCAGCTTGCGAAGGCAGAATTTATGAAGAAAAGCCCTAGGTAGTTGTTGTGACATGGCTTTCATTAATGAAGCAGGATGTAAATCTGTCAAACCCCTTAGAGTAATTCAAAAGGCAGATTTTAGTAGATGAAAACATTTATGTCGCGGCAAATAGTATCAGTTAAAAATCAAGGGATTCAGCGTCCGGCATTGAGGATTTCAAATCCTAATTCAGGGTTTAGAAGGTAGAAAGTACAAAAGAACAACAAGCAATGCTCTCAAGGTTTTATTTCGGCCGAATTTTCTTCAGGAAAGGACAAAATGTTCATGTGGATGTATCTCTATACTGGGTTCCTGAAGAGATTTTCTACTCAGTGCATTTATTTCTGCAAGCGGATTGTCAAGTACATTCAGCATTTCGTAGCCATCAAACAGTATGGGCGGGCACTTTTTCACCATTTTGTTTTAATGAAGCAATTAAATGTTATCACCTACTTCTTTTATTGGTTTTTATTCTTTCTCTATAAAAACCCAGACGAAACACATTGTAAGGGTTCCAGACTTTTATCAGAAAATGGTGCTGTGAAAGGGTTTTTGATATACATTTTGTAAAGCTCTTGTATGAAGGCTCAGAGCCCGTAGGGTCTCAGTGAGGAGGAGTTCTGTCTGTCTTAGAGGATTCTGGTCTTTGGTATCCCATAGTATGTAACTTTCTCTGATGTGTTTAATATAATGTTTCATTTCACCCATCCTCTTGTATCATGTACTGGAATGCGAGTGGCTCACTGATTTTAGGTAAGGATTTATCCTAGTTGATACCCTTACTTGGGTCAGTAAAGCGCTTTAAATATGGCTCAGGCATGATATACTGTTTCATATGCATTTCATCCATATTTCTTCTATATTAGTTACTTTGGGAGGGTGCTTTTAAAATGCCATTGTCATGTATGGATTCTTAGATTGATAAGCCCATATGTGGTTCTGTTGTGTATCTGGGTACCAGCTCAAGGTTAACTGATATCTTCTTAATATTTCTCTCACCGCACACACACCTTCTAATATTTGATTTCTGTGGCATATTACTTGAATCGACCCTCTTTACAGTAAATTGTCTCTTAACTGTCTGATGCTTTTGTATTGGAGCTTTGCATCTTGTCTCTGCAACGATACTTTCTCTGTGACAATTTCTGTAGATTCTGGTCCCATTTAAATCAATTTACTTGTATTACAAGAGATAGAAGGAGAGCTTTTGGATTGACACCCGAGTTATATTACATGCTCCTTGCTATGATACGATGTCCTAGGCACTGGTCTATGGAAACTCTAGGCTATCTCTAGGAGCGACAACATCTTTCTGGCGCCGTTGCCGGGGATCGAATTTAAGAAAATCAATTTCCCTGGGCCTCGACAAACCATATTCACTCTCTAATCAGGTGAGCACAGAGAGTTGAAGAGTTGTATGTCTCTCACCTTGGCGACTCCACTGTTGTTATTTGATAAATCTATTTGTAGTCCTGGCTCCTCGTAAGCCACATTTGAGGTCAGATACGTCTCAGCCAAAGACCCCTTCAGTGTCTGACCCAGAAAAGATCATACATAGAAGAATTTGGAAAGAGAAGAGGTCAACCCGTGCTGAAATTCCTGAGCTTTCTATAGAAGATTACCCGTCCTCTTCTTCTCAAGAAATCCCAATAGAAAATCCCGACTCCACTATGGGAGATACAAAATACTATTCAGATAGCCCACCTAGAGGAGGTGTCAAAGCTAAAGAGAACTTTCACCCTTCTCCTGAGGCTGAAGTAGTCAAAGAAGTCACCGAACTAGCTGCTGTTAACCGTGAATTATTCCCACCTACACCTCAGGCTGCTGTGCAATATATTCCTATTGTTATTCATACCCCACTTCCACCTCCTCCTCTTCCTCCATTTTTACACCAGATTGTTGCACAACCCCCACCTCCTCCAATGGCTAATGTTCCAACCTTTTTTTTGAATAAATATGCTCCCCTGGCATTACCTCAAGTGCTGAATGATATGCCACAGGATTATTTGAAGATCTTGCCCAGATTCACTGGGGAAAATGAAATTGATGCTTAGAAACATCTTGAGACTTTTTGCTCTTTTGCAGAGAACTTTAATGTAGAACATTTGGATGTAGTCTTAAGACTATTTGTGCAATCCCTGGACGGTGAAGCCAGAAAATGGTTCAAAACATTAGGAAACCGTTCCATAACCACTTGGGATGATATGGAAAATACCTTTCTCAGAAAATGGGGTGAAAATAAAGATCATGGTCAGTGTCTTACTGAATTCAATACACTAAAGAAGAAACATAATGAAGGGGTGTCTGAGTTTATCAAAAGATTTAACAAGTTATATCTAAACCTCCCTGCAGATATGAAGCCTCATCAGAATGCTGCCAAAGTTGTTTTCATAGCAGCCTTTGACTCATATTTTGGTTTCTCTCTCAGGGAAAGAAAGCCTGCCACCCTAGATGATGCTCAGTCAGATGCTCTTGAGTTGGAAGAAAATTTTTCTTCCACTGGAAAATTAAGAGGGAAAGCTGAACAGGATACCAGAAGAAGAGGCAAAGAGGAAGTATCTACTTCTAATCAGGATAAGGATTTAGATAGAATTGAAGAAATGAACAAAATGATTAAGAATATTTCTAACAAATTGGTCAAGCTTGAATTGGAGACCAATAACTCAGCTTCCAAGAACTTCCAAAATGCTCCAAACAGGGGTTACAATCCTCAGTATAGAAATCCACCCCTGCAAATATTTCCGAGGGAAGCAAAGGAGCAACAGGATCAAGTGCCACACCCATTATACCTGGAAGGCCCAGCAGATGACTCCGCTAAAGATGCTGCCTATGAACTGCAAGATGCAAACCTCGCTTTCTCAAACAATGACGAAGTAGAATGCCCATTACAAGAAGAAGAAGAAGAGATCAGAGACACAAAAGATGCAAAAATTGATCATTATTGCAAATAGTTTAATGATTTCATGCAAGCACATTTCAATAGAAGATATGATCTCAGATGTTCCAGGAAGAGAACTCGTACTCAAGAACAAGAAGAAGAGCCACCACAGAAGGAAGTATCTGCTCAAAAGGAGTCAACAATATAGAAAGCCATATAAAAAGGTAAGGGTCCTATAAACAAACCTTTGCAGTCTAGTGATCAAATTCCTTCTTCTTAAAAAGTAGTCACTCCTCCTAATGAGAAAGTTGTACCAAAAGAAGTTAAATACTCAGCTGAAAATAAAGATTCAAAAGAAGTTGTAATAGAAAAGTCCCCTCCTGATTTTAATCTGCAAAAGGAACTTGAGAAAATCAAAATCCCAGTCCCCTTGACTGAGCTGCTGAAACAACCTACATATCAATCTCAAGTTACTTCTTTATTGTTCCCTCCTGAAGCACCAATAATTCCAGATAGTCTTAACCTCCAAGAAGAAATACCTATGGTTGTTTTTGGCCCACATGTCGAGGAGATAGATCCCTCTACTCCTCCATTTTATGTGTCTCTAGTGATTCATGACCTGCTATTACACAACTGTATGCTAGATTCTAGAGCCTCCATAATCTTATGCCTCTATCAGTCATGGAACAACTAGGACTAAAAATCACTCGCCCATATAAAGACCTATATTCATTTGATTCCAAAAGAGTTAAATGCTTGGGAATGATTAAAGATTTAGTGGTCAATTTGGCCCAAATTCCCGCAAAAAGTATAGTAATGGACATTGTGGTGGTTGACATCCCAGCTCGCTTTGGCATGTTGTTGTCAAGATCCTGGGGAACAAAAATTGGTGGGTCACTCAAGATGGATTTAACCTATGCCACTATCCCTGTTTTTGGTGGCTAGGAAAGGAGATTATACAGAGAAACTAGATTTGTCAAGATGGTTACAAAGGCTGATGGCTCTGTTAACTCCCCAGTCTACAGTAAAGAAGGAGATTTTTCATGCTTAATGCTGGAAGAAGATCAAGACTATGCTCATGAGCCATCATTTTGTCAAGTCAAAACTGAATAGCCTTCAGAGAACCATGAAGCAAGAATCTGGACATTACATTTTGATGGGGAAAATTCTAAAGAAGGCAATGGAGCTGGAGTACTATTAATTTCCCCTACAGGAAACTGGGTCCCACTGTCTTTCAAATTGGAATACGAGGCTACTAATAATGTAGCTGAATATGAAGCACTGCTGTTAGGATTGCAGACAGCCAGGAGCATGGGCATACAATGTTTAAAAGTTCTGGGAGACTCTGAGCTGGCAGTCAGACAAATCAGAAATCAATGTCAAACTAAACATCCCCGATTGAGGGAATACAGGAATGAAGTGTGGGACATGATGGAGAACTTCTTCTTAGCATTCAATATCCAATTCATGCCCCGGGAACAGAACAGAATGGCAGACTCCCTTGCTGTGGCTGCTAGTACATTTCGTCCTCCCCAGAACCCTCTCTTAAGATATGAAGTTGAGGTGTGTTATCGACCATCAATCTCAGATAACATCAAGCACTGGCAGGTATTTGAAGACGATGAACAGATGAAGAGATTCCTGGAGACAGTGGGAGAATTCTCTAATATGGATATTGATGATTGTGAGGAAGATGAGGCTAAGGATACTCCAGAAAATAAATGGGAAGAGAAAATAGCAGGAAGTAAAGTGCTGCAGTTAAAGGGAAATGTCATCCCTAGAGGGTTGGTGCCTCTAGAAAGATTATTTGACAAGAATGATGTCCCATTGCAGCCTAGTAAACTGGTAGAAGAAAATCAGGTAGAAGATCTAAATCTGGGTACTAATGTTGAGCCCAAAATTGTCAAATTATCTAAGAAGGTCCCAGAAGAATACAAGCAGAAATACCTGAAATTATTTCAGTCATACAGGGATGTGTTTGCATGGTCTTATCAGGACCTGAAAAATTTTGATATCAATATAATGCAGCATAGAATTCCTCTGAAGGAAGATGCAAGACTTTATAAGCAGAAGCTCAGACAGATTAATCCTCTGCTGCTTCTGTCCATTGAAAAGGAAATTAAGAAGCTGCTAAAGGCCAAAATAATTGTGCCATTGAGATACTCTGAATGGGTGGAAAACCTAGTCCCAGTCCAAAAGAAGAATGGAGAAATAAGGTTGTGTGTAGATTTCCGAAATTTAAACAGAGCATCCTTAAAAGATAACTATCCATTGCCAAAGATGGATCACATTCTGCAGAAAGTGGTCGGAGCTTACAGAATGTCGATGATGGATGGTTTTTCTGGTTACAATCAGGTGGCCGTACTTCCAGAAGATTAGAAGAAAACTGCATTCACCACACCATGGGGCACATTTATGTATGCCAGGATGCCTTTTGGATTGATTAATGCAGGGGCCACTTTCCAAAGGGCTATGGACATTGCTTTTTTTGGGGAGCAGGATAAATTTTTGGTGGTATACCTCGATGATATCACAGTGTTTTCAAAAGGTGACGCTGAGCACATTGAGCATTTGCACAGAACCTTTGAAAAATGCAGAAGGTATGGTCTTTCTCTCAATCCACAAAAGTCTTTATTTGCATTAGAGGAAGGCAAAATTTTGGGGCATATTGTAACTAAAGAGGGGGTAAGAATATACCCTAAAAGAGTGGAATTTATAAATGGTATTTATCTCCCCAGGAGTAAGAAAGAAGTGCAGGTGTTTCTAGGCCGAATCAATTTTCTGAGAAGGTTTATTCCTAACTATGCTGAGATAGTTAGGCATATAACTGATATGCTGAAAAAGAATAATGAAGTAAAATGGTCCCAGGAATCTAGAGAGGCATTCACCAGGATAAAATAGGCACTTGCTGAAGCTCCTGTGCTAGCTGGACCAGATTATGCAAAGCCTTTTATGATCTTTTCCTTTGCATCACCACATACAGTAGCCGGAGTGTTATTACAGAAAAATGAAGAAGGATATGAGCAGCCTATTGCCTTTTTCAGTCAGGTGCTCCATGATGCAAAAATGAAATATAATATATTGGAGAAGCAGGCCTATGCCCTGGTAAAATCCCTCAAAGCTTTTCGCATATATATTTTGCAGTCTCACATCACTGCATTTGTACCTACTGCAGCGGTAAAGGATATTCTTGTTCAGGGAGACAGTGAAGGAAAAAGGGGAAGGTGGATTGCTAAAATACAGGAGTATGATCTAGATATCCGCCCTACCAAGCTGATCAAAGGACAGGGGCTTGCAAAAATTCTATCTAAATCAAACTATCAAGCTTTGGGCATAAATTTGTCTATGATTTCAAGTGAAGAGTCTGAGAGAGAAGGGGAGCAGCAAGGACTGGAAGTTGCTTCTCAGAAAACACATATAAAATACCTCACCAGTCCATGGTACAGAGAAATAGTTGAATATCTTTTGACGCTTAGCTGTCCTCCAAGTTGTAATAAAGCAAAATACAGGGCTTTAATATTAAAATAACAGAAGTACATAGTTGCTAATGGGCAGCTATATTGGAGAGATCCTTCTGGAATCCTACTCCTATGCCTTACAGAGGATGAAGTAGAGAGTATAATGGTGGAATTTCATGAGGGAATCTGCGGAGGACATTATAGCTGGAGGGCTACAGCTCATAAAATCATGAAGGCCGGTTTCTACTGGCCAAAATTATTTGGAGATGTTTTTACTTGGGTCAAAGCATGTGATAAGTGTCAGAAATTTGCTGAGAGACAGAAGTTGGCAGCTCTGCCCCTGATTCCAGTTCATTCGAATGAGCCATTTCAATAATGGGGAATAGATTTTATTGGAGAAATACATCCCCCATCAAGTGGACAACATAAGTGGATATTGACAGCCACATATTACTTTACAAAATGGGTGGAAGCCATACCTGAAAGGAATGCTACTGACACTGTCATCATAAAGTTCATGGAAGAAAACATTATATCCAGGTTTGGCTGCCCTGCTATAATAGTGACTGATAACGCACAGGCCTTCAAATCTGCAAAATTTGTGAATTTCTGTCAACAGTATAATATTGCACTTAATCATTCCACAGCCTACTATCCACAGGGAAATGGTTTGGCAGAATCTTCTAGTAAAACTCTGGTGAGGGTCTTGAAGAAAACTATAAATGAGAATCAGAAGAATTGGGATTCCCAATTAAAATTTTCTCTGTGGGCTAATAGAATCACTAGAAAGAGAGCAACTGGGAAATCTCCATACGAATTGGTATATGGACGAGCAGCAGTGTTTCCTGTGTAGTTGGCTTACCAGTGGCACATTTCATGCAAGAAAGTCAGGAGGAACCTGATGATATGATCAGGAGAATCAATCAATTGGTGGAATTAGAGGAAACACGGGGCCAAGTGAATCAGAGATTAACAGAATATCAAGAGAAAATGAAACATATATTTGATCATCATGCAAAAGACAGGAAATTGCAGATTGGAGATCTAGTGCTCAGATGGGATGTACGAAGAGCCGAAAAGGGAAAACATGGTAAATTTGATCCACTTTGGTTTGGCCCCTTCAAAATTGTGGAACAGGGAGGTAATAATACGTTCATATTGGAGAATTTAAAGGGTGATTTGCTTGATGCCCCTGTAAATGGTCAATTCCTTAAGCCCTATTTCCAATTCTGATTCAGGTCAAGAGCCTGATGTACCATATTGTATATTAGTCTTTGTTTTACCTTTGTCGGAATAAGGTGTGTGCTGACAAATTATGGAGTAAAAAGCAGAGGGGCCAAGGAAGCAGAGTTCATCCAAAAGAGTATTGGATGGTCTGCGGAGTTCTCGACACGTCCAAGGATGAACGTGTCGTCCCCAGATGGAGCCGATGTTGACCATGTTAGCCCCCATTAAGATTTTCGGCCAGCAACCCGCTTGAACCCTTCAAATTTCCTATCAGGGCATGAGGAATTCATTTTTTGCTTACCGTTACCTTTCCCGCCCCCTGAAATGCATAAGAAAGGCCACAAATACGTATTCGAAGTCATAAGAGATCCAACCTCTTTCAGTCCTAGCCCCCGAAATCTTATTGTCCACGCGACCGGGTCTCAGAACCGAGCGTTAGTCCCAAAAGCACTTAACATATATGTCTATCGGACGCGCTCTGTGCCGTTCGATCAAAACATAAACCAACGGCCCAGAATCTCTTCTGCTATGGTGGCCCCACCGCGCCTCACTCCAAAACCGGCCTGTTTTCATCGTACCGCTTATCTAGGGCAGGCGGTATTCCTTAAATTGCAACGATTCCATTCAACACATGCCACACGTCCCAGTTTACGACTTCAATACCACCCTCCATCGCGCGTTAATGTTCGACCAAAGACGTGCAGCGATATCTTGGCTAGCCGTTCGATCTTGGGGTCACATCTGACGGTTGTCGCATTCTGAAGCTGCACAGACGTTAATCTAAGTGAACAGTGCTCCAGGCCCGCAGTCTATCGCCTTCCAGCGTAGTTCCAACCGTCGATTTTGTTTGGAGATCGTATGGCCCAGATCATATGCATGACCACCCATTGACTCGGTCCTCCTCCACGTCATCATCACACGCGTTTATCATATTTCTCCACCACCATTCATATATTTCGTTTATACGTCATATTTTAGCGTTTTACGATAGGAACCTCTGCCCAGTCTGCTCACCATGGTTTCACTGTGTTTTCACCGCCACCCTGCATTCTTTCACCATTCCATCGCATTGCCCTGTCACCCAAGTCTTCTCGATTGCACTACCATCCCCGTGCATTTTTTTTCCTGACGAATTTGTGGGTTTTGCAGGTTTGCAGCGATGGAAAATTGCCAGTTAATTATCGCCTCCATTACAGAAATCAAAGACGCACCGAGGGATCAGCTTGCGAAGGCAGAATTTATGAAGAAAATCCCTGGGTAGTTGCTGTGACATGGCTTTCATTAATGAAGCAGGATGTAAATCTGTCAAACCCCTTAGAGTAATTCAAAAGGCAGATTTTAGTAGATGAAAACATTTATGTCGCGGAAAATAGTATCAGTTGAAAATCAAGGGATTCAGCGTCCGGCATTGAGGATTTTAAATCCTAATTCAGGGTTCAAAAGGTAGAAAGTACAAAAGCACAACAAGCAATGCTCTCAAGGTTTTATTTTGTCAAAATTTGCTTCAGGAAAGGACAGAATGTTCATGTGGATGTATCTCTATACTGGGTTCCTGAAGAGATTTTCTACTCAGTGCATTTATTTCTGCAAGCGGATTGTCAAGTACATTCAGCATTTCGTAGCCATCAAACAGTATGGGCGGGCACTTTTTCACCATTTTGTTTTAATGAAGCAATTAAATGTTATCACCTACTTCTTTTATTGGTTTTTATTCTTTCTCTATAAAAACCCAGACGAAACACATTGTAAGGGTTCCAGACTTTTATCAGAAAATGGTGCTGTGAAATGGTTTTTGATATACATTTTGTAAAGCTCTTGTATGAAGGCTCAGAGCCCGTAGGGTCTTATAGAGGAGGAGTTCTGTCTGTCTTAGAGGATTCTGGTCTTTGGTATCCCACAGTATGTAAATTTCTCTGATGTGTTTAATATAATGTTTCATTTCACCCATATTCTTGTATCATGTACTGGAATGCGAGTGGCTCACTGATTTTAGGTAAGGATTTATCCTAGTTGATACCCTTACTTGGGTCAGTAAAGTGCTTTAAATATGGCTCAGGCATGATATAATGTTTCATATGCATTTCATCCATATTTCTGCTATATTAGTTACTTTGGGAGGGTGCTTTTAAAACGCCATTGCCATGTATGGATTCTTAGATTGATAAGCCCATATGTGGTTCTGTTGTGTATCTGGGTACCAACTTAAGGTTAACTGATATCTTCTTAATATTTCTCTCACCGCACACACACCTTCTGATATTTGATTTTTGTGGCATATTACTTGAATCGACCCTCTTTACAGTAAATTGTCTCTTAATTGTCTGATGCTTTTGTATTGGAGCTTTGCATCTTGTCTCTGCAACGATACTTTCTCTGTGACAATTTCTGTAGATTCTGGTCCCATTTAAATCAATTTCCTTGTATTACAAGAGACAGCAGGAGAGCTTTTGGATTGACAACCGAGTTATATTACATGCTCCTTGCTATGATAAGATGTCCTAGGCACTGGTCTATGGCAACTCTAGGCTGTCTCTAGGAGCGACAACAACTCCCATGGTGCAAAATCATGCCCAATGTGACAAACATTTTGACATCTTTGCATCCAATTCCATTCTCATTTAGACGAATATTCTTGTACCCCTCGTACATCGCCAAGGTTACATGAAACTCCTCTTACTGAAATCAAACCAATCATCGCGAAAATCCTTCCGCCATCTAATGATGATGACACACAACATCATATATGATTCATCTCATCATCCGTGGGAACCATGATTCGTGTTGTTTGCTCATAATTTCTTGGTGTCGAGACTGATGCAACTATCGTACAGGTATTAGTACCTTCAAAGGTGCAAATTGTCCCATCTATGCTTTGTCAACCTCATCTGGTTCTATGACATCAACCACATAATCATATTCTTGTTTTTCGACCAAAATTTATAGGCCCGAATCCACTCCTCACGACCTCGCACAAACAAATTACCCCTTAGACATCCTATTTCACTCTGATGAGGATATATTAGAGGCCATGACAGAACTTGAATGTATGTGGGATGCCATGCACCACCACTCATTTTTTCTATTAGAAAAAACATTTGTGCCTAGCATCATAGAAACCCATGATATGTGTGCCATTGAATCGAAATGTTTCCTACCATTAGGAAAAGTATATTGGTTCAAAAATTATATCCCAATGCCCGATGTGTTTGAGGAGGGGAACATGTCAAATATCTCACCTACCATTAAGGTTTATATTTAAATAAACCTTGGAACTATTGAAGAGATATTATTGGGGGAAGCATGCTTCCCAGAAGAGGTAACCTCCTACACAGACCTGTCTCTAGAATATATGGACATTTCTGTGTGGCCACATTCTGAGATGCCTAGTATCAACCCTGTGATCATAGAGCACCACACTGACACATGAACTGATGCTTACTTTTTTGGAAAAAATCAATGCCAGCTTCACTTGGTCAGAGAACCCATCAGGTGCGCCTTCTAGTGTTTTGGTACATCCTTCTTTCCAGTTTGCATATTTTGATATATGGATTTTTTCACTTAGGGTATTGGCTTTTTAAGTTGCAGGATATCAACACCTTCATAGCAAGCTCACTCCCTCGATGGAAATCAAAAGACAAGGTATCATCCTCCACTCAACATGATATGATTCCTCCAACACTATTCATATCCTGCCATCATGTCTTTGACATTAACCATAGGGTTCACCATCTTGACCACGCTTACCATCACCTTCTACTTGCACATGGTAAGCGCCCATGTCGGTTGATATAGCCCCACATGCATGGATCGCCCTATTTCATATTTCCCTTCACACTATTGGTATCCATGTTCATCCCCCGAGGCCCGAGAGTTATTTTCCACACATGTATTGAAGATCAACCTCATACTTCTCTTCTTTGCACCTTTCTATCCTCCCCTACTCTCGGGATGTCATCCTTATCACGAACGGATTGAACTACATGCACCACCACATGCTACACTGGGCCTAACATCCACCCATATTATCATAGCCCATCTGTGACATTCCATCTGCCTCATCAATCCCACACCGAGACCAGCCAATGGGCCCCCCACCCTCAGCAAAATACTTTACTTGCAAAATCATGCACGATCATACGTAATGAATGGGGCACATGTCTTTGTGCTTGGACATCCAAACCACTTTCATATTATTTTGGAAAGTGTACAAAAATTTGTTTTTTAGGAGAAAGACTTCCACCCACATTTACATTTTATACTTGGAAGCAGTCCCTAGTATCCCTTGGTCGAAGTTGCAACACTTAGGAGAGACCAAGGGTACACCAGGGGTACCCAAATCATAAGTTATTAAGACTGTTGCCACTCGGATTTACAGCTTTGACCTCTGGACCATCAACCATCATCATTAGTTTCAACCATCTCTCGCCATCATGTCTCGTTGACCCGTTACATCAAGCCTTGTTTTCATTAGAAACATTGGTCCCTAGTATCCATACTTAATTTTGATCGGTTGATGCTTCCTTCCTGTCGACTCCAACACTCATTATCCAAGAATGAGGTAGTACCTTGGATCAATCCTCACCATTAAAGGGGCATCCTTGGATGGCACAGTGGGAATTAACATCGCCCACTGATGTCATCGATCCTCTTGACATTCAACATTAGAAAAGTTATCATGTCAAGATAGGTATCATACTTAATAACTGTTGCACTCTATCAAAATTAGTCAAAGACCCATATATTAGTAAGCATGTCTTTCAGAAATTCTTACACGGGAAGGTTCCCAAATGTCAAAGACCCATGCTATTACTAAGCACTTCCTTCATAAATGCTTTACCTAAACAAAAATTGTGGGTTCCATATTCAACATTTTTCTATTAAAATAAAATAAAATAAAACCCTTGAGGGCATCAACAATCATCATCATCAACCAGCAGCAGGTCACCTACCAAAATGTGACTTAAAAAAACCAATATCTGTCAGATTTTGTTAACTACTCATCATCACAAGCATGGGCCATGCCCACCTCGTAGAAGTAATTTTTCATTTTTATCACTTGCACGTTTCCCATAGAGCATGGTGTCTTATTTACTTTCGACGAGGGGTTCCCCTACTTATTTCCACAACAAGTTACTCTCTCTCTCTCTCTCTCTCTCTCTCTCTTAAAAGGATCAAACAGAAAATAAAACGTAATGTATTTTGGCTATACGGTTCCTGTTAGAACTCATACATCCTGGAGCAATTGTTAACACCATAAAATCGTACAAGAAAAAGACATTATAGAATGTCAAGCAAACAAAACAAATGAACATTTTCAAGGAGAAATACATTATGAAGGAAAAAAAATTAATTCTTTCCTAAGGTTCAGTCATAAATTGGCGGGAAGCGCACCAACAACAAATAAATTTTTTTCACATCGTGCTTTATCCTTCGATAGTCGCGCGGTCCTGGGGATGGCAAAAAGTCACCATCCAGGACCACTTGACACACTTGTTAAAGATGATTCTCTGTCAATTGCAGTCAATGACAACTAAATTTGAGCCACCATGAGGAGGCATGCAACCCATAAAGGAATCTCTTGTCATTCTCTTGGGTCATTATCAATATTGGGCCAAGAGAGGAAAGAGAGTCCAAAACATTTCTATATAAATTGGCCATGGGAAGAGCAAAAGGAGACACATTGTTATGCAGGAAAATTTGCTTCTATAAAACCAACATTCAAGAGTGTTGAATCAGGAGGATTGAAGAGTATATCTTGTTGGCCATCCAACATCCTATAGAAGAAGAGAGCTCCACCATTAGAGAGTTATCACAATATTTTTTAGAGAGGGGATAAGAAATTAGGGAAAGGGGCCTCCTTGTAGAGAGTTTTTGAGTTCCATATCTCAAGGGACTCACTACAAATGTGTTAGAATTGTATTATTCTTACCACTAGCAACCAATAAAGGGAGATTTATCGATCTTGCGTATTGGTTTGTTTCTCCATTTGAGCATGTTTTGTCTTGTGATTTCTTGTTTTATTTTATGTTCTTAATATGCATCTCTTACCTTATGAGTTACGTTTACTATGTTTGAAGTTTTTCCATTAACAACATCATCTTATTGTCTATGATCTATGTAGGAAGCAACCATACTGCTAGAATGGTGTCTTTGGTACACTCTTGTGAAAAAAACACCACTACAATGTGCATTCAACATCCTTACATATTCATTGGTATGCTCCACATTGAAGAGACTACCTTCAACCCTAGCATTATGGAATGTGCACAAAGGCCCCTTGTTGGTGACATGGACCTTAATAGTCTAGTTCAGTTGATAGGGATTGGGAGAAACTAAAAGGTAAATTATGTGTGACATTCTGAATCGTGTAACAAGTGTAACACTCCAAGTATATGAAAAACTAAGATAATTCTATGCTCCCCTTTATTATTAATTTTAAACGTGATTAAAAGGCTAACATAGTGAAGGCATGCAGTACACAAATTAAGCTAAACATAGAACCCTTGCACATAAATGAATATGAAAACATAAGGAACAAAATAAAATGTTGCAAATATCATTTTGCCTCATATTTGCTAGTTAGAACCCTAGACACCTAAACAAAATAAAGAAGCAAACACACAAGACTAATGCCAGGCAAGCATCTTCGATACAACAAACTAAATACAAATGATAACAGTAAAAGGAGATGCTCAAGCTTATACAAGCCAAAACATAAGATATCGTGGTACAAAAATATTAACCATACACATACAATATATAATGCATGGCTTCACAAAATTGGCCTATCAAAGAATTTGGGAAAACTGTTTGTGCTCAACCTAGTCTCCTAAATTGAGTTCATTAATTGTCAACCAGGGTCAGTAAACTGCTGAAGTGTGGTGCACTATATGTGCCTAGGTATATATTTCCCACTACGTTGTGTTTAGTGTTTTCTGATGTTTTTGGTTTTATGGTTTTATTTTGAAGAGGAAAATAACTAAGTGCTAAATGAAGGGAAACTATTGGTCAAAACAGAGTGATGCCTAAACTATGATGGTAAACAAATGCAAATGCTGAAACAAAACAGAGTCTAACTATGACTAGCAACCAACAAATACAAAGCTTGATAATGACTCTATTGTAAACTCACAACATGAAATTGAAATGAACCTGAGAAATGAACAAGCTAAGTGTAAATGAAGTTTTCTCCTAAATCACTAATCAAACAGATAACTTACAATGTACAACATCTTTATCCATGAATAAATATTTGTTGGAAAATATGTGGAAAAGAATATTTGTAACAAGGTAAAGTTTCTACTCTAAACTAGTTTCTACTTCTGTTTTGCAACTCAATTTAACACCATTAAACCTTTCTCAAAAGTTATAGATGTCCTTTCAAAAATAGTCTTTGAGAAAGAGGCTTGTTTGTGAAATGATAAGGAAGCTGCAAAATACTCCAGACCTTATAATAATACTATCTTTTGTCCAGATAATTGTGTATGAGTATGAATTTTGAAGAAAAGAAGTTTTGTAAATAATTAAGCCTGTGAGATTGAATTTATCAACTAAGACAAAGTAAGCTACAATGGACAACAGCTAAACTTGAAGTGTTAAAGCAATGAGTTAAAACTAAACTAAGATGTTATTAATCTACAATGAACAATATTAAACTAAAGAGCCATTATCATACTTGAAAAGAAAGGACAAAGCTGAACCACATGCATTCTACCTCCGGAGTATTCTATTGAAATTGACATGCCATTACTCTATGAAATTACACAGTCCATCTTGTTCATCATGAATAGTATGTTGGAAAAGTTTATTAGAACAATTCTGCTTGTATAACTCAATGCAATTGAAACATAAACATAAGACTGAAAGTAAATACTCATCTAAACTGTGAAAACAGAGCTAAAATACTTATCTAAATTATATAAACAGAGCTGCACAAGAGGTAGGGGCCCTCCACCACCTGGTAGCATGCAATCTAAATCAAAATTGACTCAGCTCATGTAGCAGAATGATGCTTCTTTCATTAAAGGAGAAAATGACTGAAAACAGAGTATTCACGGTTCTGAAATATAGCAGAAAAAGCCAAAAAACTAACCAGCGTTGCTTGGTCTCCCAAGTCATATTTATAATTAAATTACATAACAGAACTTGAGATAATGCAGGGATTACTGTCTTTCCCATTCCTATTCGAATTAAAACTCTTATTGAAGGCTGCGTACTTTTGCTGCAGACAGCTGTAGAGTCTGTGTCCCGGTAGAACTCTACCTCTTGGTTTTGGTTTCCCACGTGCATAACCACATGTAGGATTGTGCTCAGACTTTGTAGGGAGCAAGGAATGATGTGGATGAAGTCTGAATTTGCCCATATGCGCCTTTCTTTGAGACGACACCTGTAACCCACTCAAACTGTAAAACAGCTGCAGAATGCGGGATCAGCTACGGAATGCGCGGTCAGCTACGGAATGCCTGTATTCTGTAGCTATTTTGCAGAAAATTGTTAAAATAGCAAAAATCATGAAAATACAATATGTTAATCAATTGCATGTAACCTTTAAGAAATCCTAATCATTCTTCATTGATTTTAGGCTTATGAAGTGATAAAAGAATGATGAAATGAGGTAGAGTGGAATGAAAGAAAGCACAATTTTGAGGCTCAACATACCCCCACTGCAAGACTATTGCATGTCCTCATGCAATTTCATCAAAACTTATTCCATGTGCTTTGAAACCTCTGTTAGAACATCCAACCTTATCTTTTTGCTTCTTTTGGCCCTAATCTATTTTCTAATCTCTGTTAACTTTTCAGAGATTAGTTCTTCATCTTCCTTTTGTAGTGGAGTGTCAAGTTTATTTTCAATATCCATGTCAGTTTCTCTTCTTCTGCTCCATCAAAAGATTTGGCAAAAGATTTTGTAATCTCCTTATGGAAGCCATCAAATTTCTCTATAAAATTTAGCCTCCCTGCTTGTTGTAGTGGCTCCTTGACTTGTGGATATCCTTCCAAATACTTGACTCCAACTGGTTCTGTCCTGACAATTAGCCACATTCCTCCTTTGTGCAGATTATCTTCCTTTCAGAATTACTTTTCTATGCTTGAAGCTAGATTAACTACAGAGTCTAATGCCTTATTTTGAAACTGTATCTCTGTGTTTGAAGATGGATTAGTTGAAGAATGATGCTTCACCCTCAGAATTACCTTTCTGCACTTAGAGATGGATTGGCTGCAAAGTGTAATGGAGGTGAATGGATGGAGGTAATTAAGCTATAAGGGAAAATGAAGTGGCTATGGATTTGATGGAGGATTTATGATGAACTTGTGGTGAAATAAGTGAATGATACAATCTTAAGGAGATGTGGAATAGTAGGTTGGAATGTTGGATAAGGGTTATGGCCAAGATATGTTAATCAATTTGAATGATAGGTTGTTTTAGGAAACATATGATTATACACATTGTATCTATTTCATGTTTTGACTTTTTGCTATTAAAATAATTTTCACAATTTACCTCAGAATTTTGACCTTGTTAATTGCTGTGCTTGATGTTGTTCCTTTGGTCCTCTTTGAGCATGTTGATCTTCAAAACAGAATCCTTCAATTTCCTGTAATCATCATCTCTTTGTAGGTTGTACAATTATGTCAGAACTGTTGAATAAGATGTGGCTGCAACATGCAATCTGTAAAAAGAAATGAAGTATGAATATGGAAGATGGATGTGAAATGTAATGGAGTGAAAGTGGAATAGGACTTTTGAAATGAAATGAAAATGGCGTGAGATGGAGTGAAAGTGGAATGGACTTGTGAAATGAAATGAAAATGGCATGAGATGGAGTGAAAGTGGAGTGAGATGGAGTGGAATTGTAGAATGAAATGAATTTTGAAATTTTCTCTCAAATGGTACATCAGACTTCCCTAAAATTTTCTGAGGTTGTCACCAATATTATTATGCATCTTCCGACGAAAAATCTCTGCCATTGGTTACACGGATCTCCCGGAAAATGAGAAATGGCTGTAGGTGAAAGTGGCCAATTTCTTGAAGAATACATACTGAAATTTTCTGAAATTTTCTGTGTTTATTCACCCTACCTCAATGCATTTACCATAAAAATTTCAGGACCAACGGATGCACGGTTTGAAAGTTATGATAAAATCAATTTCTGCCCTGTTTCACCCTTCATTTTGCCCAATGTTGCAACAAAAAAGTACGCCACGAACTCATTTTAAGGCCAAATTGAGTGATTCAAAAGGGAAAATATTTATTTTTACCTTCTCTACTGCCACATGCTTGCATAATTTCATTTTGATGAAGAAAAGGTGCTGTTGTGCAAAAATACTCAAATTTGTCCTATTCTGTCCATAATGCTGAAAATTGAAAATCTGCCTGAAAAACCCTTCTGAAATGCCCTTAAAAGTTGCTTTTTTCCAAATTATGTCCGCGATTTACTCAATTTATCATATTCTGAGAAAACCCAGAAGCTCATAATTTTTTATTTCTGCACCAATCTCTTGCAATATTTGCTTAAACTGCAAGCATGCGAATAAGTATGCTGAAGTCGGCATGGGAAGAAATCATTTGAATTCTTGATCAATAATAAGAAAATCATGTAAATGCGAGACAACTCACGGATTAATGTAAATGAGTATGAGGTACCTGAACATGTAATAAAGGGCGATGAATAATATTACACATCGCACTGCAGATGACCATCAGAGAGACATTGTACTCCCATTGTTATCAGCAGAAGGGCTTGCCATTGATGTTAGCAGCTCCCAAGGCATACAAATAATCTCTAATCTTAGTCCCAGTAAAGTGTTAGGGTCGATGGGACTTGGGCACATTAGAGGTGGACATAGGAATTCACATCATCTGACTCGAGCATACGAACAAATGATTTGAAGAACATGAAAAGATTGAAATCATAATTCTGCATTTCATTATGAACTTTGCCCAGTTAACGTTTTAATAGCTCTGTCCCAGTCTTGTGTACAGTTTTTTTCACAATAGGACTTATTTTCTCTTTATTTATTTATTTATTTTTATGTCCTACTCTACTTGAAAAAGAAAATCTTGTTCAAGTATATGAATACTTCCAGTGGAACCATGTCTGTAACAAGATGATAGATAAACTCATATGCAGGTTTGAAAAATACTCTTTGACATGTACCAGTATATGAGATGCCAACTGTCTTGATTTAGATGATGTCAGAAGATATTGAATAATTGAGCATTGGAATCCAATGACTGAATTGAACCAAGATTCAATGTAATCTTGTCTTCCTTGTCTTTCCTCTATCATGAAATGCAAGTCTTCGGAGATATGATCTTCATTCATAGAATCTAGTGATAGGCATGCATGAGATTTTTCAATCTCTGGTTCCAATATCTCCTCTTTATCAATAGACATCCTTGATTCTTGGACCTTATCTGAGTCTTCTTCTTCTGTTTGTTGTTCTTCAATGACAGCTGGTGAATCATTTTGCAATACCTCAAAATTGTAAGTTGATTGAGGTGTTTTATTGTTGGGGATATGAAATGGTTGTGGAGGTAGTGGAGTGGGGAATCTTTGGGGTGTTTGTGTGGATGGTAATGGAAAAGGTTGAATTGAGGTAAAATGAGAGTGATATTGATGTTGTAGTGGAGGTAAATGGTATGGATAACATTGATGATGGTAATGGGGATAGAGAGGGAAAGATTGAGAATATGGTGGATTTCCTTGATAAGGCCTTTGCCAACTTTGTTGCCAAGATTGGTTTTGAGGTTGGGATTGAGATGGCCAAGGTTTCCAAGGTTGGTTTTAAAGTTGGGATTGAGATGGCAAAGGTTGCCAAGGCAAGGGTGTTCTCCAATTACCTTGAGGTTGTTGTGCATAACCTTGAAACTGTGCATAGGGATATTGCATCATATTGGGTTGATGAGGCTGCCATAGCCCTCTTGGAGCTACATAACAAAGTTTCTCTTGTGCTTGATTTGCTCAAACTGTAAAACCGCTGCGGAATGCGGGATCAGCTACGGAATGCGCGGTCAGCTACGGAATGCCTGTATTCTGTAGCTATTTTGCAGAAAATTGTTAAAATAGCAAAAATCATGAAAATACAATAAGTTAATCAATTGCATGTAACCTTTAAGCAATCCTAATCATTCTTCATTGATTTTAGGCTTACGAAGTGATAAAATAACGATGAAATGAAGTGAAGGTTTGTAAAGGAAAAGGCAATTCTAAGGCTCAACAAAAACTTCAAAATGATATTTGTAAAGCATAGCAAACATGATAGTAAATACAAATTATTTGTAAAATATTTGAGAACATTAAAGAGAAAATTGCGATAAATGACATTTAATGGCATAATGCCATCAATTCAAATCATGTAGAGAAGGGGAAATAAATAAGTGTTGTGTGGATAAACTAGTAGCTAATCACAATATGGATATCAAACATATGTTATGTGTCAGTTAAATTGAGTTATGGTCAATTCAACTAGTTCCAACTATTGGAATACCGTGGTTATGATGTGATATTCAGCAAAGGAAAGGAATTCCTGAGACACATAGCAATGGAATAGGTGAAGAAGATCAATGCTTGAGTCAAGAAATTGTATGAACTTGAGGTATAAGGTGCATGAAAAGCCTTGAGGAGCAAGGCAGAGACTAGAGAGATGGTGGTTGAGAGGGAGCATGTTAGATATATCAACATGCAGCCTCAAAAGAAGCCTTAGGAAGTAGTGGAGCGGCCATAAATGTTGAAGTAGAGAGGGGGCAGAGTGGAGACATCCAGTCAAGTAGAGACCTTCAACAAAGGGATATTTCAATCCAAGTTGGAAGAGGGAGCACATGAAACTATACCACTAGGAGCGAGGTGTAGCGATGTCGATCCTTAGTCCAAGAATTGCAGAAATTTGGGCAGGTTCCATTGAGGTGTTCTCCTCATGGATTATTACCTTGCTACAAGGGCCCATAATATTCAGTAGTAGGGGGATAAATGTCAGTCACATACTGAGGACTGTAGATCAGTGTTGACCACAGATCAGGAGGCTCAGTAGCAGAGTCAACAAAAACAATGTTTTCCCAGTAGACAGTTGCAAACACAATTGATTCAATGTTTTTTTGGATGCTTCTCAAGTGCAGGTGTTGTAGTAGCAGCAACAACAGTGAGAGGTTTTTCTTTCAGTACATTCCACAGGTGCAGGATAGGGATGGTTGATAATCCCTTTATTGTTGAGAGGGAGTGTTGAAAATGCAGCAAGAAAGTCTCAATTTTGATTTTGCCTTAATTAAAATTGAGGAAATTTTAAATTCCACATCAGCAAACAACTTGGAGGAGATAACTGAGGTGACATGGTTCTTATTACTCAGTTAATAACACTCAATTTGATTTAATGAGTTGAAGTTCAATTTACTTGAGTTGATTCCTAAAAAATAGGAGTCTAACTCAGTTAATTCGAGTTAGGGGCGTGAATTTCATTTGTGTGCAGTGGGTTCCTAAATTTTAGGAGCCTAGGCTGAGTTAATTTCAGTTGGAGAAATTTAATTCATTTAAATTGAATTATGGTCAGTTAAACTAGTTCCAACTATTGGAGGAACTAGTGGAAGGTCAAGTTGTGGAAGTGTAACTTCAAACACACTTAATGATCATCTAAATAACTAATCAATCAGCCTAAATTATTTCATGCATGCATAGAATTTGAGTAACCCAGTTGAGATGGATATTTCAAGGCAGTGTACTATCAATTGTAGACTATTCCAATTTGTACAGGTAATTAATGCAGTGAGAGGAAGGACTTAATTAATGCAGTGAGATGAGGGAATTTCCTAATTAATAGGGGACTAATTCCTCAAGGAAAAATTCAAGGAGAATAGGAGCTTGGAGGCTTGAAAAATTGGCTAAGTATTGGCCAGGTTTAGCTAGTCAAGTAGAGGGATAGACTATACACTTGCAGGTTGCGCTCAAGTTGGAGCAAGCAACATATTTCATATATATTCTTTGATTAATGAAATACAGATAGTAAGGGGTTTTGAGAAGTTGCTTTCCCCTAGATAAATATATGTGCATGTGTGATGTTTCTTATTTTCATGTTGATGTTATGTGTTCTTAATCGTGAATTAAGTTTCGCGGATCAGTAGAGTAGCTTTGATTCTTGTGATTTAGTAAATTCCATGAGAAATTTTAAATCTACACATTAATTTCTACAAATTCCATCTCTTAGTTCACCATTTTCTTATATATGCTTTAAGGAACTTAGGGTTCCCAAATGATCCTGAAATATTTTCAAACATGTCAGTTCTAAATTTTCTCTATAATTTTTTTCTAGGAAGTATTAAATGGTGAAATTTTGATCATATTTAGTTTAAATCTTAGGTAAAATGTGTTTCAAATTTAATATCATCATTTGATATGATTTTAAATATATTCTCTAAGGAATTTAGGGTTCCTGAATGCTCCTGAAATCAATTTCAAATAAGTCAGTTTGGAATTTTGTCTATAACTTTTTTTCGTGGGATATTTTAGAAGGTGAAACTTAGAACACATTTAGGATACATATTGAAGAACATTTGGTTCAAATTTAAGAACTTGGTTCCCTTTAATTTCAAATATATACTCTATGTAAATTAGGTTTTGTGAAATATCCTGGAATCGATTTCAAAAAGTTTAGCTTGGTAATTTTGCTATAACTTCTACTAAGGGAATTTTCACTGTGACATATTTAGGGATCTTGGGAAACATATAGAAGTACCTTAGGTGAAAATTTTAGAATTATATTTCAATAATTGGACCGTGCTATGCTATACAAGTTTTCTCGTGGGAAGAGGACAAAAATTAGCAATTTTTGGGAAAGTTACCATAACTCTCACTTGGCACATCAAATTCTAGTCAAATCTATGGATTTGTAGAGAAGACATATTAGAGGATTAGAGAATAAAGTTTCAGAAAAATAAGGTCTCAAATCTCAAATATATATTACGCAAATGTTTATCCATTCAAATATTCTTCAAATTAAGGTTTTAAAGGTACGTACATTACAGGTGACATAAATTTTGACTAGAATATCCAATTTTTTTGGTGACTGAAAGTTGTGATCAAGAGGTGTGCTATTATTATTTTCTCACATGGCTCTAAATAAATATCCAAAATATACTACGCCAATCAAACCTCCCACAGTCTCATTCATGACTTATGAAGAAAGTGAAGACTTAGAATTTAGGTTCTCCCAATTAGAGAAGAAAGTTGATACATGGATGCTTGTATGTTGAAAAAGGTGGATTTATCAAGTTCTCAAGAAAACCTTAAAAGAGAAATGACGTATGTAATGGAAAATAATATAAATAAATAAAAAGGATTAAATGATGGATGGAACGAAAAATAAAAATAAAAATATGAATGTAAATAAGGAATAAATGATGGATGGAATGGAAAAGAAGATATATGAGAATAAGGAAGAAATAAAAAAGTCCATAAAAAAATTACAAACCATTATATTAAGGGATTTCCCTATAAAGGATATGGAGATCCAAGAAAATCATGCACATGAGGAGAAGCATGATGTTGACACACAATCACACTTGGAAAGTATTTTATTATACTTGGAGATCACGAATCATTCCAAGGTATTTGGAGTGATGCATAAGGGTCTTCCACCTACCCGATATCATGACCATGGAATTCATTTGCAATTTGTGTGCACCACCTAACATTAGGTATTACAAGTATCCACATTCAAATGAGAGTGATATTGAGCATATGGTTCAAGAAATGTTAGAGACCAACATCATTCAACCCAACTATATTGTTTTCTCTTCACCAATGGTGATAATTATAAAAAAAATGGTTCATAGTGTGTGTGTCCATATTAAAAAAAAATCAATAAAATGACAATAGAAGTTAAGTTTATTATTCCTATGATTGATTGATTATTAGATGAATTGAATGGAGATATTTTTGTTGCTAATTTGGATCTCCATTATGGATATCATCAAATCAGAATGAGGAAATAAGACATTCCCAAAATAGTCTTTAGAACACATGAGGGTCATTATGATTTTTTGGTTATGATGATTTGGAATTACAAATGCACCTTCAGCATTTCAAATATTGATGAATTATATTTTCAAACCCTTCCTTAGAAAATTTGTGTTAGTATTTTTTGATGTCATATTGATCTACAAAAAACATTAGGAAGAGCATGTACAACATGTTGACATGGCCTTAACATTAGTGAAAGAGAAACAACTATATGTAAAGCCTTCTGAGCGTTCCTTTGGGGTTCAGGAAGCGGAATATTTGGATCATATTGTATCAAATTAGGGTGTCAATTTGGATCATAACAAAGCCAAATCTACCAGGGAATGGTCAATCCCCAATACTTTTAAGAAAATCAGAGGATTCTCAGGATTGATAATATATTACCGGAAGTTGTCAAGAATTGTGGTAAAAAAGCAATGCCTCTAACAAAATTATTGAATAAGGAAGCATTTTATCAGGCTAAAGAAGCAACCAAATATTTTGAATAACTTAAGGAGCCTATATGTACAACTCTTGTATTGTCGACACCTGACTTCACAAAAACCTTCAATGTGGAGTGTGATGCCTTAGGGCATGACATTATTGCAATTTTGATGCAAGAAAGAAGACCCCTTGCCTTTGAAAGTAGTGAACTTAGAGGAAAGAACTTACTCAAACCCATCTATGAAAAATAAATGATGACCATGATACATGTAATTAAGAAATGACATCCATACCTAATAGGAAGATACTTCAAAGTAAAAAAAATTCACGATAGTTTGAAGTGCTTCTTGGAGAAAATACTACCTTCAGAAGAGTAAAAAAAACGGTTCACAAATTTGTTGGGTTATGAATTTAAAGTGATCTACAAAAGGGGAAAAAAAAATATTGTGGTAGATGCGATATCAAGGAAAGAGGAAGACACAAAGGGTTTAATATGTGTTATTTCCATTTCATGATCTAACTGGGTGGAAGAAGCAAGGATAGAATGGAAGCAAGATGAGAATGTATGAAATATAATTTAAAAAACTACAGGAGGACCCAATGTAGTAGAAAATATTATGTGAAAAATGATTTTTATTGGTATGAAGATTGCTTATGCTTATGTAAGAATTCGACTCAAACAAAATTTCATTTTGGAATTACACACTTCTCCTATAGGGGGACATTCAAGGTTCTTGAATACATACCATAGTATCAAGAAATAATTTTTTAGGAAATCCTTAAAGCATGTGTGAAACTTTTTGTGGTGGAATGTGTGGTATGCCAAAAAAATAAGTGAGAAAAAAACAATATCCCAAGGATCCTTAAGCCATTAGCCATACAAATCTAGCATTGGGAAGAAGTTTCAATGGATTTTATTATAGGTTTACCCAATGCTAAAGGAAAGAGTTTCATTGTGGTGGTGATAGATAGAAATACAAAGTATGCCCATTTTTGGTCACTTTCTCGTCCCTTTAAAGTAAGTATAGTGGCAGAAGAATTCATGGAAATAGTCCCAAGACTACATGTAATAACAAATATTATTTTAAGCGACAGAGATCCAATTTTCATTAGAAATATTTGTACTAAATTGGGTACTCAATTGGCTCACAACTCATCTTACCATCCTTATTTTGATGGAAAATTTGATTGTGAATAAATTTTTAGAAGGATATATACATGTATTTTCATCTAATATATAGAGACAATGGGTCAAATGATTGTCCTTGGCATAACAGTGGCATAATTCATCCTTCCATAATTCATAAAAAATGTTGCCATTTATGGAAATTTATGGATATCATCCTCCATCCATCAAACTTCCCTTGAAAGGGATAATAAAGGCTCATGAAATAGAGGGCCACATATGGAACCAATAAGAGGTTCTCAAACCCTTGAAGGACAAATTGGTAATGGAAAAAAATAGGATGAAACAACAAGAAAATCGGCATCACAGTGAAAGGGAATTTGAAGTGGTGGATTGGATATTTATGAAACTACAACCATATAATCAAGTGTCCCTCAAGAAACAAAACAAGGGAAACAAATTAGCACTGAGGTATTATGGCTCCTATAAGGTGTTGTATAGGATTGGAAGTATGGCTTACAAATTGGAGATGCCTTCATCTTCCATGTTTCTTTCTTAAAGAAGGTAATTAATAACAAAATCCCAATCCAAACTATTCTATCAAATATTAATGAAGAAGGGAAAACAATACTATAACTAGAAACAATCTTGGAAACAAAGGCTCAGCAGCTGAGAAATTGGTAAATTAATGAGTAATTCATCAAATGAAAGAACCTACCAGTGGAAGACACAACATGGGAAGATGAGTTGTTTATGCAGAAACACCTATGGATAGTCAAGTGTTCAGGACAACACTTATTTTAAGGGGAAGGGAATATTAAGCCGCATATATTCCCCATGTTAACCGTTAAAACCCCTTATTAAACCCTATATATTAATTTATTACATTTCTATTATTGTATTGTTATGCAGGCTAGAACCTTTCATGGTCCCATTTTATTATAATTGTACCCTTTGTCTCCTACACACACACACACACACTAAGGAGACCTAGTTTTAGAATCATCAAATCTTTTCTTTTGCATTGTATTCATTGTAAAAGGAGATTCCCCCCTCAAAGTGGATTGTAATTATTGGTTTCTTATCATTTTCAAGGTGCAAGTTTCATAACAAAGTCAAGTTGCTTCAATCCAAATAGAAGTGGAAATGAAATAATTCGAATGGATTGGATCCATATATTAGAGTTAATGATGGTAAAATCTAGGTCTAAATGAAAATCCAGATTTCTAGAAAAAACTAGACATCCAAATATCTAGAAGTATAAAAATTTTATGAATCTAAATGTGCAGAAAAACATGGATGCTTGGGTGTTCTTATAAAAGTTTAAAGTTCGGGTTTGCTTAAAAAACTTGAGCGTTTGGGCATCCAAAATCTGGAAGGTTTCAAAATACCTTAAAATGTAAGCCCATATTTGAATACCATGAAAGACTCCATGTCAGCACAACATATGTTTCTACATAAGTTTCCATGTTTGATTAACATGCCAATTGGCCAAGTTAGCAACCACATGAGATACAATGTTAGCTTAACACATCATATGACATGTCAACTAGGAGAGATAATACATAAGTCTAGAATATGAGAGATATGGAAATTCACACCAAAATAAAAGGTCAGATCTAGATGTTTCTTAAGTAAACATTGACCATTGGATGAAAGAAAATATTGGTTTTAGATCATACTACAATAACCATGGAGAGGAAAGTGTGTCTAGATTATGGTTGTTGAATAACATCTGGATGTTTATATATCTGTATATTGATTATCTGGAACATATCTAAAAGTTACAGAAAATAATTTCCCATATTTAGATTAGCTAGATCTGGATATTTGGAATTCATCCAAAATGCAAACAAAACGATAAAATGGATCTAGATGACAAAAAATTATAGTTGGGATATGATTTAGTGGGAACACATTTCCCTTATATTGGATAACCAATAGCCATGTAATGACAAGTGGAGCTAGGAGACATTTCATTTGCCACATCATCTAATGTACGAACATGACAATAGTACACAATTTTCTGAGGGTCATAACGTTGTATCTCAAACTCTGAATAAGATCAATTTTATGTCATAAGAAAGTGTTTTATGAGTAGAATACGATAATGGCTTCAAAGTTTGGGAATGATGAAACTGAGTGAAACAAAATTTTATTAAAATTAACTCCTTAAGGTGAAATAATGTGTGTGTTACAATAGATTTTGAATAAATGGATTAATGATTAGAACAAACAACACTTAGTAGATATAAACAAAAATGCATGCGAATATATGACCTATCACAAACCATTAAGATAATTAACAAAGGAATATAAAAACTTAGATATCCATTCCATTACCAAAGCAAGCACGTCAAAGAAAATGAAAAAGGCCAATAATCACCATAAAAAATAGTAAATTATTTTAACATAAAACCTTAAACCAAGACTTAAAAAAGAAAGTAGAATTAAAATAGTGAGTTTTTTAAAATTTTAATAAGGGGGCCTTAATTTTGAACAAATTGAAGGGGGAGTTGTCGTGGACACAACAATTGGTGAAACACTGGAAGAACTACTTAGATTTTTCAACAAAAATTTGGGGATTTAACTTAAAATATGAATTTCAATAATAAGTTTCATAAAATGTAGACAATTTTCCAAAGGTTATTTGTACCAAAATGATGCCAAATTTTCTAAAATATTTAACCCAAATTTCAAGTACTTGTCATCTAACATACCCTTTTCCAAGAGCCAATTGGAAAGATAATTTTATTTAATTGGCCACATTTTTAATTGCCTCTATTTTGACCATGGGATTTTTTACTTTTATAACAAGGATATCCAGAAACATTTGTTCCTCATGTCTCTTTTCCTATTATTTATTCACTACCATTGATCATCCATATCCTTAATGAATTTTCCTCAGTACCAGACAAGCATGGCCCTACTACAAGTGAGCATCCATAGCCCCAATAGGTTTACCTATATTTCCCATAGTAATATTTTTTTCAACTTCATATTCATCAAATTATACTCACCCTTTTGATTTGTATGTAAATATTACATATGTGATTTTGGGTGTAGGAAGCGTGGTTATCCAAGAGTTTCTTTGATTTTATAAGTAGGTGTTACCCATTTATGTTTAACGCATTGATATCACCAAATACCATCATAGGAGTATGCAACTTACAATGTTGGCATGAATGGAGCTCAAATAAAATAACATATAAACACTTTTCGTTGCTCTAAAATTACTACTGTATTGCTTAATAGGGATATATGTTCCACTGCAACTTTTAGTCAATGTTAAATAGCTAAGAAATTCATGATGATTATTTTAGATAGAACATACCATGTTTTTTAATGACTTGTAAGAATTATTTTAGTGTGTGGCTAGAGTTAGACCTCATTCAAACTCAAGGGTAAAATATTCATGAAAAAAAAGGTGCCAAATCAATTCAAGAAACACTAGTACTCAAAATAATAAATGAAGGAAATATCTACATTAAGGAAATTTTTAAAGACTCCAAATAAAACCAAATCATGCAAAATAAAATTAAAATGGAATTAAACTAAAGAAAACTACAAATGAACAAATATCAAACATCCAAGTCAAGGTGAAATAAAATAAAAAACAAAAAAACAAACCCGAAATCCAAGGAAACAATGGAGTATGGATGATATGCATAAAAGAAATTTCAATAAAACCTCAAGAAGTAACCAAGGGTAATATATTGGAAAGACATATTTCCAATTACAACTAATGAGAATACCTAATATATGATTTCCAAAATTAAGGACACAACTTGGAAAGAAAAACAAGCAAGTTCACGAGAATGAGTAATCCCACATATTACTGAATCAACCGAACTTTTCTTAGAACATATCAGTGAAAATTCTTTAGAATGCCCAAGAAATTAAATATTAAAAACATTTATGGGCAAATTTTCACCATAATTTACACCCAATTTATACCCCTAGACCAACCACAATGAAGCAGGTATTTTCAAATCAATTGTTTTTTTGAAAACGGAGTATTGCATTTGTTATCTATCACCAAAGTATTTACTTCCTATTGTCATGAAAAACGATTTTTAATTCCAGTAATCCCTACAATTTCGATAAATTTCCAATAAAGCAAGAATATAATACTATTTCTATGGAGATAATCAAAATATTCACGATATAATAAAAGGGACTCCAAATAACTGTTTTTTTTAATATTGAAATATATTTTCATTAAAGCTATGTTTAACATATTATCAGAAATTATAATTGATACACATTACTCAGGCTAAATCTTTAATGGGTGCCCTGGATGCAGGTGTTTGCTAGCGTTTCAAGGAGCCACGGGGCAGCCATGTGGGTAGACACATGATGCACCCACATGATCGATCCTGGGGATCTTCATTGCATTCAATACTAGCGTGAGATTAACTTTAAGGCACCCTCCGCCACCTTCGAGGCGACGTACTAGGTTGGCTCTGCATTTACTCTGCTCTCCATGGCCTTTCCGCCCACCACCCTAGCCTTCTCCTTCTCTTTTCGTCTCGTCGGTCGCTTCGCTGTGCATTTTTCTGTTCATACTTCCCCGCCTATGGTACATCATCTCTGTCCATCCTGTGTTTGCTCTAGTAGCAACTCCCCCGCTAAGTTTGCCTCCTTCCCCCTCCGGTCAGGTGACTCGCCCCCCCTGGTCCATAATGCCTTGTCGCCATAGACTAAGATGTTGTAGAGCTAGGGGGCGTGGCCAGCCATCTCGTCCTCCTCTGTCGACTTCCCTTGGCCGCGACCTGAACTTGTCCATCGATTGGACTGAGCTTGACAACTCCCCCCTTGTCAATGTGAATGCTCATCTCTCCTTGCAGCTCCCATCCCCTGTCCCCTTCCCCTCGACCTCCCGTAGTAAGAAGCGGGCCCGTAAATCCACCATCTCCCCAGAGCCTGCTTTCATCCCTCAGAAGATGAAAGCCCTCCCTGTGCAATCCGCCTCCAGTAACAACAGCGACTTCAGTGATTCCAAAGATAAGAGTGATGGTGGCAGCTCGGACCAAGACGCAGCAAGCAACCAGGATCCGAAAGATGGCGGCAATTCAGACGCTCTTGAGGTGAGACTTGGCCTCCCAGCATCGACACGTTCTCTGCCTATTGCAAACGCATTGATCATAGAGTCGGTGGACGATGACTATGTGTGTAGACTCTTGGAAGAAATCCCTCCCCCCAGCGACAAGAATGCAGGTCTTCCTTAGAATTACTATTTTATCTCTCATCGGCATGCTTATGATTAGGAATGGACTGCTTTGCGTTTTATGTTCAATTTTGAAAACTCTTTCTGCTAGTTTCCCGTTTTGGGCAGCAATTACTCTATGGTTTCTAAGGACTGGTTTCCCCTTATGGGGCAGTCTAGCTCTTGGCAGTAAAATCTTGAATTTTCCCTATGGAATGGACTTGTCCATTCCCCAGGAAGCGCTCTGTAACTTTCTGTTTCATATGATATAATAAAAGTAGCATAACTTAGAAAAAAAAAATATCTTTAATGGGTAGATTGGTGATTAGATTGATTAATTAATTCCTAAATATTGTTAACATAAAAAAATTATTGCAAGACAAGTTTAAACCAACACTCTGATAAGATTTTTGTTTTGTTTTGTTTTGTTTTTCGGAGAGTGTGGAGTGCATATCTAATGTTTGTCAAGAAAAATGTTCTCTATTATTGAAGACATATTTTATTTTCTTTCTTAAACACAATAAGAAATCAAGCTAACAACAACAACACTAAAAAAAAAGTTTAATAATAATATAACCATTTGAATAACACCAATCTTGCAATTACATAGACATAAAAAAAAACATTCATAAGATTAAAGTAGTCTTAATAAAAGATAGAAAGAATTCAAACTTTTATTTAATACGTACATAAACCAGAACCTTTATTCATTTAAAAAAAAAAATGCATCCATTTTGTCGGAATGTTCTTCCATTATAGCTTTCCCTAAGGGGGACATCAGCATGAAATCCCTTCATTCTCATTTCTATCTCTTTCAGGTAGTTATTCTAAGTTTAGCCAATAGATTACTTTTATTAAAAATAATAAAGAGAAAAAAACAATTTAATTAAAAATAAACATACTTGAACTATGTTAAGTAGATTAATAAAGAAAAACAAATCCAATTAAGATAAAATTAAAGTTTTAAGCAACATCATTGAAAAGGAAATTAAATAGTTTAATCTACTCGACTCCTATTCCACATTATAGTAGCCGAAAATAGACTATATAAAGCATAATGCCAATGTATCCATTTAAGTAACTACGAACCTATAAACATATACCTCAATAATTACCAACCGAAGTAGAAACACAATAATTATATTACTAATCATTCTATCCATCATGAGCAAGATAACATTATTATTTTTTTAAGAAATTTTACCTGGAAAGTTCCTCCAAGAAAGTTTCAATTATATCATTAAACTTATTATGGTAGACATATAAATATTGAAGAAAAAACATACATGGATAAAATATCTATTGAGAATCATCTAAAGCAACCCCAAGTTTTATATCGTGTAGAATAATGTTAGTATTAATGGTATTATTAATTTTATTTACAACAAACAACATATTAGCATTATTATACAATGGTAACTTTTTCAAGAATTATTCTTCCAACCAAGTCTAAGTTTGGTAATCAAAATTAAGTTGGAAATCTATTAATGATTGTGGAGGTTTCATAGAATGAGGACAATGAATTATTAATTCAAAAACATATTTGGGTGAGGATGTTATCTTTAAAGAAAGGTGATTATTTTCAATTTTAGAAGAAACAAAATGAAAAATTATTCTAATTATTTCTTTATTATGAATTCTCTCATTTATGTTTTATATTGCAATTTGGAATGGGTGATATGAGAACCTATCACAACCATCACCATGAGGTGAATTTATTCAATTTCATCAGTATCTAATGAATCATCAAAAATGACTTATGGAAGATATTAGAATTATGAGTATCATTGGATCAACTAAATGGATATACATGTGATTTCTCAATACTAACCATGAAATTATCATTTCCTAACTGATAATCCTAGAGTAAGTTAAAGGAAAATTCATATTTTCTTTGATGTATAGTAATCCCTTTTTTTATCGTAATATGAATCTACCCATAAAACGATTTCAATATGAGAATCAAAATGTTGGGAAATCCATAGAGGTGGTAGTTAAAACAATTTCCCTTATTATGACATTAACTTGTGATGTTTTCATTATTAGTATTATATTTCTTAATTATCTTTTCTTATCATCAAGATTAATTAAAAACAACAAAAGAAGAGAACACAAGATATAGGCATGCTGCCAGGGCAAAACCCCCCTTGTGGGTAAAACCAAGTCACAAAATTCTTCCTTCAGTAGATTAAAAATATGAGACGAACACAACTCTTACACTCTAGACTCGAGACTACCTCCATCCATCAATTCAACCTCATCTCCATGCTTGCACCGAATTCTTATCACTGCGATGTCACCAAGTATTGAACTTCTTCCTTGCATAAGTACCGAAATTCTTTGAACTCCTCACTGAATCTCCTCATTATGATATATGAGAGTTTTTTGGTCACTGTAAGTTCATCTCTTGATTGTAATTTGCCTCCCTATGATCAATATTACCAAATCTTCTTACTACAAAGCACCGAAAAATCCTTACTAAGATAACACTGATATATATTCACTGTGATATCCCAAAACTCTGATAGGATTGAAAATGGATTTTTGTGATATCAACGAAGTTCATCTAGCAACCAATCCGAACTCCTTTCCTTGTGATATAACTCAAACAATCTGAGCTTCCTTACTGTGATTACTTCTGTGATAACTGAATTAGATTTCAGATGAGATCCGAACTTGTGATGGTAATTTGAGCGAAGGTTAGACTCCTTTATATAGTTTTTCGTCCATCCTAAAAGAGCCAACATGACATTTATGAATAGTTGTGTCATTATTATGAGCCGACATGCATATTCATTCATTTGTGTAGGTCGACATGTGATCTCCTTATGGAATTCGACTTTATGGAGATCCTTTCAACAACAAGGAGACTTTGATGGTGTTGTACTATACGACACCCCCCATTTATTTTTAATAATAAATGGGTACCCTTTAAAAAATAAATATAAATTTAGAAGCATTATTTCTTTTTAGCATTAAAATATTAAACTTTACGAATAAAGGTTTTTTCTTTCCGTTTTTATTTCATTGCGCTTAGCGAAAAGCTTAAAAAGCCCTTAAAGTATAAATTGTGTCGCGCCTCCTTTAAAGGACAAAATTATAACATTTTGAAAGGAGTTACGATGAGTCGGACCCAACGAAACAATAAAAGAACAACGAAATGAATTCATAAAATCCGTAAAAGCGCAATATCTTGAGTCTTTAGCGCATATTATGTTCCACAACGATTAACCAAATAGAAAATTGTATCCAACGTAATGAATTGCGATATGTGATTTGCACATATCACATTTCTCATTTCACTGGTAGCGAAAACCTATATTATTGGTATCGGCTAAAAGTTTTGATTTTCACTATAACATTTATTATTCAAGTACGTGAACTTATTCTTATTAAATTGATCTGTTATAAGATCTAATGACTTAGATCGTTGGATTAGACATATTGTGTAAGGTGTGTAAGAGATTTGATAATTGAGTTAAGGGTTATGAACATCATTCAATGGGAACAAGGTTCAAACAATTGATATCTTACTTGAAGTGTGTTTTAAATTTAAAGTGTTGAATTTTGATTTATATTGATTTAACGCTATTCTCTGTCCTTGTCTCTAATCATCTCAGATCTGAATTTACTCGTTTCGCTTGAATTCGAGAAACTAACTAAGGAAGCAATATCAACTGGAATGACAAAGAAAGGGAAATCAGTTGTCCAAGTTTCTATTTCTAAGACTACAGACATGCCTCCATTATTCTCAGAAACAACGTGAAATAAGGACAAAGGGAGTTCTTCGTGGGAAGCCATGTACAAATTTTTTGAAGGATAAAAACCAAGAGAACTAAATAAAACAGTAACATCAGATGAGGCAGTTTCATCATAACCGTATTACTTTGAAGTTGCATGTTCGTTTCTCCATAAGATAGCGGCAAGGCTGAATATCGTACCATACACTGATATGGTAAGATGGTTCATTGATAACCTTAACATTGTAGACAAAACATTCAAAAATTCCAAGCTGAAGAACTGCATAGGTTCATTTACCACTGAATATTTGTGAACAATGTATCATCTTCCTTCACCAAAGAAGATTTATGACAAAGATTTCTTGGAAAACTTTTCAAGAAATAATTCAAACTTAATGAAGGTGATAAAAATATGGAAGGAAGATCAGTGAAATATAAATCGGGATAAACTTGGTATGTACCCCATTGCATAATTTCCATCACCTTACTGTTATGTATCAGGAATGTTGTGTATACTATTTTCTAGACCTGATACCACAAAATTCTCCATTGAGTAGGTTCCTTTAATTAGTGCATTCGTCAATTCCACTTTCATGAATTGGGCAGATATTTTTTTTGATAACTTGGCCAAAACCATAATGGATTACACAACCAATAGAGTCTTTTCCACTAGGACAATTCCCCCTTTCTATATGAGCACATATATCATGGACGCCATATGTTTCTACTCAAGTTTTCCTATTATGGGTTGGAAGTGGACAAGCCAAGACCCAAAACCAATTCAAATTTATCATAGAGCACTTTGGGAGTCTGAGTTTCACTTACATTTTTACAAAATTTGTCATGGAGTTATGTTACCTATTTATCAAATTATTTTTAATGAGAGAATTCCCAGAATTTCCAAATAAGTCAATGTTGATATTTTACCTGTATCCCAATGGTTTGGTGAGGAAAAATTTACTTATATCAGAGTTTTTTGTAGTCTATATTCTCCTCATGTCCTACCCTACTATGTTCCAGACAAACGTTTGGCAAGATAAATCGCATACCAAAATCTGGTAAGCGGTATAACCAAGCAACTCAGAGATTCCAAGAATACCATTTGGCATAACTTCCTAGTACAATGTGGCACTTTTTCCATTTTTGACATAGGTAATGCAATTAAAGAAGTTCCAAATATTACTTCATTGAATCTGGATTTAATGCCAAGAAGACAGTATGATCCAAATGATGTAATCCATAATTTTTCCACTAGTCTTAAACTCAGACCGTTCATGAATGAAAAAGATATGTTAGATGATTTATTTGAAGGTGTAGAGAATTTTGCAGATGTGTTAAAAACTACATCAAATAAGCTTAGTGTGGTAGACCTTAATGCTTTTCATCAGTACAGAAACAAGAGGCTAGAATCAGTCCCATTGGAATTGTTAAAAATGGAAGATGTCAGAAGACCAACCCCCGACATTAGTTTGGACGGTAAAGCTAAAGACATGTCAGAACAGTGAGTCTCAAGAAAATTCAATTCGAGAATCAGAACACTCTCAACATCATTCTCAGAGCTTAGATCATTCTGATAATGAATCTGAGAGAAAAAATGAAAGCCCTGAGAAAATAATTGAAAAAGTAATTAAAGGAATTGATATGCAAACTAAGGAAGAAACTTGTGGAGCTGAATCATCTTCAAAAGAAGTTCAATATGTCCAGACTACACCTGAGCTGATAGTTAAACCTCAAGAAAAGGATTTAAAGGCAGAATGGAAAATTTTTACTAAAGCACTAGAGACACCACCACCACCAAAGCCTAATGCTGAAGAATCGACAAGTTTCCAAACTCCTAAGAAGAACCAGAATATAGTAGAGACTGCAGTGTCATTATAACAGGTACCAGAAGAACAGGAACAAGAGATAATCTTGGCATACCCAGCAAAAGATATCATTCTGAAAAATGAGAAAATACCTCCATTAGATGTTTTCTACAACCCAAGTCACAAAGTTGTTGTCAAGAGAATAAAGATAAGAAGAATTGAAGAAATAGTGACTGCTCTAGAAAATGAATCAGTAGATGTTGTCTGGAAGGACTCTTTTTCCAATCCTACTATGCATCTTACTAAACTGTCACAGTTTTTGGTGCATATGCAACTGCTACAATATATAAAGAAGAAGAAGTGAAACTTCTTCTCAAACAAAATGAAGACAAGGTTCAAGAACTGGAAAGACTACTAGAACAGGAAAAGTTTAATGCCAGTAAGCAAATTGAGATGAAAATGTCACAATTCTAAAAGGAATTTAAAAGATTAAAGCTACAACACCAAGTACAAATTTTAGAGAAATAAATATAGATAGATGCAGTGATGGATAAGTTGAAAATTTAACCTCAAATAGAGAAACTTGTAAAAGAGGCACTAGAATGGAATGAAAAAATGAAGCAGCAACACGAAAACTTTTGTCACCAAATATTAGTCACTGGTTCATATTGTGATACAAGAAATATTTTGATTCAAAAAGTAGTGAACTGGAGGCTGGAATGTGAAAAGGTTCAAAATAAAATTTCTGAGTTCATCCAATGGCAAGAATTTGATACAGAAAAGAAAGTTGATCTCCCCAAAATTGATAAGTTTCACAAAGATATTATATTTAGAGATTGGGAAATGCAATTCATACATGCAAATAATGCAAAGAAGGAAACAAATCTTACAAATGAAATAATCGAGTTTGTTAATGAACAACTTCTAAATGTTGAACTTATCAAAGAATCTACAACCAAAGTGCTCCCAGAGCTTAAAATATTAGATGCACAGTGGAAGGAAAGTGCACAGACATAGGCAAAAGCTATTAAAAAGACAACTAAGTTAGATCAAGAAAATTAGTGGAATTTTTTGATCAAACAACATCATCAATGCCTGACTCTACAATCATTAATTGATTCTAATAATAAATTGTTTCCAGCACTTTCAAATGTTGTGTTTAAAGGTCAGGTCAGATCTGATATTACACAACCAGCTCAGCTAAAGCCGATGGTAGATATTTTCCACCTCAAAGATCAAATGGGAAAAGAATATCAGCCCACCTAAGCATATTTTTATTTTTATTTCTAGATTGTAGTTTAATTTTACTCATTACCAGGAAGGTTGTTTGAAACCTCCTCAAATTTTTATGTAATAATATATTTTAGACATATTTAGTTTAGTATTTAAACCCTTCTCATGCATTTAGAGAGAGGTCCAGAAATTTGTTAAAAACATTTACAAAGGAATGCACTTTTGTATGTTTGTGAATGCCTTGATGAATTAATGGAACAAAGTCTGTTATCTTTTGATATTGAAGTTGTTTAACTGAAGTTGCATTTTTGTACTCATTGAATTGCTTAAACGTGAAGAGGAGCAAAATATTATTGTCGATTTGAATGAGAAGAACCTCGTATATATGGTATTTCTACACATTATATTAAGTTTTGATTCTTGAATTGACAACCATCTTTTATTTGTATTATATATGAAAGTTGTTGTCATAAATAAATTTTAAATGCACTTCTGTACTGATATTTGTTTATGGTTACTTATCTCATATATGATCAAACTTATGAATGTGATATATATTTCACAGTTTTTTTGATTAAATTATTTTGTCAAAAGAATTATTTTTACATAATTTTCATCTCTTTTAACTTTTTAATAATCTTCATTACCAATTGTTGAAAGATATCTTTCTAGATCGCATTGGAGAAAGAATACTCACGAGTATATAGTAGAATATGTATTTAATTAATGCATATGATAGATTAAATCATTTTTCCATTTGCATGTTATAAGAAAGCACACCCTCATCATCCTTATTGGGAAACTGGTCCCTTTACCCCCAGTCAGAGCCACTACACCAAACGGAAAAGGACTTGCTCTAAGGTCCAGACCGGCTGGTTTTCCCCCATGTTGTTGGCGCTAGAAGGAGGGCCAATTATGAATGGAAATAAGGTCTGATCAATCTCAAAGCCAATCTAAGAGTCTCTCTCCCTCTAGTCCCCCTTCAACTTCAAGACCATTATCTAGATCTAAATCTTTAAGATCTGTAGTTGAACATCCCTTTCCTAAGTCTTCTAGTGAAACTCAACCAATATTATCTCTAGATTTTCACCAAAACTCCCCATAAGTTCAGTCTTTGATCGAAAATCTAGAGAGAGTATCCATTTCTGCTGAAAATCTTGAAACTTCTCAAACATCTGAAATTAGTGTTTCATCTTCTTTACAACCAGACAAATATTAACTCGATCGGAAACTCAAAAGACAAGAATCCCTCCTTTTGAATTTCCTATTGATTCTTCTCAAAGGAAAATAAATAAGACTGAGTCAAAGTCAAACACCAGCAAGGTCTTATCCAATAACCCACCCCATTCACCTCCATTACCTCCACTCATTTAAACAACTTCTATTCCAACAATCAGTGTTAATTTAACTAGTTCCAGTACCCAAACTATTACTCCGTCAACTAGTTCTAGCACTCAGCCTGCCTCTTCTTCAACTAAAACTTCACTTATAATCTCCACCCAAGTTCCAATGGCAGACCAGCAACCTCCACCAAATGTAAAACCATGGAACAATCCAGGTGCTATACAAATTTCTGCTCCTCTTCACCCTCTTCCTAAATACCCTGAAAGATTTTTACCTAAATTCAATCCCGATGATGGTCTCCCAGCTGAAGAACACATCCATAATTATGTGTTAGCCATCAATTTGAAAGAGGTAACTGAAGAAGGTTGTATAGTCAGATTATTTCCATATACTCTCACAGGATCTGCAAGATCCTGGTATTTTTCATTACCTGCTCGCTCTATAACTAGCTGAAATATGTTTGAAGAACAATTATTAGCTAAGTTTGGAGATGACCGAACCACTTCATCACTCATCAATGACCTATCAAATCTAAATGCTAAAACAAGAGAGAAAATAAAAGACTTCAATTCCATATTTAATAAATTACTCAATAAAATCCCTGCTACATCAGTTCATGGTGCTGAGCTTCAAATTGAGTGGTATATTTATTCTCTCCCATCCAACATAACCATTTTTTTTATAGATCGAAGTTACCTACATTGGCAGAAAATATGAAGGAAGCTTTGTCTGTAGAGCAATGTATTATAGCTCTTGAAAAGAAGAATTCTCAAGAAGATAGGAAATCCAAGAAAGTATCCTTTAAAGATGATTCAAAGAAAAAGCCACCAAAAGATAATTTTGATGTTGAAGGTCTTCATAAAGTATTAAAATCCATGACAAATGAAATGGCATACATCAAATAACAAGTTGTTGAAAGTTCCCGTACAAAGAAGACGTTCAAGCCCTTCAAGAAAAATAAGTGTTCTAATTCTCAGCCTCCCAACATCATATCTAACGCTGAGTCTGATCAAGACATAGACGAGGAGAAAACAGAAGAAGAAGTTGAACTAAATGGCATGTGGGATTTCATCCTACCAAATGATGAACAACACGAAGCTTTACTCGTTAGTACAGGAAACAAGAATACCACTGAAGCAACGCAACCTAATAAAAAACAGAAGAACTCAACTCCTGCTAAAGAAAAAACAGTAACTAAGAAGTCTACATCTCAGCCTCCCAACATCATATCTAACGCTGAGTCTGATCAAGACACAAATGAGGAGAAAATAGAAGAAGAAGAAAATAAAGTCGAAGAAGAAGTTGAACTAAATGGCATGTGATATTGCATCCTACCAAATGATGAACAACATGAAGCTTTACCCATTAGTACAAGAAGAAATAATACCACTGAAGCAATGCAGCCTAAAAAAAAACAGAAGAACTTAACTCCTTCTAAAGAAAAAATAGTAAGTAAGAAGTCTACATCTAAGGCTACACAGACTAACCCTACTCCTTCACATGTTTCATCTACATCAAAGACAATGGTAGTCTCTGACACCATTGAATATAATGTAGTGGAAGATATGAAAAATACCAGGGTTAACATTTCAATCCATGAACTTACTAAATTGAAGCAACATCAGAAGATTTTACTTAGAGATTTGAATGTAGTTCCTGCTTTAGTAGTAGTTCAAGCTGCTAATCATATGGGTAAACCTCATTATCCTTAAACTAAAATAGATGCCACAGATCTTATTATGGTAGGTGATCGATCCATTTATCATATTCCTCCATTCCTTTTGACATATGAGATCTTTAATAAGAATGTTCATAATTTCTTAATTGATTTAGGGGCTTCCTCTAATATCATGCCAAAATTAGTACGTGCTAAATTGAACATCACTCCTCAAAATTCTCCTATTCATATAATACAACTTGATAGGAAAAAAGTAGAGTTTGTAGGGCAAATAAATTATGTTTTCATTAGATTATCAACAAACCATAAGGTTGCCCAGATAATTGATATTTTGGTAGCTGATATTCCTGAATTTTATGGTTAAATATTGAGCAGATACTGGTATGAGAAACTTCATGGATATTTCGCAACAAATTGGTCACATATATGGTTGACCCACAATGGAAAGGCAAACCAAATTCGAGTAGACCGTGACAAATTCATGAAACATACAGTTACTGATCTTGAAGGAATCAATGAACCAGTAGCATTCAATAATAATATTATTGGAAATTACTCGACAGAATCATTTCTTGGAAACTTTAATGCCCAACCATCACCCTTCTTCGATAATGCAGTTATCTCTCAAATTGAAAAAATTTCCCAGACAAACACTTCTAAATGTAAAAAAATTGTAAATAAACCAGTAGACAATTCTTTATTTTGATGGTTCTAAATCAGAAGATGGTGTAGGATCTGAATTTATTTTAATAAGTCCTAAAGGAGAAAAGACCATGCTAGCCTGCATACTTGAATTCGATTGTATGAAAAATATAGCAGAATATGAAGCACTAATTCAAGGTTTGTATAAAGCAATTGACCTTAACATTAAATATCTGCAAGTACTTGGAGATTCAGAAATCATTGTCAAACAAGTAAGAAATATTATCCATTGTCATTATGAACATCTTAAACATTATCAGTCATTAGTCTAGGAATTGAAATCTCATTTCTTAGCTTTAAATATCTCCTCTGTACCCAGAATACAAAATTCTAGTGTAGATTTATTGGCCAATGTAGCATCAAAATTAATTTCATCTCAAGAATTTAGTCCTGATAGGTTTTCTATTGAGTTTACTTTTAGACCATCTGTCCCTGATAATATTACTAATTGGAGAGTCTTTAATCATGATTCTGATATCATATATTTCCTTACATCTGAAGGATCTTATGATAATCAAATTCTAGATGAACATGAGCATGACATTCAGATAAAGGAAGAACAAGATGAAAATCCAATACCATAGTCAATTGTGAAACTAGAAAACCTTTATGATTTAAAAGATAGGTTCAAAAGAGTTACTAATTCTAAAACTCAAAGTTCAACTTTAATATTTGAGTTAGTAAATATTGGAACAGATGATAAACCACAAAATGTCAACTTAGGTCTTGGTCTACCTTCTGAAGAAAGAGTGTCATTTTTCAAGTTAATAAGGACCTACAAAAGTGTTTTTTCTTGGGATTATACTGATCTCAAAACATATGACACTTTTTTTATTCAACACACTATTCCCATGATTTTAGATGAGAAACCAATACAACAAAAGTTGAGGAAAATTCATGATAATCTTGAAAGTCAAATTAAAACAGAGTTGAATAATCTCCTCAAAGATAAGATCATCTTTCAAGTTAGACATTCAAAATGGGTATCAAATTTGGTTCTTGTTAGGAAGAAAAATGGTTACATTAGGATTTGTATTGATTTTAGAAATTTAAATAAAGCATGTCAAAAGGAAAAGTTTCCATTACCAACCATGGAACAAGTACTGGAAACTGTAGTTGGTTCTGAACTTATATATTCTATAGATGGGTTTCCAAGATATAATCAAATCTTGGTATACCAGATGACAGATTAAAGACCACATTTAGGACTAAGTGGGGAACTTATTCCTATCAAAAGATGCCATTCAGGTTAATCAATGTGGGTGCCACTTTCCAAATAGCTATCGACACAGCTTTTAGAGGACTCATTAAAAATCAGTGGTTATTTATCTATATGACATCACAGTCTTTTCTAGACAGGTAATCAACCATGCGAATGACCTAAAACAAGTCTTTGAGCGATGTAAAAAGTATGGGATCTTACTTAACCAGAAGAAGTCCTATTTTTCTTTAGACGAAGGAAAATTTTTAGGATTCATTGTGTCCAAAAAGGGTATTTATATCAATCCTAAAAGAATTGAAGAAATTAAAAGGATTCATTTCCCTCAAAATAAGAAAACCATGCAGTCTTTTCTTGGACATATAAATTTTGTAAAGAGATTTGTCCCTGATTTTTCGTAGATAGTTTTACCTTTACAAAGAATGATTAAGAAAAAATCAGTCTTCAAGTGGGGACATAATGAAAGGGAAGCATTTTATTTAATCAAGCAATATATTATCAATGCTCCATTCTTTACTACTCCCAATTTTCTTAATCCTTTCACTTTATACACATTCTCATCAGATACATCATATGATGTCATTATGACACAGCTCAATGACCAACAAATTGAAGCACCAATATCATTTTTCAGTTCCAATTTGCAAGGTGCAGAACTAAACTATTCATCTGTTGAGAAACAAGCATTTATTGTCTTCAAATATATAAAGAATTTTAGACCATTTATCCTCAAAACTCACACCAAGATAATAGTTCCATTCTCTACAGTAAGGAAATTATTGATGCAAAGATAACTAGGAGAAAAAAGGGCTAACTGGATAACTTCTTTACAAGAATATGATGTATAAATTAGACATTCTAAAATTATTAGAGTTCAAGGTTTTTGCAGAAAGCTAGCAGGAGCATCCCATTTATCATCAGAAGCAGATCCAGGTAATGATGTACAAGTGTCAGAGGTAAGCCTCAACGATGCTCAATCTCAATGTTGATCTTAAGTTTTATTTGAAAAATGGATATGCCCCCACGCAGCTCAGCTATAAAAAAAAAAAAAGTGTTCTTTAAGATTGAAAGCTAACCAATATGAAATTGTCAGTGATGTATTGTTTAGAAGAAACTTTGATTATGTGTTATTAAGATGCTTAGAGAAAACTGAATCAAAGCAAGTTTTGCAGGAACTCCACGATGGACTAGCTAGAGGACATTTTGGAGGGAATACAACAACACATAAAATCCTGCATGCAGGTTACTATTGGCCAACACTTTTCAAAGATGCTCATGTTTATGTGAGGAAATGCAAAGTATGCAAAAGTGCATCTGGAAGACAAAGGAAGCCAGCTTTTCCATTACAAGCAGTTAATATCGAACAACCATTTGAACAATGGGGATTAGATATAATTGGTGAGATCGTTCCTAACTCTTCAAAACAGCATAAATACATCCTCACAGCTACCGACTATTTTACTAAATGGGCGGAAGCAATTCCACTAAAAGTAGCCAACTCTAAGAATATTGTTGAGTTCATAGATCAGTTTATCATAACTATATTTGGTTTACCCTTTTCTTTGATGTTTGACAACGCATTTTATTTCTCAGGAGCTGCTATGATAGAATTTTCTATTAAAATAGGTTTTAAACTCAAATATCCTGCTAACTATTATCCACAAGGAAATGGTTCAGCAGAATCAACAAATAAAAACATTATTAGAATAATTAAACGAACTGTTTATTAGAATCAAAGAAATTGTCACAAATCATTAACATTTTCTGTTTGGGCAGATCGAATAACTCAAAAAGCCTCCATTGGCACTTCTCCATTTAATCTTGTTTATGGAAAATAAGTTGTTCTTCCTACTAATTTAGTTATTCATTCTCTTTCCCTGGTCCAATTTATTGATGAATCACCTTCTTCTTCGTTGCAAGTATGACAATTCCAAATCCTTGAACTCGAAGAATAAAGAGAAAAATCTAAAGTTACTCATGCACATCATCAACAGTTAGTTAAAGCTTCATTTGATACAACTTTTGTCACTCCAAAAAAAATTCAAATTGGTGATCTGGTACTACAATGGGACAAGGCACACGAGTAAAAAGGTAACTATACCAAATTCCAAATTTTAAGGCTTAGACCTTTTCAAATCATAGAATAAATAGCCCCATCAACGTTTTTATTGCAAGATCTATTAGGAAAAAGAGATTCTTTGCCTGTTAATGGGCACATTTTAAAGAAATATTTTTCATAGGGGGTAACCCCTTCTATTCCCTTTATATTATTGTCTTTTCTTTTCTTAGGAAAATAAAAGTTGAATGGTATTGATTTTTGGCTTTTCAAATAAAAATCTCAGAGAATCTTTTTTATTTATCGCTTTTAGAAATAAGAATTGTTAGGGAAACAATTGAAAAATTCGAATCTCAAATAGATTTTATTTCGTTGAAAATTTTAATTTCACTGAAATTATTTATTATTTGATAAAACTCTCACTTTTATAAAGTATGGTTACTCTACTATCAGTCAAGAAAATAATATTTAACATAGTAAAGACCTTTTTACAGATAAGCAACCTTAAACTCTAAAATTATCATCCAAAATCCTCAAAAGGACCAATGATTCACCCCATCTGGAAAACTTTTCAATTTTCAGAAAGTAATTCAAAAAATATGCTAAAGCTTAGAAGATAATAAGTCTCATCACGAGCTTGTTTACCATGTTCATAGGAAAATAGATAAACTGACATTACCAATACTGCCTACCAAAATAGGCTAATGACTTGAGATTATATCAAAAGGCAAGGGGTCTCATCAAGAGCCAGCTTGATTATTTTAGTTACAACCAGTTAATGGCATTATTGATATTTGGTTACCAAGCCAAGACAATGGCTTTTAAGTGATTAAAAAAAAAATACATAGAAAATATTAAAAAAAGAAAAGAAAACAAGTTCCAAAAGAGATAAAGTATATAAAATTGAATTTATTTTTGGAAGATTGTAATAAAAGCCGATGGGACAATGAATCATTGCTGGGTAAAGGGTAACCCTGCCAAAGGCTAAAACTTCCTACTAGATCAAAGGCTCTACCTGTGATAAAAGATTATATATTTATAAAGCCAATCTGAATGAGCCACCTGATTCATCTTTTTGAACTTAGCAAAGACTAATATAGATACTCATATTTTCATTTTTTTAGAGGAAATATTACGATTTATGATCAAGTGAGATTTTATTACTTAGTGAAATATTATTTGTATTGAAATTCATTCCTGCAAATATTTTTATTTTGAAAAGTTTTAGAAATTTCAAAAAAACTAATAGAGATAACTAGTTCTCCCAAGTGAATCGCCAATTGTTGTACTATACAACGCCCCCTATTTATTTTTAATACTAAATGGGTACCCTTTAAAAAATAAATAGAAATTTAGAAGCATTGTTTCGTTTTAGCATTAAAATATTAAACTTTAGGAATAAAGGTTTTTTCTTTCTGTTTTTATTTCATTGCGCTTAGAGAAAATCGCAAAGCTTACAAGCCAAACAAAGTTAAAATACATATAGGATTTGTGAATTGCGATAAAGCGCTTCGACCTTTTTTAAAGATATGAAATTTCTCATTGAAAAGCTTAAAAGGCCCTTAAAGTATAAATCATGTTGTGCCTCCTTTAAAGGACAAACTTATAACATTTCGAAAGGAGTTACGATGATTCGGACCCGATGAAACAATAAAAGAACAACAAAATGAATTCATAAAATCCGTAAAAGTGCATTATCTTGAGTCTTTAGCGCATATCGCGTTTTGCAACGATTAACCAAATAGAAAATTGTATCCACCGTAATGAATTGTGATGTGCGATTTGCGCAAATCGCATTTCGCATTTCACCGACGACGAAAAACATGTATTATTGGTATCTGCTAAAAGTTTCGATTTGCACTATAACATTTATTATTCAAGTACGTAAAGTGATTCTTATTTAATTGATTCATTATAATATCAAATGACTTATATTGTTTGATTATACATATTGTGTAAGGCGTGTAAGATATTTTATAAATGAGTTAAGGGTTATTAACTGCATTCAATGGGAACAAGGTTCAAAATATTTATATCTTACTTGAAGCGTGTTTTAAATTTAAAGTGCCGGATTTTGATTTATGTTGATTTAACTCTATTATCTGTCCTTATCTATACTCATCTCAAATCTGAATTTACTCGTTTTGCTTGAATTTAGGAAACTACCTAAGGAATCAATATCAACTGGAATGACAAAGAAAGAGAAATCAGTTGCCCAAGCTTCTATTTCAAAGACTACATACATTCCGCCATTATTCTCATACACAACATGCAATAAGGACGATGGGATTTCTTCATGGGAAGCCATATACAACCTGTTTAAAGGAGAACAACTAAGAGAACTAAAGAAAATAGTAACAACAGATGAGCCAATTTCATCATAACCATCTTACTTTGAAGTTGCATGTTCGTTTCTCCATAGGATAGTGGCAAGGCCAAAGATCTTACCATACATTGATATGGTAATACGGGTCATTGATAACCTTAACATTGTAGATAGAACACTCTAAAATTCCAAGCTGGAGAACATAGGTTAATTTACCACTGAAAATTTGCGAACAATGTATCATCTGCCTTCACCACAAAAGATTTATGACAAAGCTTTCTTAGAAAAATTTTCAAGAAAGAATTCAGACTTAATGAAGGTGATAAAAGGATGGAAGGAAGATCAAGGCAAGATAAAGCGGGATAAACTTGGTATGTACCCCATTGCATAATTGCCATCACCTTACTGTTATGTAGCAGGAATGTTGTGTAGACTATTTGGTAGACCTGATACCATGAAATTATCCATTTAGTGGGTTCATTTAATTTTTACAGTCGTCAATTCCACTGTCATGAATTGGGAAAATATTTTATTTGATAACTTGTCCAAAACCATAATGGATTACAGAACCAATAGAGTCTTTTCCACTAGGACAATTTCCCCTTTCTATATGAGCACATATATCATGGACGCCATATGTTTTTGCTCAACATTTCCTTTTATGGGTTGGAAGTGGACAAACCAAGACCCTAACCCAATTCACATTTATCATAGAGCCCTTTAGGAGTCTGAGTTTCATTTACATTTTTATAAAATTTGTCTTGGAGTTATTTTACCAATTTATCAGATTATTTTTAATGAGAGAATTCCCAGAATTTCCAAAGAAGCCAATGCTGATATTTTACCTATAGCCCGATGGTTTGGTGAGGAAAATTTTACTCATATTAGAGTTTTTGGGAGCCTGTCTTCTCCTTATGTCCTACCCTACTACGTTCCAGACAAACTTTTGGCAAGAGAAATCACATACCAAACTTTCGTAAGCGGCATAACCAAGAAAATCAGAGATTCCAAGAAGGCCATTTGGTCTAAATTCCCAGTACAATGTGGAACTTTTGGTATTTTCCCTTTTTTACATAGGTCATGCAGCTAAATAAGTTCCAAATATTACTTCATTGAATATGGCTTTAATGCCAGGAAGACAATATGATCCAAATGATGTAGTCCAGAAGTTTACCACTAGTGTTAAACTTAGACCGTTCATGAATGAAAAAGATATGTTCGATGATTTATTTGAAGGTACAAATAAATTTGTAGATGTGTTAAAAACTGCATCAAATAAGCTTAGTGCGGTAGAACTTAAGGCTTTTCATCAATACAGAAACAAGAGGCTAGAAACAGTCCCATTAGACTTGTTAGAAATGAAAGATGTCAGAAGACCAACCCCCAACATCAATTTAGACGATGAAGCTAAATACATGTCAGTAGATGAGTTTCAAGAAAATTCAATTCGAGATTCAAAACACTCTCAACATCAGTCTTAGAGCTCAGATAATTCTGATAATGAATCTGAGAGAAAAAATGAAAGCCCTAAGAAAATAATTGAAAAAGTAATTAAAGGAATTGATATGCAAACTAAGGAATAAACTTGTGGAGATGAATCATCTTCAAAAGAAGTTCAAGATGTCCAGAATAAACCTAAGCTGACAGTTAAAACCTCAAGAAAATAATTTAAAGACAGAATGGGCAAATTTTACTAAAGCACTGGAGACATCGCCACCACCAAAGCCTAATGCCGAAGAATCGACAAGTTTCCAAACTCATGAGCAGAACCAGAATATAGTAGAGATTGCAGTGCCATTACAGTACGTACCAGAAGATCAGGAACAAGAGATCATCCTAGCATACCCAACACAAGAAATTATTCTAAAAATCAAGGAAATACCTCCCTTAGATGTTCTATAGCCCAAGTCACAAAGTTGTAGTCAAGAAAAGAAGAATTGAAGAAACAATGACTGTTCTAGAAAATGAATAAGTAGATGTTGTCTGGAAGGACTCTTTTTCCAATCTTACTGAGCATCTTACTAAATTGTCACAGTTCGTTGGTGCATATAAAACTGCTACAATAGATAAAATAGAAGAAGTGAAACTTCTTCTCAAACAAAAGGAAGACAAAGTTCAATAATTGGAAAGATTACTAGAACAGGAAAAGTTTAATGCCAGTAAGAAAATTGAGATGAAAATGTCAAAATTCCAAAATGACTTTGAAATATTAAAGCTACAACACCAAGTATATATTTCAGAGAAAGAAACACAGATAGATGCAGTGATGGGTAAGTTGAAAATTCATCCTCAAACAGAACAATTTGTAAAAGAGGCACTGGAATGGAATGCAAAATTGAAGCAGCAGGAGGAAAATTTTTGTCACCAAATCTCAGTTACCAATTCATATTGTGATAAAAGCAAGATTTTGATTCAACAAGTGGCAAACAAGAGTCTGGAATGTGAAAAGGTTCAAAATAAAATTTCCAAGTTCATCTAATGTACATAATCTGATACAGGAAAGAAATTTGATCTCCCCAAAATTGATAAGTTTCACAAAGATATTATATTTAAATATTGGGAAATGCAGTTAAGACAGGCAGAGAAGGAAACATCAAAGGCAACAAACCTAACAAATTAAATCATCGAGTTTGTTAATGAAAACTTCTAAATGTTGAACTTATCAAAGAATCTACAACCAAAGTGCTCCTAGAGCTTAAACTATTAGAAGCATAGTGGAAGGAAAGCGCACAGACATAGGAAAAAGTTATTAAAAATATAACTAATTTAGATCAAGAAAATTACTGGAATTTTCTGATCAAACCACATCATCAGTGCCTAACTCTATAATCATTAACTGATTCTACTAAGAAATCATTGCCAACACTTTCAAATGTCGTTTTAAAGGCCAAGTCAGATACGGGATTACATAGCCAGCTCAGTTAAGGCCAATGGTAGATATTTTCCACCTCAAATATCAAATGGGAAAATAAGATCAGACGACCTAAGCATATTGTTATTTTTATTTCTAGATTGTAGTTTAATTTTACTCATTACGAGGAAGGTTGTTTGAAACCTCCTCAAATTTTTATTTAATAATCTATTTTAGACATATTTAGTTTAGTATTTAAACCCTTCTCATGCATTTAGAGAAGGGTCAAGAAATTTGTCAAAAACATTTACAAAGGAATGCACTTCTCTATGTTTGTGAATGCCTTGATGAATTAATGGAACGAAGCCTGTTATCTTTTGATATTGAATTTGTTTAACTAAAGTTTCACTTTTGTACTCATTGAGTTGCTTGAACGTGAAGAGGAGCAGAATACTATTGTCAGTTTGAATGAGTAGAACCTCGTATATATGGTATTTCTACACATTATTTTAAGTTTTGCTTCTTGAATTGACAACCATATTTTATATGTATTATATATGAAAGTTGTTATCATAAATAAATGTTAAATGCACTTCTGTACTAATATTTGTTTATTGTGACTTATATCATATATGATCAAACTTATGAATGCGATATATATCTCACAATTGTTTTGATTAAACTATTTTGTCAAAAGAATTATTTTTACACAATTTTCATCTCTTTCAACTTTTGAATAATCTGCACTACCAATTGTTGAAAGATATATTTCTAGATCACTTTGGAGAAATAATACTTCTGGGTATATAGTAGAATAGATATTTAATTAATTCATATGATAAATTAAATCATTTTTCCATTTGCATGTTATAAGAAAACACACCCTCATCATCCTTATTGGGAAATTGTTCCCTTTACCCCCAGTCGGAGCCACTACAACAAATAGAAAAGGACTTGCTCTAAGTTCTGGACCGGGTGGTTTTACCCCATGTTGTTGCAGTGAAATTCCAAGGCTTCAACATTTTGTCGCTAGAAGGAGGGCCAATTGTGAATGGAAAGAAGGTTTTATCAATCTAAAAGAAAATCTAAGAGTCTCTCTCCCTCTAGATCCCCTTCAAATTCAAGACCATTATCTATAAATAAACCTTTAAGATCTGAAGTTGAACATCCCTCTCCTAAGTATCATAGTGAAACTCAACCAATACTATCTCTAGATTTTCACCAAAACTTCCCACAAGTTCAGTATTTGATCGAAAAGTTAGAGAGAGTATCCATTTCTAATGAAAATCCTGAAACTTCTCAAACATATGAAATTAGTGTTTCATCTTCTTTACAACCAAGATGAATATTAACTCGATCAGAAACTCAAAAGACATGAATCTATCCTTTTGAATTTCCTATTGATACTTCTTTAAGGAATATAAATAATATTGAGTCAGATTCAACCACTAGCAAGGTCTTATCCAATAACCCACCCCATTCACCTCCATTACCTCCACCCATTTCAAAAAATTCTATTCCAATAATCAGTGTTAATTTAACTAGTTCCAGTACCCAAAGTACTACTCCTTCAACTAGTTCTAGCACTCAGCCTGCTTCTTCTTCAACTCAAACTTCACTTATCATCTCCACCCAAGGTCCAATGGCAGGCCAGAAAACTCCACCAAATTTGCAACCATGGAACAATCCAGGTGTTGTACAAATGTTGGCTCCTCTTCACCCTCTTCCTAAATAACCTGAAATATGTCTACCTAAATTCAATCCTGATGATGGTCTCCCAACTAAAGAACACATCCATAATTATATGTTAGCCATCAATTTGAAAGAGGTAACTGAAGAAGACTGTGTAGTCAGATTATTTCCGTACACTCTCACATGATCTGTAGGATCCTGGTATTTTTCATTACCTGCTCGCTCTATAACTAGCTAGAATATGTTTGAAGAACAATTCTTAGCTAAGTTTGGAGATGTCCGAACCATTGCATCACTCATCAGACCTATCAAATATAAAGGCTAAAACATGAGAGAAAATAAAAGACTTCAATTCAAAATTTAGCAAATTACTCAATAAAATCTCTGCTACATCAGTTCCTAGTGCTAAGGTTCAAATTAAGTGATATATTTCTTCTCTCCCATCTAACATGGCCATTTTTGTTGATAGACTGAAGTTACCTACATTGCCAGAAAATATGAGGAATATTTGTCTATAGAGAAACGTATTATAGCTCTTGAAAAGAAGAATTCTCAAGAAGACAGGAAATCCAAGAAAGTATCCTTCAAAGATTATTCAAAGAAAAATCCACCAAAATATCATTTTGATGTTTAAGGTCTTAAGAAAGTATTAAAAACCATGACAAATGAAATGGAAGACATCAAAAAATAAGTTGTTGAAATTTCTAGTACAAAGAAGACTTTTAGGCCCTTCAAGAAAAATTAGTCTTCTAATTCTTAACCTCCCAACATCATATCTAACGTTGAGTCTGATCAATACACAGACGAGGAGCAAACAGAAGAAGAAGAAACTGAAGTCGAAGAAGAAGTTGAACTAAATGGCATGTGAGATTGCATCCTACCAAATGATGAAAAACACAAAGCTTTACCCATTAGTACAAGAATCAAGAATACCACTGAAGCAATGCAGCCTAATAAAAAACAGAAGAACTCAACTCCTTCTAAAGAAAAAATAGTAAGTAAGAATTCTACATCTAAGGCTACACAGACTAACCCTACTCCTTCACATGTTCCATATACATCAAATACAATGGTAGTCTCTGACACCATTGAATATAATGTAGTGGAAGATATGAAAAATACTAGGGCTAACATTTCAATCCATGAACTTACTAAATTGAAACAACAATAGAAGATTTTACTTAGAGATTTAAATGTTTCCTGCTTCAGCCTTACCTGCTCCAATAGTAGTTCAAGCTACTAATCATATGGGTAAACCTCCTTCTCCTTCAACTAAAATAGATGTCACGGATATTATTATGATAGGTGATTAATCCATCTCTCATACTCCTCCATTCCTTTTTCCATATGAGATATTTAATAATAATGTTTATAATTTCTTAATTGATTCAGGGGCTTCCTCTAATATCATGCCAAAATCAATATGTGCTAAATTTAACATAACTCCTCAAAATTCTCCTGTTCATATCATATAACTTGATAGGACAAAAGTAGAGGTTGTAGGATAAATAAATTATGTTTCCATTAGATTGTCATCAAACCCTAAGGTTGCCCAGATAATTGATATTTTGGTAGTTGATATTCCTGAATTTTATGGTTTAGTATTTGTAGGTTTTAACCCTGTACAGAAATTATCTGCAAACGAATCTTAAAAATAGAAAATAAACAATAGCGAGAGCATAAAACATAAAATAGATATACACAGAGATTTTCCCCTAGATCCCAATTCGGGATGACCAGCTTGATTTTTCATTATATTCCTTTTAGTGTTACAACACACATATATACATGTCAAAGCATACATAAACCCCAATCCATTAACCCTGGATTAGAACATAACTGTAGATACCTTGACCGGATCTACAAAGTACCAGGGGCCGAAAACCATCATGCCCCAAAACCATGTGCAAACACATGCAAAAAACTGTATTTCCCAGACCCTGAACAGGGGGGGGGTGTCACCCCCCTGTGACCCCCCTGCTGCGTCCGACGCAACGTATAGGGAGTGATATTGCCCCCCCTGTGACCCCCCCGCGTGTTACTACTTGTGGAAAGAATATAACACATACCCAACAGTATTGAGCAGAGACTGGTCTGAGAAACTTCATGGATATTTCGCAACAAACTGGTCACATATGTGGTTGCCCCACAATGGAAAGCCAAACCAAATTCGAGTACACCATGAGAAATTCATGAAACATACAGTTACTGATCTTGAAAGAATCAATGAACCAGTAGCATTGAATAATAATAATATTAGAAATTACTCAGAAGAATCATTTCTCGGAAACTTTAATTCCCAACCATCACCCTTCTTTGATAATGCATTTATCTCTCAACTTGAAAATTTTTCCCAGACAAACACTTCTAAATGTAAAAAAATTGTAAATAAACCAATAGTCAATTCTTTATTTTGATGGTTCTAAATCAGAAGATGGTGCAGGAGCTGGATGTATTTTGATAAGTCCTGAAGGAGAAAATACCATGCTAGCATGCAGACTTGAATTCGATTGTACGAAAAATATAGCAGAATATGAAGCACTAATTCAAGGTTTGTATAAAGCAATTGACCTTGACATTAAATATCTGCAAGTACTTGGAGATTTAGAAATCATTTTCAAACAAATAAGAAATATTATCCATTGTCATTTTGGACATGTTAAACATTATTAGTCACTAGTTGAAGAATTGACTTCTCATTTCTTAGCTTTCAATATCTCCTCTGTACCTAGAATTCAAAATGCTAGTGCAGATTTATTGGCTAATGTAGCATCGAAATTAATTCCATCTCAAGAATTTAGTCCCGATAGGTTTTCTATTGAGTTGATTTTTAGACCATCTGTACCTGATAATATTACTAATTGGAGAGTCTTTAATCATGCTTCTGATATCATATATTTCCTTACATCTGAAGGATCTTATGGTAATCAAATTCTAGATGAACATGAACATGACATTCATATAAAGGAAGAACAGGATGAAAATCCAATACCAAAGTGAGTTGTTAAACTAGAAGACCTTTATGATTTAAAATATAGGTTCAAAAGAGTTACTAATTCTAAAACTCAAATTTCAACTTTAATATTTGAGTTTGTAAATATTGGAACCGATGATAAATAACAAAATGTCAACTTAGGTCTTAGTATGTCTTCTGAAGAAAGAGTATCATTTGTCAAGTTATTAAGGACCTACAAAAGTTTTTTTTACTTGGGATTATATTGATCTCAAAACATATGACACTTATGTTATTCAATACACTATTCCCATGATTTCAGTTGAGAAACCAATACAACAAAAGTTGAGGAAAATTCATCCTAATCTTGAAATTCAAATTAAAACATAGTTGAATAAGCTCCTCAAAGCTAAGATCATCTTTCCAGTTAGACATTCAAAATGGGTATCAAATTTGGTTCCTGTCAGGAAGAAAAATGGTGACATTAGGATTTGTATTGATTTTAGAAATTTAAATAAAGCATGTCAGAAGGGCAATTTTCCATCACCAACCATGGAACAAGTACTGCAAACTATAGTTGGTTCTGAACTTATATCTTTTCTAGATGGGTTTTCAGGATATAATAAAATCCGGGTACACCCAAATGACAGATTAAAGACCACATTTAGTACTAAGTGGGGAACTTATGCCTATCAAAAGATGCCATTCGGGTTAATCAATGCAGGTGCCACTTTCCAAAGAGCCATGGACGCAAATTTTAGAGGACTCATTAACAAATCAATGGTTATTTATCTAGATGACATCACAGTATTTTATAGACAGGCAACCAACCATGTGAATGACCTAAAAAAAGTCTTTGAGCGATGTAAAAAGTATGGGAAATCTTCGAAGAGGTATTTTTTTGTTGTGGCCATTGATAAGTGACACCAACTAGTTAGCAAAACGACTCAAAGCAAGTGATTTTCAAATTTTTCCATACCAAATAAACTCTATTGGATTAGATCTTTAGTTAATAATGTATCAAAAGAAATCCTTTGAATATTAGTGAGGATTTGGAAAACCATTTTCAGGGAAAGTGGTTCAAATTCACCCTTGGCTTCTTTGTATAAATGTATGGGCAAATCAAGGAGGAAAAGGAGGGGAGTCTCCACAAAGAAGAAGTGATTGTATTATTTCTTCATATTGTTTCTTTCTTAAATGTATTTCTTGAAGGAATAGTAAAGGAGATGTTACCTAGGAGTATTGAAAATTTGGAGAACTTTTGGAACAGAGAAACTATTTTGATAGGAGACTCTTGTAAGGATTATATTAATATCTTAATATTATATCTATAGAGAAATTTTTTCATTTTAATGGTGTGTTTCTTTCATAATTATTTTTTCAATTAAAATCTTGGAAGCCTTTTATAAGTCTCATTGGAGATTCATACTATTTTTATATTTTAAGATTGTCATTTTAAGTTTAACATTAAATTCCAAATTATCTTCCTTTAAATATTCATTATGTTTGTATTTAAAGTGGAGATTATTCTTGACTATTATGATTGCTATCAATGACAGTGAGATAAACTTTCTTGTTTTTATACTTTTAGTTGATGGATTGTTTTTTATAAATTAAATTTGTTAGATATTTGCAAATATGATTAGAATTAATATTACAATTGTTTTACTTTTTGAAATTTTAGACTATATTACCTTTTGTTTCTTGTAAATGAGACGTCTCTAGTTTATAGTTTTTTCCCCGTGGAAAAATCGTAATTTTCCTTAATAGTAAGGAAAATTACATGTTGTAGATGCCCATGGCATATTCATCAAAATTGTGACATAGTCACTGTCAAAATATGTTCAGAAAATTCCCCTGTTGGATTGTACATGAGAAAACAGTTATAAATAGTCTATTGATGTAGAACCATAAATTCCGCAGTTTGGTCTCTTCCGCAGATCGACCAAAAGGATCGTTGTAAATTATATCGGTCTTCACATCTTCTTCCACAGTTCGATCTCTTCTGCAGATCGGTCTTCGCATCTTCTTCCGCAAGTTCGGTCTCTTCCGCAGATCGACCTTCGCATCTTCCGCGGGATCTGCTTAAGATCAAACCTAGATCTCCTAGGGATTAGAAATGGCAAGGAAAATTAGTTGTACTTTACAGCTCTGTAGCGTCGGTAGCATGGGCAGTGAAACCTTTAGATGTTATTTATCCTTTAGCGATGAAGCCTTTAGCCTGTGGTATGAAGTATTTAAAAAACTCCCAGGTCTGCTGTGTGAAATCTCGCGTGATACATTTCGAGTCTGCAGTTCCAGTATGGCTCCCAGCTTCACGAATATAATTTCCGGCCCAGTTATAACCACCTCTAAGAGTCAAGCTCCTGCCCATATTGTCAGTGAAGCCCCAGCTCCCACTGTGCAAGTCGTCAAGACCTCACTGGATGAGGCCCTGAAGTTTTCTGAAAGTGCCTTAATCTGTCGGTTTAATGGCTTTTGGCCGTGGATGAAAGCTCTCCATAGTTGGATCTCGAAGGTATGGAAACCTCTCATTTCTGAATAAATTAATATCTACCCCTGTGCTAAGGTTTTCTTTATAGTAGATTTTGAAACTCCCAAAGCAAACAATGCATTTTAGATTCCAGCCCTTGTTTTTGGAAAAACTAGGGCCTATTAATGAAGCCATCGAACCCATCATTCGACCCCTCAACAACAGTCATAACCTCAACACCTGTTTGGGTCAGATTTCCAAACCTAACTTTGCATCTCTGGAATATCTCCTCGCTAAAAGCCATTGGAAATGCAATTGGGAATTTTTACTGCAGGTGCCCAGAAACAAAGGAATATGTCAGAACCACCTATGCACGCATTTGTGTAGAAATGGAATTCAGCACCGGATTCAAAGCTAAAATAATCCTAACAAGAAAATACTATGTATGGAACCAGAAACTCGACTATGAAAGTGTCCTCTTCAGATGTCGATCTTGCTTTGAGACAGGTCATCTAGCCAAAAATTGCCCAAAATTCTCCCAGAAAAATTATGCTTGAAAGAATCACCATAAATCTACATGGTGGGAAGGAGCACAAAAGGAACATTTCATTGTCATAAAGGAAGAATACTACTCCGAAAAACTATGAATCACAAGAAATCGAGAAGAAATAAACAACCCTCCAGAACAATGGGGGGAAAGGCCCACATCAACAAAAAAGCAGCATCGAGATCCCCCTCAAGCATCAACAAATATGAGATTCGAATACGGCGTAAAAATAATACGAGTTTCACGACAGAACGGATCTCCAAATCTCAAAGATAAGACACGAGTGTCCCAAGAATCGAAGAGATGGAGGTGAAAGAGAGAAAAAGTTGGGAGGCCGTAGAGAAAAAAAAGAAAGCTACAACACACGTCTCGCTAGAAAGATGAGAAGCCGAAAAATAAGAACTCTAAAAATTATAGGTCCGGATAGACCAAATTTTGGTCTCAGTGGACGTTAATCATCATCATCACAAAATAAATATGTACAGTTATATATATCTGCAAAATCAGGATAATTGGGCTAGTTTCCCCCCGCTTGGTGAAGATCTATATACGGCCTATGATACTAACTGAAGTGTTCCTGTCCATTGTGTTCTTCAATCAATCATGTCCCCCTAGGCTAGAGTGCGGCCTCCTTAGATAACGAGTCAAAAAGGTGTTGCGCTCCCTGAAAATATGGCAACAATTGATAGAGTCAAAATGTGATTTTAAATGCCATGAGTCCTCCAAAATGTGACGATGTGTGTGAACATGACATGGAGAAGACTGATTGAACCAACTAAGAACAATTTTTGAATCTCCAAATATTTTTAAGTGGTGACATCCATGTTCAATAGCAAATTGTAAAAGGTGTCTCAAAGTGATGAGTTCTCCAAATTTGTTGGTGCCGAGCCCCAGGCCCATTTTGATCATGTAATGTAGATGATCATTCATATATATAAAAACTCCCCCACCACATCCATGATGTTGGGCAGATCCATAAAAGTATGCCTAGGGTTGATCATGATTAATGACTTCCGATACCAAGTTATGGGGAGGATAGGGTGGCTCGTTCTGAGGGAGGAAATGATAAATGGATATAACATTGGCAGATGCACATGGCCAGTTGGGCACAACATTGTGGAATATGAATTTGTTATGGGAGATCCAGAGACTCCAACAAATACGAAGGGGGATGTCACGGTCCTTGTGGGAAGTTGCATTGTTCCACCATTGTTTCCAAGCCTCTGCAATATCAGTGTCATGCCACTGAGTCGAAATGTGGAGGGCAGTCGTAGTCTAGTTTCATAGAGCCCGAGCAGCAGGGCAGTGCAAAAATAGATGATCGATGGATTCAGATGCATCCTTACACAGGATGCACCATGAGGGTTCATGATAGGTATGCTTATGTAGGTTTTCCCCAGTGGGAGCTATGTTACGGAGGAGAGACCACATCAGAAGAATGGATCGGGGTGGTGCTTTTAATTTCCATAGACATTTCACCACCAAATGGTGTCCTGGGGCTGGGAGTTTGAATAGATATGAAGGTATCCCTCCTTGGGGGTGTATTTTCCATGAGATGCATTTTTCCAAATGAGTTCATCCTCCCCCTGTGTAATGCATACTTGTGATTCAGAAAGAGCCAGAGTATAATTATGCCATTCCTTGTGCCATTGCTCAGGTAACCCAAGTTGAATAGCAGCCTTCCAACCTTGGACAAATAGAGAAGTGGATTTTGGGTCTGCAATCTGATTTATGGAGGTGATTCCTGAACGCAATATGTGTTCAATGAGCTCTGGGGGAATATGATGGGATCTGCCACAACCCACCCATGGATCCAGTCTAATACGGGCTGAGGTTCCCGAGTTGATATACCATGAGATTCCATCCCTGATATAGTGAAGAGAGTTGATGACTGCCTTCCAGACCATGGAAATGTGGCGAGTGTTCCGTGTGGCTCTACGAATCCAATCCATGGTCGATATTGGTCTGATGTATTTATGGGTGACCACCTCTGTCCATAAGTTTTTGGATGTCATGATCTGCCAACCCATCTTAACAGCGAGGGCTTTTGCAAATGTATCCAAGTATTTAATGCCCCATCCTCCCCATTTCTTGGGTAAAGCAATGATGTCCCATTTGATCCATGCAAATTTATAGCCCTCTTTCTTCCTCATCTATAGGAATGTACGACAGATATGTTGGGTCTTATTGAGAATGCCTTTCAAAATCCAGGCTAAATACATCCAGTACACAGGAGTGGCGGCCAAGACTGAATTGATGAGAGTCAGTCTGCCTACCCGAGAGATCCAACGGTGGTGCCATATGGATATCCTATTTCCTAGCTTGGATATGAGCCAATACCAATCAACATTATGATAGGCAATAGTTTTTAATCGAAAACCCAGGTACTTGAGACCTTTCGATATATCCTAGATAGTGAAAGGAAAACAATGAGAGGCTAGTACCTGTTCCTATTGTGTGCAGCCAATGTTGGACAGAGTTGATTTCTGGTATTGAATGTCATTCCAGTAGCCAGGCTGAAAGATGATAAAATTGAAGAGAAAGTAGTGATATCCCCCACTGATCCATTGAGAAATATAAGCACATCATCAACAAAGAGCAGGTGAGTGAGAGAGCATCCCTCTGCAATTTGGATACCCATAATTCTGCCTGACTGACGCTCATGGGAGATCAACCTACTTAGTGCTTCCATAATGATCATAAAAAGGAGAGGTAAGAGTGGGAACCCCTGTCTAAGCCCTCTCTCAGAGTGTAAAAATGGTGATGCAGACCCATTGATAAGAACAATGAAGGATACATTAGTGATGCAGCACATAATCCAGTTGATAAATTGGATGGGGAAACCTAGATGAGTTAGGAGAATTTGGATATAAAGCCAGTTGGAGTGATTGAATGCCTTTTCCAATTCAATATTGAGGATGATGCCCTTAAGATGCTTAATTCTAATGGAGTGCATGGCTTCTCGTTCCAGTGGCCTCATGAATCTGACGGTGGTGAAGGAAAGAAAACTATTTTGGTGAGATGTTGGCACAGAGTATGGGCTTGAGATGGTTAGCTATGATCTTAGCAATGATATTATATATGCAATTACATAATGATATGGAGCGATAGTCAACAAAAGTGCGGGGGGAGTCGGATTTTGGAATAAGAGAAATGAAGGTGGAGTTGAAAGCAGCATATGATTTTCCAGTCTGTCTATAGTGTTCCACCACCTTGAGAATGTCTTGACCCAGAGTATCGAAAAAATATAGGTAGAATTAAATGGGACACCCATCGAGCCCCAGGCTCTTATCCTTATGAAACCATTTGAGTGTGTCCTAAAGTTCTGTCATCATGACAGGGTCAGTCAGGGATGCTTCCTCATCTTTCCCCACAAATCTAGGAAACAATCATGCCACCTTGACTATCTCTAAGAGTGTAGAAATCTTGGGAGAAATATAGAGATTCTTGAAAGGTCTGGGCCTGATTCCTAGCATCATCTTCCAATTTCCAAATAGTATTGATCGCCCTTCTTCCATTTGCAAATTGGTGGAAAAAATTGGTATTCTCATCACCAGCTTGCAACCAAATAGCCCTACTACGTAGCCTCGATGTATCTTCACATTATTTCAAAATATTGGTATGCTCGGACTCTAAATGAATGATGCGGGCTTTGGACCCTTCTGATGTATACCCTTGATCCATCGAGTCATTAATGGACTCCATCTCAGATTCAATGGTTGGCAATAGTTTTTCATCCCTGGTGTGTTTTTCCATTGCCCATGTAGTAGTGAGCCTCTTAACTTCCTTCATATTGAGTGAAAAAGTAGCGGAGGGATCGAGATCAGGGGGATCCGGATGGGACGTCAAGTAATGAGAAATAAGATTATTATATAAAGAATTAATGAGCCAAGTCCCATTGCATTTGAAGGGGGCATGGGGCATGTGAGAAGCACCAGAAAGTTCCAAATAAATGGGGGAGTGATCAAAAATCCCACCCAATCCGACCCATTGTCTATAAATAGGGGTGTGTTCTATAATAACCTCATGAATTAGGAACCAGTCCAATTGTCTAGCTAATGAGGCCAATCCAACTCTTTGATTGTGCCATGTTTGTTGAATCCGAGGAGTAGGGATATTAACCAGGCGATGATCTTCAATAAGAGCTCGAATGGGATCAGATAGGGGATCTCTCTAAGCATAGTATCCCCAAGATTCTGCCTTTCCAAGCTAGAAGTTCAAATCACCTCCCAGAATGAGGTTCTCAGCGTCCAAGATGGAGAGACTGAGCAGGTGTTCCCAAAATATGATACGATCTGTGCATGGCCCATATATGTTAATGATGCAAAATTCACTACCAAAATCGGTTGATATGATATCTAAACCAATAAATCCCTCACCTCCCCAAAGATTGCAGATCGAGATTCATCTGGGGTTGAGACCCAACGCTATGCCACCAGATTGGCCCCATGCATCCATGGCATGTAAATCCCAATCAAGTTGAATAGCATGGAGTTCCTGAGTAACCATCTTCGCTGAACCAAGTGTCTCTTGCAAAAAATTCACATTGACCGAGGTAGTATAAAATAATCTCCTAAGGGTAAGTTTTTTGGCAGAGCTTGCCATGTCGCAGCAATTGAAGGACAGTATATTCATTGAGAAACCTCAGGGAGGGTTTTCTGTTCTCTAAGAACCCGATCAAGAGTAAGTTGGCATCCATCTGCCACTTCTTGTCCATCCTGAATGATGGCTTTTGAGATGTATGAGTGGCGTCCCCGAGATGATTTCAAGGGTCTGGCGGATGGGATGATGACCAGACCTCCGGTAGATGAAGTCAATAACCTGGATAAAGACCTGGGGAAATAGGATTGACTACTCCTGGATTCTGATGATGACTCTGTAATAGAGGAGGGGATGGACAGGTTCGGGAGAGCCGGAGGGGTCTCAGTAAAGGGGAGGAGGGGGGGGCAGATGACAGAGGGAATAATTGAATCAACTGAGGATATGTGTAGAGTGGAAATATCAATAGATTATGCCAAAGGAAATGATGATGCAAAGGGAAGAGATAGAGAAATACCTAATGATTGAAGAGTTGCAGCCGCCTTAGATCGGGTGATGCGCAAATATGGAGGGCGAGGAGTGCCTGAAGCAGGTCCAGTAGCCTGTTCTTTCGACAGTTGTACCCATATACAAGGAGGTGGCTTCCGAGAAGAAGGCAGAGCGGAGGAGGCCGCCTTGGAGTTAGGCTCAGATGATATGATAGGAGAATCCCGCTTCTGAAGTGGTGGGAATTCCTTGTAAAGATTTCCCACTGCATAACATCTGCGGCATCGAAAATTTACTCCCTCATAATGCAATGGTTACGTCTTGGAGAACTGCTTCCATCTAAGGGTGATGGATTCTTCCAGGCCCTCCCTCATGTCCAAGTGAACCAATATTCCAACCATTGTCATGACCCCAGTGGCAGTGAAATATTTATCATAATACAGGAAGGTGCCAAGTGCATTCCCTATGTGCACAAAAGTGTCCTCCGGTAGAAATGCAGTGGGAGTCCAATAAGGACAACCCAGATAAGGCCAGCTCCCAAGTGTTCCCCTTCCGGATCAAATAACAGGCTCCATCGCTTTAGAAGCACCGGGGCCTGTTTAATATGCCAGTATCAAGAAAGTACCCAATGAAGGTGTTATGGTTGCTGGAAGCTAAGGGAAAACCAGCCGCGAGGAAGAATGATGACAAAGGGTATAGGCTCAAGAAATTGACCCCATATCTCCATAGTCCATAGACGTATCATCGCCAAATTGTATATGCGACCCCTCACATGTCCAACCAATACACGATCCGCAGTACCTCGCCCATCCTGAGATTGTCTCCAAAAGATAGATCGATGTCGTTATTGTCAGATTTGACGCACCTGTTCTTCCTGGGGCCCCTTAAGTGTGCAACTTGTGATGGAGGGTCAGGTTCGGTCTCTGTAACTAGATCCTCAGAAGGCCCTGCTTCATGCAATGGCAGAGCCGCAGATATGGTTCTGGCAAAAAACCCCAATGAGGGTGGGCACCAGGCCGACTGTAGCAAATCATGGGGAAAGATAACCTCCGAAGGGATGTTTTCAGTTCTCGTGGGAAGTGTAACCAGGGGAATAGGTTTTGAGGTACCTGCACCCAAGGGGGAGGATGAAGACGGCTGAAGACAAGTGGTGATGAAATGGATGGATGCTGGAGATAGTGGGTGCTGGGGTGCTGGAGAGGTCTCAGAGAAGGGCAGAATGTGCTCAAAAAGTGGAGAAGGAGGAGATTCCGAGGGTAGAGGGTATTCCAGACTCATAGAACCGACAAACGGGAGGTGTGGCCATGTGAAAACCCTAGGTCCACCTGTCGGGGGAGATAGGGAGTTTTGTTCCAACGAAATAGTAGATGGAGAAATGTGCGGAGAGGATGTGGTCCGTATCAACACCCCATCCCAAGGATTCGACGTGTAATCAACAAGATATTCTTCCATGGCAATGGTTAGGGTAGAAGACAACAGAGGTAATAGAGATATCGCGACAATGTCCAGACATGCGTGGTTATGGAGCGATGACCATAGCGCAACGGAATGGGAGGAGGCGTGGCTGGAGCATATACGATGAGATCAACCCTAACCGTATGCATTCAGAGAAGGGAGCCGAATAGACTGCGCGGCTAAATAATTCTGCAGAGCAAAACCTGACTCCATCCAGTATGAATTCATCCTTTTGGCATGAAATCTTATTGTGGGAGTCCAGTAATTTGGTTGATTATCCCTGAATATTGTTATATTATCTTCAATTACTTCAACCTCTAGTTTATAGTTAATGGAAGATTACTTCATTTAAATCTAAAGCAAACTCAGTTGTTAATTTTGATCAAGTTCATTGCCAAGATGATTTTTTTTTTAAATTGGTTGTTTTGTATTATTGAGATATTTAACAAAATTATTGAGTTTTATTTTGTTGATCCTCGATTTCCTTATGTATTTATAATTAAATTCCTTTTATAGTTTTATATATTTCTTGTTTCTGATTTAGGATCTTTGATTAAAATTCCTTATAAATATATGTTGATTAAATATTGATGTTAACCAAAAGTTCCTTTTGTTGATATATACAATTTTTTTTATTTGTATATAATTGTTAGTTTTGTAATCACCTTTGTAAATATTTAGTTAGATGTAAATAATAGTATTCATAGGTAATTTTTTGATAACCTTCCTTTATTGAGTAAATTCCTATTCATTTTCCTAACGGATCCATAAAACCTGTAAGGAACATCCATACCAAATGGCTTAGGTTATATTTAAGGAACCTTGGACCAAGTTGTTCCTCTTGCGTTGACGAGTGGTCGATTCTTCCCGTCAACAAAAAGGAGTGTTTAGGTAAATTAAATGATTAAATAATTATAGTTTATCCCTGAACTTGTAATACTCTTAGATCTATTAATTCTTCTTTTGTGTCATCACAAAAAGCACTATAAGGAAAGTTAGATGAAATTCTAACCTACTTGGAGTCAAATTCTTTATTATTGCATCAAATCAATGGATCCTACCCAAATCACTATATGCGAATATGCTTTTAGTTTTCCATTACCCAACATTCCCAGTGAGATAGTTTATCTCTTGTCAAAACTACAATTTGATGGTGAAGAGAATATATATTCAAAGCATCATCTTAATAAGTGTTGGTGTAAATGAATCAAGTATGGTATTATGGATTTAAATATTTTATGCATGTTGTTCACTTTCACTTTCATAGGCTGAATCAAATACCAGTTTGAATCTTTTTCAACCAATTCTATTCTCACTTGGTTTCAATTTGTGGATGATTTTATAGGTGCCTTTGAGGTTTATGATTATGATATAATATGCAATGAATTAAAGGGTTTACCATATCAACCGTCACAAAACCTTTCGATAATAATTATTCATGTTCCTTTTAAGTTCCATCTTAGTGATTTACCTTGTCAATCTAATCTTCTTAATCTTTTCTCAACTTTTTGTGCCTCTATTATTCAAAAAAATCTAGTTGTAGATGAAAAATTTAATACATATCAATACATTCATCCTCATTATGAATTATGCCTCTAAATTAATCAAGAATATGTTTAGGAAATCACCTGTCAAAACTCCAGGAAACTTCCTCTCCATCCTTTCCTATCAGCAATTTTAAAATCTGTTTTCCATAAATTTCTGAATCTATAGCTTCTACCCAATTCCAAGATTGAAGGATATAAATGGGAGGAATTTCTTGTTGTTATAACAATTATTCTCTACTCCCCAAAGGGTAGATGGATATTTCTTTTAAAAAAAATTAAATTATACACTATGTAAAATTCATCGAGTAACTAGAAGGAGAAGAAAATTTTGAGGATAAAATCATTCAAATAGTTGAGGAAACTAATCTCTCTTCTAAGCAATTAAATTTTCAATCTTCTGATGTTACCGATACAGATTTTAGTGGGTTGATTATTAATCAAAATATATTTTCAACTTCTTCTAAATTTTGTTCTAATCTGTCCATGAATTCAATAACTAAAGAATATGAACATGTAGCTAATTACTATAAGTGTTCTGATATTTTGATAAAGCAGATTGGAGATATTGATCCTCAAATAGAAGAAGAAATTTCTAATCCTGGTCAAAAAATTCTATCACATTTGGAACAGAGCCTTGGTACAATCCATGAAATTTTTCATGAAAGCATTGAGGTTCCATGCAATCCTATAATGTTTGAAAGTTCAGATTCTCTTTTTGAAAATGAACATACCAATCCCAAACAATATTCTTATAACATGTTTGATAGATCATCGCCAAATCATATTGAATATGATGAGGTAAGGGAAGATGAATATCTTGAAAATATCACTAGCAATAATTATTTTGGTTCAAGAGATCATTTATTTTATGTGCATAAAAATTTATCTATTTTCTCTAACCATGTGCTTTCAAAATCTGATTCTTTTTCAAGTGTGGGTAATTTAACTATTAAGCATAAAGTTAAGGAAATGAGTCTTGTAATATGACCTGATGATTTTACATTTCAATCATTCTTAAGAGATGAAAGTAAATTGCAACATAGCCCATGGGGTGTAGCTCAATTGGTAATCACCTTGTTCTGAAGTCATTCTAAAGCAAGAGGTTCAATGTTCATTTCCCAGTGGGTTAGATCAACAAAAAAGAGAAAGTAAATTGCAGCATGTTTATATTCAACCAATTAATGTACTCATTCTTGTTGAAGTTGAAGACTCTTTTAGTCATGAGAACAATTTGTCTAATTATGCCAAATTTAATAGAATAAATGGTGTGGATGATAATCAAATATTTGATAGTTTTATCTTTGTAATTGTCGATCACCACCAGTTTAAATCAATTGATTCACCTATAATTATTGGTCATTTGAGTAAAAGCATCACACTCCAGATTGATTCGTTGATTATGAAAAATTTTCTTTCACTAAGCCATGCTAATGCTAGTATTTAAGTTTTTCAAATTGATTTTCATAAGGTGTGTTTACCATTCACAAACCTTATTCAACTGTGTTAGGATATTCTGACGCATAGGAAATAGTTAAGTATAACTTGGTCTAGCGTAGATTTAGGTAAAGTGTGTTTCTTTACTATGTACTTTTGTAACTTATAATCCGACGGTCACGATATGTAGTGATCCAACAGTTCATTCTCTCCTCGATATTACCAACACTTGATCTGTGTCTTAACACCCATTGGTCCATTATCTCTATTTAAAGAGAATGGAGGGTCATCTGTCCGGTGACTGTTTATGAGAGAATCTTATGTAAATTTTCTTTATTTATATTAATAAATTTCCTGAAGTGGCCGCATTGGCTCAGGTCCTGGACTGTTTCCCTCTTTGAGGGTTTTAACCATGTCAAATACTGGTGTACTGATTTGTGATCTGTTTGTGAGCAGTGACCGTTGGTGTTTGATCTAAGGAACTTACCCTGTAAATTACTACAAAAATATTCATGATTTTCATTATGAGTTTTAGCATATGATTACAGAATGGTTAGAAAACTCTTATATTGAAACTTTTCCAAACAATGGTAAGATTATGCTTTCGTTGTTTGTGAATGAGGATCAAAGTGGTAAGCATCATGCATTACTTTTTATCTATTATTTTCACACATCTTACTTATGTTTACTGACTTGTAATTTTATTTGAAATTTCTTTGTCTTTACATGGATTTACTTCGATGGTTGTATTGGAAATTCAATTTTACTTAATATTATGATCATTAAAGAAGTGTAGAGTAGATTACTTAGTTTAGTTTTGTTGCTTTAGTCATAAGTATATTTATTTTCTTTTGTCTACTTGAATAATGCAATTATGAAAACATGTTAATTTCAAGTTGAATACAAGCCATCATCATGATATTGTGAGGAAATTTTACCTTAAATTTCTTTCCTTTGCTATTTATATTCTTGTTCATAACCTTTCACTGAACATTTCTTATAAGTCCCAATTATTTTTTACTTTTTATTTTATTTTTTTGACTTAGTTGATAAATGTTTAATGCAATCATTATTCTAAGATCGTGAAATAAGAATACTTTAAGTGAAAAATTTATCTGTGGTTACTAGTAAGCTTCTTTCTTCTTTTGACATGAAATTTAATTGTTAAGGCTCTCATTTTTTTTAAATTGATATCATGACTACACATTTAATTTTGGATTTAATTTTGTTTTTTATTACTTTTTGTGTTTAAGAAAAGTTCAAATCTACGAAACATCTCGTACATTGTTTAAACAAACTTTTTTATTTTAAGGCAAGTGCATATCCATTAAAAGATCAAATATGGAAAAAATATTTAGATTTTCAAAATTCATTTGTCCCTTAAAATTTGATTATTTTTATCATTTTGACTTGTGATATGATTGCTACATTGTCGGATGATGATTTACTCATGGCCTATTTTTATGCTTTTATTTTTCCTTTCTTTGGCATTTGTAGGCTCTCCCAATTTTCATCTTTGCTTAAAGTTTGAATTGGTTGATTTTATCATTTTTGGGCTCTTCTTAGATTTTATTATTCAGATTTTTATCTAGCATACTCATTAGGTAAGAGCATATGCTTTGTTGTATAGGACTAAAATATTAACTTAGGAAATCTTAGAAATTTATTTCTTTTGTGTTGGAATTTAAATTCTCTGATTAGTAAGTCCCTAACTTTTGAAATTCTTGTTGATGGGGTTGTAAATCTGTCAACCAAGGGGATTCCCCAATGTGAAGTCCTAATTAGACCTCACACCGTTTGGAGTAGGATCCCCAACCAGAAATATGATTGGTTTCCATTTTCCTTAGGGATTTTCCTTGGCTGAAATTATTAACATAAGAGGTTATGCACCATTCTTTGAAACAAGCAAGCTAACATTTTGAGGCATACAATTGCAATGTATATAAGGTACTTTCACGGCAAGGAGAAAGAGAGTGAACCTCTAGAATAAAATTAATAGTACCATACTAAAAGAGAAACACAAGAGCATAAGAGAATCGCAAGTTAGTCTGCAAAGTATTTCACAAGACAACAATGATCATAAAACCAAATACAATACACCTTCAACAAGATAAGTATCAAAGCCAACAAAATAGTTCAATTTCCTTAGTACATATGAATGAAAAATTTACCGCAAACATCTAAAGAATAGTCCTACGAAATTCACAATACATGCATAAAAATGTGTTGGATCATTGAGCTTCAATATTAAGTGGAAGTGCCAAGATATACAAGTATAGTGTTGACACACTATCCCCAATAGTGGAACATTTAGTCACCCCTTGCTCCTCCAAATAACGTCTTCTCTCATATGCCAATGTTATCAAAGCGAAGGTGAAAGTTCAAGTCCCAAAAATAATTTGCTTGAGTTATGAGGGTGTATTTATAACAAATGAAGTGACTATCCCATTCCCATGTGACTCTTAACCTCCCTCGTGACTCTTGAGCTTCTACAATGAATTTTCGAATTATTACATGAAATTTAAGCTTCTATGTGACTTTATAACTCAATAGTGACTTTCCATACTCCATGTGGGTCCCTTGGTATTCCACATATATACATTTTCTCATCTTGGGAAATTACAAAATTACATTCCACAAATGATGTGGCATGACACTATGACACATGTGACTCTTATGATGACTCTTAACAATGATGACATGGAATTTCATGATGATGTAGCATTGCCAAGTTTCTCCTTTTGTTGCTTTCTTTGCATCTTCATGATGGATATCGCATGTGCTTTGTATTCATCCTCTAAGGGGTTAATTTATATGGAGTCTTCATGTGATCTAGATCTTTGATATTTTGTGGTAAGCTAGTGTCCCTTCATCTTCTTACTCGATGACTTGTTCATGGTTCGAGATTCACAAGTGTCTTCTCGTATGATCTCCTTCTTCCTCTCCGAACATCTTCCTGTCGTGTCAAGATGTAGTACCTACAAGTGGAATCCACTCATGACAAGATGATATCAGTTTGGAAAACTCCTAATTTAGCTTGCTTCATGAAAATGACTGATTGAGTTGAGACTAGATATTGAACATGGAGGAAGACTCAGGGATTACACAGTGCACAATTCCAAGCTCTAAGAGTGATGGACTGAGGCTTGAGACAACACAATGTGTAGTTTTAGAGGCCTAGGAAAGATGAATGCGTAGTTGAGGATATCAGTGAGGCAGTCTTAAGCCTTGAAATTTCCCAATACGTGGTATAGGAGAGAGAGAGAGGCCTAGGGATTACACAATTTCAAAGCTAAAGGAGGTAGGATGAAAGCTTGAGGCTTGCCACTGAGTAATGTGCAGAAGGAAGCTAGCTGGGAGGATGAATTGCGCATTTGTGGAGGTCAAGGGGCCAAGGTTAAGCACTGAGACTATGCAATATGTGGTTCTAGAGGGATATTGGTCAATGGAATATTCAGTTAAGCAGTTAAAGGAATTAGGGAGGCATCTTGATGACTGAGACTACGTAATGCACAACAAGAGACTAGTTTGGGGGGGGGGGGGGGGGAAATAATTGTGTAGTTTCTAAGGGAAGGGAGCTAATCCTTGAGCACTGTGATTGTGCAATGCATAATCCTTGGAGGCAGGAACTACGCATTGCGTAGTTCTAGGAGGAAAGGGATCAACTTATGGCTTACTACTTTGAAATCTGTAGTTCAAGGAGGCTGAGTGAGGTCAAGGTTGGTCGGGAAATAATTTCCCATAATTTGACTAAGTGTGGGATCAGTAAAATAGAACTGAAATAGGTTGGAATTTACAAATGATCACACACACTCAAAAAAATTGACACGACAACATTGAACACTCAATACACAATAAAAATCATGATCCCCTCAATGCGATGGTAATACAACAACCTCCTCTAAGTGAAACACTTAAGGTACACTTTGCGATGACAGTGACGACACTTTTATGAAAGTAATCAATAATTGGGGAATATTTCTTATGTATTTATAATAGGACATAGTAGTGCAAGGGAATGCATCAGAACTATCCTTTAATAATGTACAATTGACTCCCTTTGATTAGGTGTGACACTTAAGATACACTTTGCGATGACAGTGACGACACTAGTACGAAAATGCATAAAACTTTGGGAGTGGGCCTAATGCATGTATACATGGTAAACGAGACCCATTGGTACTAAAGTTGCTTCTCGCAATGAACCACAACTCTTATTTTTACAATGTGAAACACTTCCCATGCCAAAAGACAACACTTGTGACAGTAAGAGAAAAGTGCAACAACACTTGCAAAATGCGAACGACATTGAAAGTGAAACATGCTAGATTGAATATATCATGAAAACAACACTTATTAAAGTGAAAATAAGCAAAAGTGGTAGTCATAAACATGGAAGTGGAACTTTTGAAAGCGAAGGTTCACAAAAGAAACAGTTGGAAAAACTCACCGAAATAGAAGTACAATCACAACCAAAAGTGAGAGATTGTCAATGAAATTTTGCATTGACTCTCAACATAGGTTGAACATTGCACAAGAACTGCCTTGATGGATTTTTTTATGCCTGTTAAAGCTTTCATAAAATAATGTGCTCAAGAACTTGTTACGGGTTGAACATGCATGAGCAAGTGACTTCAACACTTAGAAACCGAGAATAAGACTTAAACACTTAACATTACATTAATTGATCATGAAGCGAATGTGGAATGACAGATCATTATATCCTTGATAGGCTCCAAAATTAACGTGTAGGAAAAAATTCTGAGAGTGTTGATCGCAACTTCAACAAGTTTGTTATGGACTATGCTTAATGTTTTTCTGAATTTTTACATCATTATTTAAGAAAATTTCTTTTAACCCAATAATAATAAAAGAACAAAATATCTTTACAAGATAGTTTAATTTTAAGGTAATCATTTTTTGGGAAAAAAAAGATTAATGAGTAAATATTAGTATCTAATAAATTTTTACGCCATCATTTTCTCTTAAGGTATCTTTCATATTTGCTTCCTTGTCTATTAAGTAATCTCTTGCAATATTACAAAAATAATCATAGTTTGAGTTTAACATAGAGAGTTAGCTGAAGGATAAGAGGTCTCATCACGAGTCTCCATACCATGATCATGGGTTCTTACAAAATGACATTACCACTAATGGTTACCGAGTCAGGATAATGGCTTTTAGTCACAACGTTGAAAGACAAGAGGTCTCATCACAAACCGACTTGTTCACTTTTGTTAGTTTTGTAAATGGCACTACCATTAGTTGGTTACCAAGCCAGGGCAGTGGCCTTCAGTTCATATATATATATATATATATATATATATATATAAGTAAGAAAGTATCTCTAAACTGTGTATCTATATCTAGTAGATAAGATAAAAGCATTTAATTGTGTTAAAAGGTATTCTTGTTGAGGCTATAAACGCCTGCTAGTAGCAGTGGCCATGCTTATGATATTGAAGTCATTTTAATATCATAATTTACTTGGTTATCTTGTGTTTCCCAAGACTAATTACCAATAGTTCACTATTTTCATACACACAATGAAATAAACAAATTTGGGTTTGTCTTTTATAAATAATGATGGAAATGATTTTGGCGTGTTGAGAAGTTCCAAATTTAAACTATATACATCGGGGATGAAATTTTTTGGTTTATTTAAGGTTTAATATTTTGGAACATCTAATCTTAATCCCTTAACATTTATAGATTTCACGTTGTCAACAAGACATAAAAACTACCCCAGATTGTCACCATTTATTGGCCTATCAACAAGTCCTTTCCATTTTGCCTAAAATGAAATGGGCCCTCTATTCATATTCTATTATTAAAAACATCATTTCTAATTACAGTCAACAAATGATTTCGAAAGATAGAAATTTTCATATTTTGAGTTTTTCTTATCTTTTGATGTTTTTTTTTTTTTTTACACAAAGTAATTTTTAGATAGTAAATTTTATTGGGAAATTATACATAGTTTTGAATCAATTATCCATTCAAAGGTTTTTTAAAATCAACTCCTCATACTGATCATGTTTTTGAACATTTATTCGATAAATTCAATCATTAGTCACTTGAAATTGCATAGTTATAGGTATAAAATTTAGAGATGATGATGAGGAACATTTGTAGTATGGAATTTTAATGATAAGGTTTAATTATTTTCTTGAATAAAGTTATGATTAATATCATCGGGATCAAGGTTCTTATTTCTGATTTTTAGTTAATAAAACATTTATATTATTTTAAATTGAAGAATGAATTTTTTGGTTCTATTTTATTATATTCATTCTTGTTTTTCCAACTTATTTAGGAGTACACCTTCTTGTATTTAATTATCATGATTGTCTTATATATAGACCTTGGTAATTAATCATTGTTTGATTATTAATTTAATTCATTATTCTATATTAGATAATTAGTTTTGTTCGAATAAAAGGAAATAATTAATTAAATGGTATAAATTGGAAGTTTCCAAAACTTGAAAATTGTTAAAGAAATAAATATTATCATCACCTCAACATTACTCGTGATGTCCAGCATTTGATTAATTTTTCTATTTGTATATATTTGAAGTTTTTAATATGTGTGTGAGAGAATAATTTTTGTAAAGTATTATTCATTATTTCAATTTGATTTATTTTATTATTTTATTAATTTTAAAATATTTTAGTTATAGAATTGTAAATCATACAAATTATTGATATATTTCGATTTCATTATTTTTAGGTATTAATTATTTGATATGGAGTTAGATTGTAATGTAATTTTTATATCCAAATATATACAGATGATTCTAGAAATTTCCAAGCCATTAACAACAATATGAACAAATTTGGGTGTGGTCAGAATTGAGTAACAAACTTTGGATGCAATTTTTGGGCAAACAAAGATGAATTTCAAAAAATTAAAACATGGTTTTTTTATATAATGGGAAAAATTAGGTTACTTGCGATAACTTTCTCCAACAAATGTGCGGTTTGGGAGGTATGCATGGTTCTTAGAAGAGGTGTTTTTTGGTTACAGCCATTGACAAACGATGCCAATTAGTTAGAAAAACGACTCAAATAAATTGATTTTCAAATTGTTCCATTCCAAATAACCTCTATTGGATCAGATCTTCAGTTAATAATGTATCAAAATCAATCCTTTGAAGATTAACAAGGATTTGGAAAACCATTTTCAGAGAAATTGGTTCAAATTCACCCTTGGCTTCTTTGTGTAAATGTATGGGCAGATAAAGGAGGAAAAGGTGGAGTGTCTCCACAAAGGAGAAATGATTTTATTCTTTCTTCATATTGTTTCTTTGTTAAATGTCTTTCTTGAAGGAATAGTAAAGGAGATTATGTCAAGGAGGATTGAAAATTTGGAGAAATTTTGGAACATAGCAACTATTTTAATAGAAGACTCTTGTAAGGCCTATATTAATATCTTAATATCAGATCTATAGAGAAAGATTTTCCTTTTAATGGTGTATTGCTTTGTTAATTATTTTTTCAGTTAAAATTTTGGATGTCTCTTATAATTCTTATTGGAAATTCATACTATTGTTATGTTTTATGCTTGTCATTCATTTTAAGTTTAACCGTAAATTCTAAATTATCTTCCTTACTATATTCATTATTTTTACATTTATAAAGAATATTATTCTTGACTATTATGATTGCTATTAACGACAGTCAAATAAACTTGCTTGTTTGTATACTTATAATTTGTGGAATATTTTTCATAAATTGAATTTGTCATATATTTGCAAATGTCATTAGAATTAATATTGAAAATGTTTTTCTTTTGAAAATTTTAGAGTATATAATCTTTTGTTTTTGTAAACGAAATGACTCTAGTTTATAGTTAATGGAATATTATTTCATTTAAATCTAAGTAAGGTGTTATTTCTCTTCCTTTTATGACTTTAAATGTGGATCATAAAGTGATGATTTTAGATTAGTTTTTTTGCATTATCAAGATATTTAAAAAAATTAATGAGTTTGATTTTGTTGATCCTCGATTTCCTTATGCATTTAAAATTAAATTTTATTTTATAGTTTTATATATTTCTTGTTTTTTTATTTAGGATCTCATTAAAATTCCTTATAAATATATGTTGATTAAATATTGATGTTAACCAAAAGTTCATTTTGTTGATATATACAAATTTTATTGGGTGTGTGTTATATTGTTTCCATGACTAGTTCCACGCGCTATATGATGTGTCGGGCGCAGCAGGGGGGTCACAATGTCGGGGGGTTTGCAAGGGGGTGGTAGTCCCCTTGCATGAGGTTCGAGGCAACACCCTGGGAATTTTTTTTTAATGGAAACCCAATAATAGTTGGGAGAACCCAAGGATGCGAGGCGGACCCAAAGATGGTGGGTTGACCTACCCATGATTTTTTGCATGGGTTTTGCACATGGTTCTAGGCATGAAGGTTTTTTTCCCATGGTATTTTGTAGATTTTATCAAGGGAACTATAATTATGTTTTAACCTAGGGCTAGTGGATTGGGTTTTATGAATGTTTCGACATGTATATGTATGTATTGTAACATTGCAAATGAACATAATGAAAAATCGATCTGGTAGTCCTGGTTTTGGTTCTAGGGGAAAATATTTGTGTATATTTGTTTTATTTTCTCGCCATTATTTATTTTATGTTTTAATAATTCATTTGCAAGTAATTTATGTACAAGGTTAAAACCTAAATTTGGTGTCATATTTTTTTTTGCTTCAAGGGGACGTCTTTGCTGCTGAGGGTTTTGCTCGGGCTTGTGGTAGACCCTGTTCAATGGGAGATCTTCGAGATCAATTCTTGTGGTGAAATAAGATGGCGAATAGTGGAAATATAGAGATTGATAAATTCAATGGACAAAGTTTTGAGTTGTGGAACATCAATATGGAGGATCTGTTGGTGGATAAAGATCAGTGTATCATGGTAGATCTGGGTACTAAACCAATGAAAATGTTTGCAAAAGCTTGGGCGAAGTTAGATCAAAAGGCAAAGAGAACAATATAGTTGTGTATCTCAGATATAGTATTGTTGAATGTATCAGGGAAAGCTACGACGAAGTATTTGTGAGTCAAGTTAGGTAATTTGTACCAATCTAAGTCTATGGTGAACAAACTATTCCTATGGAAAAATTTTTGTAACTTGAGGATGAAGGATGAAGACTCAGTGACAGAGCATATGAACACATTTAATACTGTGGTAAGTCATTTTTTATCTATTGATATAAAAATTTCAAATGAAGATAAGTTCATGAGTTTTCTATGTTCTCTACCATATTAGTGGGATGGTCTGATTGTTTAAATAGGTAGCAATACAACTACCTTGAATTTTGATGAAATAGTCTCATCCTTGTTGTAGGAGGAGATGAGATGGAAAAATATGGAGAGCTAGAATGGAGATGACTTGTATGTACGAGGATGGTTCGAAAATAGAAATAAAAATAAGTCCACGATTAGGAGATCTAAATCTAGAGGGAGATATAAATCTCCAAGAAAACCTGTAAAGGTGTGCTGGAAATGCAGAAAGGAAGGGCACTACAAAAAGGATTGTAGATTTAAAGCTCCTGATAAAGGAAAGGGATTTGATGATGCTCCTTCTGCAAGGGATAAAACCACATCGGATGAAGGTGGGGATGTGTACATGGCTTCTTCTTCAAGTACACATGTAGATCATGAGGCATGATTGTTTGAATCAGGGAGTGGTTCTGCGAGTATGAGAATTATGATGGTGGTGATGTCTTCTTAGGGGATGAAAAGAAGGCCAAATTCATCGGATGCAGAAAAATCAAGCTGAAGTTGCAAGGTGGAAGGATTAGAACACTCTTGGTGTTCTTCATATTCCTGCATTGGCCATAAATATGATTTATGTAAGCAATATGGATGAGGCAGGTGTAAGAAAAATGTTTGAGAAATATACCTGCAAAATGGTTTTGGGAGCACTAGTATTGATGTGGGGAGTTCGGCTTGGAACTCTGTACAAGCTTCTGGGTAGCATTGTTATTGATGGGTGCAACAGTTGTGTGGTTCCTAAAATTGGGGCATAAAACCTAGTGGTATTTGGGTAAAATATCATGCTATGGCATCAAAGGCTTTGACATATTAGAGAGAATGAACTTCGATTACTTCATGGTAATGGTATTGTAGAAGGTATGTCTAATTTCTCTCTGGATTTCAATTTATGTGAACATTGTGTATATGGGAAGCAGAATCGGGTGAGTTTCCTCGCTAGTGCTAAGAGGGAGAAATGGATATTAGAGCTTGTGCACAGTGATGCGTTTGGACTTATGTCATTTCCATCACTGGGTGAGTCTGTGTACTATGTATCATTTATAGATGACTTCTCAAGGAATACATGGATATATTTCCTCAGGAAGAAATATGAAATTTTTGACAGGTTTAAAGAATTTAAGGCTCTGGTGGAAAACAAACAAAGAAGAAGATCAAGGTGTTTAGGACAGATAATGGTGGATAGTTCTACAAGAAGGAATTTGAAGAGTTATATAAGAATCGTGGTATAGCACGGTAGAAGACTACTCCATACACACCTCAAAAAAATGGAGTTGCAGAAAGAATGAACAGGACGTTGATAGAAAAGGCAAGGAGCGTGCTCATTGGTGTCGGGTTAGGATAGGAATTCTGGATAGAGATAGTAGATATCGCATGTTACCTGGTTAACATATCACCTTCATCAATGTTGGAGGATAAGACTCCACATGAGCATGTCATGATAAAAGAAACCACTCTCTTTTCACGTACGGGGTATTTGGATGTGGTACATGTGTACACGTTGCAAGATAAAATATGAATTGGATAATAAATATGAAAGAACACTTTTTATTGGATAAAGATTAAATATAAAAGATTATAATATTTAAAACCCAGTAAGGAAAGGTAGTGCTAAATACAAGATATCGTGTTTGAAAGTCAGAAAGAGAGATTATTAAAAAAATAAGTCCTGCAATGAACTGAAAAGATGAAGTTTGTTGGAAGAAGGTGGACTGCTGCAACGAGAAGAAGAGCCACAAACTCCAATTTTGAGAAGATCAGTTTGTGAGAGAAGGCAGCCAAAGAGGTATATTCCATCTACTTTATGTTCAAATTTGTCTTTATCTATTACTAAGGATGAACCAAAAACTGTTAGAGAGGTAGTGGATTCATAAGATGGCAAACTCTAAAAAGATTCCATGGTTGATGAAATGGAATCTTTGGGAAAAAATAAGGCTTGGAATCTAATGGACTTGTCGGCTGGAAGGAAACCCATTTGCAACAAATGGGTGTTTAAGAAGAATATGAATGCAGACAGAAATGTGGATAAATAAAAAGCTCGGTTTGTAGCAAAAGGTTATTCTTAGGTGCCAGGAATTGATTTTAGTGATATTTTTTCTCGTGTTGCCAAGTTAGATTCTATTAGATTAATTTTATCTGTTGTTGTTGCTTTTGATTTTGACGTATAACAAATGGATGTGAAGACAAAATTTATTCACAGGGATCTGGAGGAAGAGATCTACATGAAGCAACTAGAAGAATTTGTAGTGAAGTGTAAGAAAGAATTGGTATGCAGGTTAAAAAATTCTCTCTATGGATTAAAATAGTCACCAAGGATGTGGTATTGAAAATTTGATACATATATGCAGGAACTTGGCTTCACAAGAAGAAAATCGGATCAGTTTGTGTATTTTAAATTAATCGGTGACCATGTTATTTATTTTGTCTTATATGTGGATGATATGTTGTTGATTGAAAATGACAAAGAAATTATTCAGGATTTGAAGACCCATTTGTCCTCTGAATTTTACATGAAGGATCTTGGTGTTGCAAACTATATTTTGGGCATGGAAATTAAACGAGATCGGGAAAAGAGGAATCTCTAGTTAAACCAGAGGAAGTATGTCGAGACAATATTGCAAAGGTTTGATATGCAAGATAGTAAATCGATGAATGTTCTTATTCCTATAGGTGTAAATTTATCTGTTGAAAAATGTCCCAAGACATAAGAAGAGGAACAATACATGTCTCGCGTTCCATATGAAAGTGTAGTCGATAGCATAATATATGAAATGGTTTGTTTAAACCATACATTGCACATGCAGTGGGAGTATTGAGCAGGTTTATGTCAAAACCAGGGAAGGAGAATTGGACAACAGTGAACCAGTTTTTCAAGTATTTTCATGGCACTAGTGATTATGGTCTATGATACCAAGGAAGACAAATATTGGATAGAATTTTGGACATTCGTGGTGTTGTTGATGTAGACTGGGTTGGAGATCTAGATCGAAGAATATCTACAAGTGGGTATCTGATTAACCTATTTGGACGAGTAGTCAGTTGGATGAACAAAAGACAGTATATAGTGGCTCTTTCCACTACAAAGGTTGAATACATGGAAACCACTCATGCAAGAAAGGAAGAAGTTTGGTTGTAGAGATTGTGTTCAAGTATGGGGTTGGTACAGCGAGCTATAAGGATATACTATGAAAACCAAAGTGAAATTTTCTTAGAAAAGAACCCTGCTTATCATTCAAATATAAAGCACATTTATGGTCAGTGTCACTTTTTGAGGGATATGGTTGAGGACAAAAAGGTTTTGATGGTAAAGGTGGACACTTTGAAGAATTTTGCAGATGCATTGGCGAAGTCTGTGATCACTGACAGATTTTATTAGTGTAGAGAAAAAATGGGCATCGCAGGCCTTGACCAATGACTAGGTTCTCTTGTGATCCCCTGTGTGGAAAGAAAACAACAAGTGGGAGACTTTTGGGAGTTTATTATATTCTTTCCACTACTAGTCCTATGTGTTGTACGTTGCGCAAGCTGCAACGGGGAGATCACAACGAGGGCGTCTTCCCCCCAGTCGGGAGGTTTGTAGTGGGGGGGTAACCCCCCTTTCAAAGTGTTTGTAGGGGGGCGGTAGACCCCCTGCATGGGGTCTAAGGCAGTGCCCCAGGAAAAAAAAATATGCAGACCCAAAGATAGTGGGTGGACCTACCCATGGTTTTGTGCATGAGTTTTGCCCATGGTTTTGGGCATGATGGTTTTCTGCCCATGGTATTTTGTAGATCTGGTCAAGGGGACTATGGTTATGTTCTAATCCAGGGTTAGTGGATTCGGGTTTATGAATGCTTCGGCATGTATATATGTATGGTAACATTGAAAGGAACATAATGAAAAATCAATCTGGTAGCCTCGGTTTTTTTATCCAGGAGAAAATATTGTGTATATTTGTTTTATGTTCTCTCCATTGTTTATTTTTCTATTTTAATATTTTATTTGCAGGTAATTTATGTATAGGGTTAAAGCCTACAAATTTGTATATTTGTATCTAAATATTAGTTTTGTAATTACCTTTATAAATATTAGTTAGATGTAAATAATTGTATTCATGGGTAAATTTTTGATAACCTTCCTCTATTGAAGAAATGCCTATTCATTTTCCTACGGATCCATAAAACCCATCATAAACATCCATACCAAACATATTGGGTTAGATTTAAAGAACCTTGGACTTGGTTGTTCCTCTTACGTTGGCGAGTGGTCAATTTTTCCTGTAAACAAAGGAGGGTTGAGGTAAATTAAATGATTAAATTATTGTGGTTTATCCCTCATCCTGTAATACTTTCAAATATATTAATTCTTCTTTTGTGTCATCATAAAAATGCACTAGAAGGCAAGTTGGATTACAATCTAACCTACTTGGAGTCAAATTCTTTATTTTTTAATCAAATCAATGGCTCCTACCCAAATAATTGTATGTGAATATGCTTGCAGCTTTACATTTAAACCCAACATTCCCAATGAGACAGTTTCTCTCTTGTCAAAACTATAATTTGATGGTGAAGAGAGTATATCTGCAAAGGATCATCTTAATCAATGTTGGTGTAAATGCATCAAGTATGCTATTACAGATTTATATATTTTATGAAAGTTATTCGATTTCACTTTCAAATGTCTAATTCAATATTGGTTTGAATCTTTTTCGGCCAATTCTATTTTCACTTGGTTTCATTTTATGGATGATTTTTTAGATGCCTTTGAAGTTTATGATTATGATAAATTATGCAATGTATTAAAGTATTTACTAAATAAACCATCACAAAACTTGTTAGGTCCCTATATTACTAGTATAATCCCTTATTGTTGTTAGTGTAACCCCCTTATTGTTATTGTTGTACCCCTGTAACCCCAATATTGTTACTATTGTGCCCTTACATTATTATTGTTAGCTCGACTAGGATTGTATTGTGACCCCATGGACTCCTATATATAGAATGAGGTTTTTTTCATTTGTATCATCCAAGAATTATTTATTTATGTAATGTATTGGAGGTTACCCCCTCGAAGTGGCTATTTCTAAGGCGTTGATCTATCTTTTATTCTATTTTTGGAGTTGGTTTCATAACATTTGGTATCAAAGCTTTGGATTCTAGGGCTTCGTTGCTCCAAACAGGTCATCGTGGCATTTTCACTATAAATTTTGTTCTACGAAGGTTCAGAAGCTGAAATTTTTATAGAGCGAATCCAAAATCATGAGGAACGTGGAAGTTATGATTTTTTCAGGCTCCTGAATTTCAACTAAAACAGGTCATCGTGGAATTTGCGCTATAACTTTTTGTCTATGAAGGTTCAAAAGCTAAATTTTTAAAAATAAAAGCCTAAGTCCTGAGAAACTTCCTGTAAAAATTTCAAATCTTGGTTCGCAATATTTTCATAGATATGTTCTGTGTAATTTAGGGTTTTTTTAGGCTCTCGAATTTCATCTCAAAGAGGTGACCATGGGAAAATCATCATAACTCTCTCTCTGGGCATCAGATTGGAATTATGTAAAAATTGACCACAAGTACATGGAATTTAGTTTCCTTTGTATAAATTTCAAAGCTGAAGGAGGAAACAGTGAAACGTGGCACGCCACACAAGTTCGCTTTGCTGAACTAGTCCATAATTAGGCCATTGTGGGAGATTGGGCATAACGTTGCCTTGAAGAATCCAAATCAGGTCAGACCTGTGGAATTTGAATGAAGATTCAGAGGGATACTATAGGGCTGAATTTCAGATATTGAAGATCTGAAATCACAGAGATAATTCATTTTCAATATCGAGCTCCTTAAAATCAAGAAAAAGGTGTGTATTTTTTTTTCAAATTGTATAAGTCTTGTGCGAAAAAACAGTTATAAATGATTCCAAGCGCATATTGAAGTGTAGATATTAGTATTGGGTTCTAAAATGCCATCTAAAAAGAATTCAATGCCAATTAAGACTGCAAAAGGCTCTACTATGACTCATGAACAGGAAGAAGCGCAACATGACATATCAAAATTACAAGCAAGTGCACCAAATTTCACTCTCGCAAAGAGCAACAAAAAATGAAATGGAAGTTTTGAAGAAAGGCATGAACAGACAGAAGAATGTGAAATAATGGGACAAGAGAATAGAGCTGAATGGAATCTTGTAGGCTAATAATTGAAAAAAATGAAATACAACATGGAAGACATGAAGAATGATCTAAAATCAGACAAGGAAGGTTTGATGAAAAGGTTAATACAAGAAATGATTCCTAATGGCGGAAAGATAGTAGAGAAAACTCATGATGAGAACAAAATAAATGTTAATCATGATTTCATAAACTCTAATATTGGATTGAAGAACCACCATATTCCAAAGATGGACATGAGGAAGTTTGATGGCAAGGATCCCGTAACATGGATACTAAAGATGGAGAAATATTTTGATCTCAATAATGTGCAAAACACAAAAAAGGTACGCATTGCAACTTTACATTTAGAACAAAATACATTTGTATGGTATCGATGGCTTTTCTCCTGTAAAAAAATTGTCACTTGGTCAATTTTTATAGAGAAATGATAGCACATTGAGGATTATGATGCTTGTACACAGGTTGATATGGCGCATTAAGAGGATTGATGGTAGCTCCATTGAGGACTTACGAAAAATGGAATATAAAGATAATTGGTATTTCCAGAGGAACATGGGATTGATATGTGAAGAAAAAAGTGAATGTGAAAATTGTAAAACAAAAGGCTACCTGCATCTATATAAAGATGGAAGTATTGCTACTCCTAGACTTCCGCAACCTACAAGGTTGACACCACAACAATTGGAAGAAAAAAGAGAAAAATGGCTTTACTACAGTTGTGATAACAAATGCACTAAAGGTCATAAGTGTGGTGAGAAGAAATTATTTTATATAGATTGTGAAGAGGAGGAACAAAATGAACAAGAAAATTCAAATGAAGAGGATATACAACGAATAACCTATAAGAGAAGAATAAATGAGGTGGCTGTACCCGTGTAATGGTACAAAAGAATTACCACTCCTCAAACTCTAAAGATAGAAGGACATATCAAGAAGAAAAGATGATTTAATTAGGTACCATAATTTTATTCATTTTAAGGTAACGAAAATTGAATTTTTCTTGTTACCAAGATGTCGATGATAAATTGCAATGAAGAACTTTAATGCTACCAAGCCCGCATATCAAAATGACAACGGAAATATGTATTGAAAAGTCCAATGATTTTCAAAACGACAAGAAGTGTTGATGTTGTACTAGGTGTACAATGGTTACAATCTTTGGGGACGGTAGCTTTTAATTTTCAAGAACTTTTCTTGAAATTTTTTTCAGAAGGAAAGGAAGTCGAATTACGGGGTATTGCGGGGAAGCCAGGAAGGATAATAAGCTCTAATTTCATGACAAAGCTTATAAATAAAGAACAACGAGGCGTAATTGCACAATTATGCTCACTAGAAGTTCCAACATTAAAATCATCTATTTCTGCAGATCTCCAACAAGTCTTGGACAATCATTCCAAGGTGTTTGAAACTCCCAAAGGACTCCCAACTATTCGTGATCATGATCATGCTATTCATTTGATTCCAGGAAGTGTTCCTCCAAACATCAGGCCCTTCTGATGTCATATGTCCCAAAATGGTGGGCATGTGATCACAAAAATGTTAGAGGCTGGTATAATTTAACCTAGTCAAAGTTCTTTCCCCACTCTAGTAGTATTGGGTACTGAAAGGATGAATCCTTAGTACATGTATCGGATTATAAGAAATGGCCGCTCACTATTAAAAATCAATTCTACATTCATAGCAGTTCATGAATTATTGGATGAATTACATGGAGCAATTTATTTTACCAAGTTGGATCTTCATTCAGGATATCATCAAATTAGAATGAAGACTAAAGATATTCCAAAAACAGCATTTTGAACTCATGAGGTCATTATGAATTTTTGGTCATGCCTTTTGGCCTTACCAATGCACCTTCTACATTTCAAGGGTTGATGAATTCCATTTTCAAACCCTTCCTTAGAAAATTTGTGCTAGTATTTTTTGATGATATACTAATCTACAGCAGGTCTTGGAAGGATCATGTTCAACATGTTCACAGGGTGCTCAAACTATTGCAGGAGAGACAATTATGTGCAAAAACATCCAAATGTTTCTTTGGAGTACAAGAGGTGGAATATCTCGGTCATATTGTATCTCACGAGGGTGTTAAGGTAGACCCTAACAAAGTAAAATAGGTGAGGAATGAAAGAGTCCCCAAAGGTCATCGTGTTTAAAGGATTTATATTTCTCGGGTTAAAGAGGTATTATATGAGTTGTTAAAATTATGGGAGAATAGCATTTTATCTACTTGTTTTATATTGAAAGATCATTTTCACATGGACTCTTAAACCAACTAAGGCCTTTGAACATCTTAAAGAGCAAGTAACATAACATGATTATACTTCTTATTATTACAGCTTCTTTATTGTGAGATGTGATGCCTCGAAAATGGAGAATAATCGTTGTTTTAATACAGAAGAAGAAATTTGTTCTTTGAAAATCATCCAATCAAAGAAATTGCTTTAGAAATTTATTTGTGAAAGCAAATGTTAACAATACTACATGCTAGAAATATGACACTTACCTATGGAGAAAGACACTTCAAGGTAAAAATTGATCATGATAGTCTTAAACACTTTTGGAACAAAGACTATCTTCAGAAGATCAGCAAAAATGCGTCACAAAGATGGGTTATGAGTTTGAAATAATCTAAAAAAAATGGAAGCTAAATGTTGTTGCAGATGCACTCTCAAGAAAAGAAATTATGAAGAGACAGAAGCATTTGGCATAGCCGCTATAAAGAGCTTGTTGGATAAACAAAACCGAGGATGAATGGAAGAAGGACAAAGATGTATGGACACTCATTCAAAGGTTGCAGCAAGATCCTAGTACATCTGATACATTTGGTTGGAAAAATGATTCCTTATGGTACAAAGGTCGCTTATATCTTTGTAAGAATTCCCGACTAAAACAAAAGATTCTCTTTGAATTTCACACTTCTCCTTTAGGAGGACACTCAGGTTTTTTAAAAACTTACCAAAGAATGAAAATAATTTTTAAGATAGCCTTGGTAAAGTATTCAAAAGTTGTATGAAATGTTTGGTTTTAAAATAAAAAAGAAAATTGAAGAAATTAAGGCAGAACTTCTGGCCTTTATCCATTCCAAGTCAACGTTGGGAAGGAGGAGATTTGATGGTTTTATCACGGACTTTCAGTACGAAGATGTCATCATGGTGGTAGTTGATGAACTTACAAGTACTTTTGCTTTTGTGCATTATCTCATCCATTTAATACGATTTGTTGGCATTTATCGAAACAATTCAAAAACTACATGGAAACCCGAAGATTATTGTAAGTGACAGAGATCCCATTTTTACAGGAAATTTTTGGACGGAATTATTTTCTTGTTTGGGTACTCAACTAGCTCATAGCTCATCTTATCATCCTCAATCTGATGGTCAAACAGAGATAGTGAATAAATATTTGGAAGGATATCTTCGTTTTTTTGTGTCCCAATAAACCAAACACAATGGATCAAGTAGTTACCTCTATAGCTAAAGCTGGTGGTCTTACTTCTTCATCTGTGACAAAATAAGCCATTACACGTGTGTGGAATATCATCATCTATGCTTATTATTTAAAGCTACAAGGTTCAACGTTTATCATCATCGAACGTCAACAAAAGTTATCCAGCTCTTAAAGGATAACCTAAATTTGTTCAAAATTGAGCAGATATGACAAATGAGATCAACATCATAGCGAGATAAGTTTTGATATGAAGTGAGCCTGCGGCTAATAACAAACCAAATATATCAAGCAAGCTAAGAAGGATAATAAATTATTATTAAGTACAAATATAACATACAAGACATTGCCAAGGTCTGGTCTTTTGTAACTTTTCTAGATTAGACTTCCTACTTCTTCGTGGGTGCATCCCATTTTCCATGTTTCATGCTTAAAGAAGGTTATAGGGGACAAACTTCTAGTTCAAACAATATTTCCAGAACTTGATGAGGAAGGAAAATCATATTGGAACTTGAAGCAATCACGGAAACAAGAACTCGACAGCTACGAAATCGATCAATTTCAGAGTATCTCATCAAATGGAAGAACTTACCTACTGAAGATTCTACATGGGAGGATGATAATTTAATACAGAAGCATCTGGAGCTACTCAAGCATTGAGGACAACACTTTTTTGAAGGAGAGGGGCATGTTAGGTCCCTATATTACTAGTATAGTCCCTTATTGTTGTTAGTGTAACCCCCTTATTGCTATTTTTCTACCCCTGTAACCCTAATATTGTTATTAGTATGCCCTTAAATTATTATTGTTAGGTTGGCTAGGATTATATTGTGACCCCATGGACTCCTATATATAGAAGGAGGTTTTGGTCATTTGTATCTTCCAAGAATTGTTCATTTATGTAATGTATTCGAGGTTTCCCCCTCGAAGTGGCTATTTATAAGGCATTGATCTCTCTTTTCTTCTATTTTTGGAGTTGGTTTCATAAAAAAACCTTTCAATAAGAATTAGTCATGTTCTTTTCAAGTTTCGTCTTAGTGATTTACCTTGTCAACCTAATATTCTTAATATTTTCTCAATTTTTTGTGCCTCTCTTATTCAGTAAAATCTAGTTGTAGATGATAAATTTGATACATATCAATAAATTCATCTGCATGATGAATTATTCCTATAAATTAATCAAGAAGATGTTTCAGGAAATCATCTTTCAAAACCCCAGGAAAGTTCTTGACCATCCTTTCCTATCAACAATTTAGAAAGCTTTGTTCCAGAAATTTCTGAATCTATAGCTTCTACTCAATTCCAGGATGGGAGGATAGAAATGGAAGGAATGTCTTGTTCTTCTAACGATTATTCTCTACTCTCCAAATGGGAGATGGATATTTCTTTTACAAAAAAATTGAATTCTACACTATGTAAAACGTTCATCGAGTAACTAGAAGGAGAAAAACAAATTGAGGATAAAATCATTCATATAGTTGAGGAAACTAATCTCTCTTCTGAGTAATTAAACTTTCAATCTTCTGATGTTACTGATACATATTTTAATGGGTTTATTATTAATCAAAATATATTTTCACGTTCTTCTAAATTGTGTTCTAATATGTCCTTGAATTCAATAGCTAAAGAATACAAACATGTTGCTAATTACTATGTGTTTTGATATTTTGATAAAACCTATTAGAGATATTTATCCTCAAATAAAAGAATAAATTGCTAATATCAATCAACAAATTTTTTCACATTTGAAAAAGAGACTTGGTATATTCCATAAAATTATTTAGAAAAGCATTGAAGTTCCATGTGATCCTATAATGTTTGAAAATTCAGATTCTATTTTTAAAAACAAGCATACCAATCCCAAACAAAATTCTTCTAACATGTATGATAGTTCATCACCAAATCATATTGAAGATGATGAGATAATGGAAGAGAAATCCCTTGAAAATATCAAGAGCAATAATTATATTAGTTTAAGAGATCCTTTTTATTTTGATGTGCATAAAATTTAAGAGATCCCTTTTATTTTGATGTGCATAAAATTTTATCTGTTTTATCCAACCATGTGCTTTCGAAATATAATTCTTTTTCAAGGGTGGGTGATTTAACTATTAATCATAAAGTTAATGAAATGAGTCTTGTAATATCATCCGATGATTTTTCATTTCAATCATTCTTAAGAGATAAAGTAAAGTGCAAGACGTTTATATTCAACCAATTAATGTACTCATTCTTGTCGAAGTTGAAGATTATTTTAGTCATGAGAACCATTTGTCTAATTATGTCAAATTTAATAGAATGAATGGTGTGAATGATAATAAAATATTTGATAATTCACTCTTTATGATTGTCGATCACAACCAAATTTAAATATATTGCTTCACCTATAATTATTGGTTATTCAAGTAAAAGTATCACACTTCAGGTTGATTCGTTGATTGTGGTTTACATTATGAATTTCAAGATAGGATTGCAGAATGGTTAGAAGACTCTTATATCGAGAGTTTTCCAAACTATGGTAAGATTATGCTTTTCTTGTTTGTGAATGAGGATAAAAGTGGTAAGCATGATGCATTACTTTTTATCTATTATCTTCACACATCTTATTTTTGGTTACTGACTGGTAATATTATTGGAAATCTATTATCTTCCCACATCTTATTTTTGGTTACTGACTGGTAATATTATTGGAAATTTATTTGTCTTTACAGGATTGAAGTTACTTCAATGTAACCATTGGGAATTTAATTTCATTTAATATTATCATCATTAAAGAAGTGTAGAATAGAATAACTGTTTAGTTTTTTTGCTTCAGTTATAAGTATTTTTTTTGTTTAATGCAATTATGGAAACATGCTAATTTCAAATTGAAAACGAGCCATCATCAATATAACCCGAGGGAATTTTATCTTAATTTAATTTCTGTTTATAATGTTTTCACTAAACATTTTTCCAAATTTTTCAATTTTATTTTATTTTTTAATTTAACTAAGAAAAGTTTAATGCATTCGTTATTCTAATATCATAAAATAAAATACTTTAAGTGAAACAATTTATCTTTGGTCACTAATAAGTTTCTCTTTTTTGACATGAAATTTAATTATTAAAACTCAAAATTATTTTGAATTTGATATCATGTACATTTAATTTTGGATTTATTCTTGTTTTTATTTCTTTTTGTGTTTAATAAAAAGTCAAATATACAAAACATCTTTTACATGGTTTAAAGAATTTTTTTTATTTTTTTTATTTAAAGGCAAGTGCATATTTACACCATTAAAAAATCAATAAGAACAAAATATTTCAATTTTCAAAATTCATTTTCTCTCTTAAATTATTTTTATCATTTTGACTTGTGATATGATTGCTAGATTCTCCGATGTTGATTTACTCATGTCGTATTTTTATGCTTTTGTTTTTCCTTTATTTAGCATTCGTAGGCTCTCCTAGTTTTTTTATTTGCTTAAAGTTTGAATTGGTTGATTTTATCATTTTCAGGGTCTTCTTATATTTTATTATTCATATTTTTCTACAGCGTATTCATTAGGTAACAACAGATGCTCTGTTGTATAATACTAAAATCTTATCTTTAAGAAATCTCAGAAAGACGTGTATTTGGGTCTTCTTATGTTTTATTATTCATATTTTTCTACAACGTACTCATTACGTAACAACAGATACTCTGTTGTATAATACTAAAATCTTATCTTTAAGAAATCTTAGAAAGACATGTTATTTTTACTGGCACTCAAATTCTCTGATTAATAAGTCCTTGACGTTTGAAATTCTGTTATGGACTATGCTCAATGTTTATCTCAATTTTTACATCACTATTTAAGAACTTTGTTTTTAACCTAATAATAATAAAATAACACAATATCTTTACAATATAGTTTACTTTTAAGGTAATCAGTTTTTGGGAAAATGGGATTAATCAATAAATATTAGTAATTAATAACTTTTTATGACATCACTTGCTTTTAAGGAGATTTTCAGATTTGCTTCCTCCTCTATTAAGTAATCTTTTGCAAGATTAACAATAATCATAGTTTGAAATTACCATAGAGAGTTAGGTGAAGGATAGGAGGATAGGAAGTCTCATCACTTCTTACAAAATGACATTACCACTATTAGTCACCAAGTCAAAGTAATGGCTTTTGGTCACAATGTTAAAATGCAGAAGGTCTCATCACGAACTGACTTGTTCACTTTCGTTAGTTTTTGTAAATGGCACTACCGTAAAATTTTCTTAAGTTATATTTGTATCTAGTAAATAGGATAAAAGCATTTAATTGGGTTAAAAGGTATCCCTGTTGAGGTTATAAATATTTACCAGTAGCAGTGGCCATGCTTGTGTATTGAAGTCATTTTAATACTATAATTTACTTGGTTAGCTTGTTTTTCCCAAAACTAATTATTGGTAAAGTTCACTATTTTTATATTTACAAACAATGAAATAAACAATTTTGGGTTGGTCTTTTATAAATAATGATGGAAATGATTCAGATGTGTTGACTTTTCAAGTTATTTAAAGTTTAACATTTTGAAACATCTAATCGTTATCCCTTGACATTTATAGATTACATATTGTTAACCAAACATAACAACTACCCTCAGATTGTCACCATTTGTTGACTTGGCAACCAGTCTCTTCCAATTTTCCTAAAATGAAAGACCCGTGTTCATATTCTATTATTATTAAACATAATTCAAATCATCATTTCTAATTCCAAAGCAATTAGTCAACCAATGATTTCGAAAGATGGAAAATTTCATATTTTGAATTTTTTTATTTTATATTTTGATGTTTTTGTTTTTATTTTTTTACAATGATAAATTTGATTGATTTTACTGGCCATTTATACATCATTTAGAATCAATTATCCACTCAAAGGTTTTTAAAATGAACTCATCATGTTTTTGAACATTTATTCCATAAATTCAATCATTATTGGCTTTGAATGGCATAGTTGTAAGTGAAAATTTTAAATTGGATGGTTGTAAGTATAAAATTTAGAGATGACGATGATGAACATTTGTATTATGGCAATTTAATGATAAGGTTTTATTTTTTTATTTTTTTAATAAATTTATAATTAATATCATCATGATCAAGGTTCTTATTGGTGATTTTAAGTGGATAAAACGTTTATATTATTTTAAATTGATGAATTTTCTATTACATTTTATTATATATATTCTTGTTTTTTCAATTGATTTAGGAGTACTTTTATATATTTAATTATTATGGTTTGACTTAAATCTAGACCTCAATAATTAACAATTGTTTGTTAAGTGAATTCATTATTTCATATTGGATAATGAGATGAAAATAATTTTTTTTAAGTATTAATTATTATTTCAATTTGATTTATTTTATTTACTTATTTTAAAAAAATTAGTTACATTGAATAGGGTCTTGGATAGATGATGATCGAGTCTTCTGTTAAGACATTCCTTGATGTGAAATCACTCGTTCAATTTCCCGCTCAAATCGAGATGATATGTATTGGACATGACGATAAAGATGTAATCCTATCTAGCTTAGAGAAAAAATATATATTTTAGTTACATAATCGTAAATAATAAAAATTATTAGTATATTTTGATTTGATGGTTTTTAGGTAGTAATTATTTGATATGGAGTTAGATTGTGATGTGATTCCTACATCCAAATATATGCGGATGATTCTAGAAATCTTCATGCCATTAACAATAATATAGACAAGCTTGGGTGTGGCCAGAACTGAGTAACACACTTTGCACGCAATTGAAAAAAAAGAGGAATTTCAAAAAAACCAGCCTAGATCCATCTAACTCCGGATCTATCATGCGCCGAGAGGGATCAAATCTCTAGAGGTGCAAACCTATTTTTTGAGTGCAAAACTTGAGGAAAGGTTTGCACCTCGAGAGATTTGATCCCTCTCGGCGCATGATAGATCAGGTTAGATGGATCTGGTGGATGCTGAAGATAGTGGCATCAACGTCACATTTTTCAGATTATTAAATTTTTCGTATATTTTTGAGATGTACATCATACTTTGAAATTTTTAAGATTAGAAATACAAATTCTAACAAATGTTATTAATATAAATATGTTTGGTGATCTTAAAAATGAACTAATTAATATATTAAATAACAAATACACCTATCATATCATTGAAATGTGATATGAAGAATATATTGAAAAATACATGAAAAATACATAATTTATTTAGTATTTAACCTTAACCTGACTTCTTCTTCTTTTCTCTTAGAAACACCGGCACATTTTGCCATCTTTTCATATCGATCATATGGAAATGGTGGTTGAAATCGAAGACCATCCAAATATTTAACTCGAGATATTGCAGTAAAAGTGAGACCTTGTCGCTCTGTCCTTCCAATATCAATAGTTGCCTTTTCTAGTGTCAATCCCTGGGACTTATGAATTGTTAATCCCCAAGCAAGTCGCAATGGAATTTGTCTATTATTGCCTCTTTCAATAGTTATAATAGGAACAGTATGAGGGAATAATTCATCCCACGCAACTCCGACATATTTATCAAATGTTACTAAAACATATGTAGGAGGATTAGGAGGTGATGTTCCAGGATTATACACAATATCTTCAACTACTCCAAGAGCACCATTGACAAGTCCTGCATCAGTCCATAAATTTGAAGTTAGCATAACCCTAGCTCCAACAACAAGAAGGACCTCATTATCCAAATTTTCCTCATCTGCTTCCATGTTGTTGTTGTTATTTGATCTTGTAGCAACACTACGTGCAACAGGGTGATTTAGGGATACCAAGCAACGCTTATTGTGATTGTGCACATCATCATTTGTTGCAAACAAATGTGTAGCCTTATTAAATGACTCTTTTGTTGAAGCATCCAATTTGGAATTTGTACGTGTCATTAGTACTTTCCAATCTTCTATTGTTGGAATCGCATCTCTGGCGTTCATTAATAAATGACGAAAGAATCTTTGATCATTGCTCTGTCCATCTTGCATGTATACTGTATCAAGAGTTACAACAGTTGTGAATAAATTCCATAATTCTTTTGCATGACCTTCACATGCATATGCAGGTCTATCCATAACAGGAGGTAGTTGTCCCAAATCACCAACCAATATAATTGATATACCTCCAAACGGGACTTCTTTTTTATGAGGAAAAGCTTGGTAAAGTCGAGAATCAATATGTGTCAACAAATTTCTCCCTATAAAACTCATCTCATCAATAAGAATGTACTTAATATGTTTCATCTCCTCTTTTAAGGTAAGCAAACGTGACCCTTGTAAATCAGTGAAGTTCCTTACTGGTATATAAAGAGCAGAGTGTATTGTTGATGCAGATATGTTGAATGCTGCAACACCGGTAGGGGCCAAAAGAAGCAATGGGCTCTTATGAGGAAGAGAGTCAGTTTCAAGTCTTTGTTTTATTGCACCAATCAAGTAAGACTTTCCAGTACCTGCTATCCCTTCGATAATCATAAGCAAATGTTCTTCCTTGTCATCTCCTTTGTAATGATCAAGAACTACATTAAATGCCTTTTTTTGCTTTTCTCCTAAACTTTCAAATGAATATTTTTTTGATGATTCAGTAGTAACAATTTCATTCACCTTTTTCTTATCAGCTATGAAGTTTAGTGCACGTCTTGATGTCTCTTCATCAACAAAGCTAGAGCTCCAATTTGTCATAACATCACTATCCCTAAATCCAATCATGTCAAAATCGCTCGCATGTATAAACTTATTCTTATACAAACCTGAAATAATCTCCCACTCATGTTGCTTAGAATCATTTTGTACATGTAAATCATCTTCATCCTCATCTGGACATTGAGCTGGATCCTTTGAAGGGATTGGATTACGATCAATATGCCAAGGATTATAGGAAAAATTTTCCCAATTTTGTATGATGTCATCATCTGTAGAACCAATATCTGTATGAAAATCACGAAACGGCTTGTACAATACTAATTCAGACCAACAAAACTCAACAAAACTATTATTTTCGCGAGGGGGAACTGAATGAAACTTAGGAAATACTCGTACAATGGCTGCATTAACTCGTGGTAACCATTTCTCATCATGGCGACGTTTGTCATATGACCAAGATTTAGAAGCTTCTATCAACGAAAGGTGCTCCATACTCATGGGTCTCTTCCTATATGCATCAGTAAGAGAATTATCATTATGGTCATTATTTTCATCAACTTTTACTTGTTTGAAAACATTTATCCCAACATTCAAAACAATGAATGTATGACTACATTCATTAAGAGGAAGCTCCAAAAGCATATGACATGTTTCTTGTGCTCCTATATCCCTGTCAACGATAGTCTCATACAACAATGTTCTATATGCACGTGCTGCTGGTTCATTTGGATTTTGAATAGAAGAAATACGCATCAACATATCATGGAAGCTTTCTGACCCTTTTTCTGCTTTTGATGCATATTTTGCTATGTAGTTAATCACAACATGCCTAGAAAGAACAGGTTTCCAATTCATATTTGCACGCCACATCATCAATGTTTTATGATTAGGTGTATTTAATCGATCATCATTTCGTCTAGGTTCATATATTTTTTCTCCACCCTCATCAACATAAAGTCTTGACATTTTGCATAGCTCCCATGGTGCCTTATATCTACACACCAATTTTCCACCCTTCTTTCTAAGGCATGACTTCTCATTACAGGTGATGTGGCGCTCAACACAATTGAGAAGTTGTTCATAGTCCATCATAGGATCAGATTGAAATATTTGTTCAGTGTTCTTTAAGCAAGGATGATCATCATCGTTCCGTTGAATAGGGATCTTTATTTGATATTCATTACGTGGATTGAATGCATGGACAGATCTATCAAAGTATTCTTTTGCAAATCTAACTTGATTCGGGTCATTCCAATTCAATTTGTCCATATTGGGAGCATCTTTTAGCCAAAGAAACCCATGGACATGTGGAGATCCGCGATGTTGCCATTCATAACGACACCAAAAATCTGTAGCATGATGAAATTTTGAAAAAATCTCATCTCGAAACAATGTATGTCTTAAATGCGCATAACTTGCTACAATGTGAGGATTATCAATGACATTCTGGCATCTCCATTTTCTTGCTTCCTTTGGATCTGTAGGAGAGGTACCTGGCATTAGTATATGCAAATCAGGCCATTGCATATCTGCCACACTTAGTGTGAAGAATATTGTAGGAGATCCAATTTGTTGTAGTAAGTCACATAATTCGCCACGACATTTGCTCCAATATGCACGTGTACCTCTTAGAACATGTCCAAATCTCATCAATCTATCTGCAATTTTGGAATTAGGAAGATTTTGCAAATGCTCTCGTAACTCATCAACTGTTGTAGGTAGTTCTGTCATATTTTTTTTACCAAATACTGCAGAAGACGCTTGAGCACGATGTCTGATGATGATATTGAGTAAAAAGTATCTAAATCAAGGATGTCTCCCAAACCTATTATCACGAAATCTAAGGAGATGTTTTGCATACTCATGAAGATGCACGTTTCTTAGTCGTGCTTGTAACCAATCGGCTTCTCCTCTAGGGAATAATGTTGGAAATGCCATATCAAATAACCCTTCAGTATTGTACTCATTTATTGGAGATGAACCAATTCTAGGCCAATTAATGACATTTGTAGTTTCACCATCTAGTTGGTTTTCTTCTCTATTAGGATTAGCTGCCCATGCACGAATAAGTTCAATTTCCCTAGGTGCATTTGGAGGCCTTACAGCAAAATAAGTTGTATCATAATCATCTAAAGCATCTTCACGACCTGGAGCACCTTCTAACAATGTAATGTCTATGTCATTGTCCATATCTGGTAGTATAACAGAATTGATCATATGTGACACATTTGTTGTTTTTTCCAGTAACTCGTCCACAGCATGCATATCAATTTCTACACCTTTATAATATGGATCATTTTGAATCTTATAAAGTAATGCATCGAGTACCTTTTGTCTTCTAACAGTGAAATCATAGCTTGATCCTTGCTAACCTTTTTTTCGCACCACCATCATTAAATCCAAGTCTTTAATATGTCGAGGCAATTTATTGGCAACATCTTTAACATCTTGAGGAAAACTAATTGTGTGTCCTCTATATTTGTATTGGCCACCTATTGAATGCATTACCTGCAAAATTGGACTTGCTCTTGCTATCAACATTTCCTCAACTTGTGTAAGACTTCCAAGGATCAAAGGCTGCAACCCCGGATTCATATGATTTTGTGATGAAAATCTATGTTTATTGCCCTCTTTTTTACATCTTGTACACATTGGACCTGTCTTTGTAGTCACCACTTGAATTCCAGGATACGACTCCTCACACACATGGCACATTTGAGGATGAGATAAATTATCAATTCTTTCACAAAATCTTTTATGTGCAATAACTTCATCTTCCACTGGTACATTGGAAATCATTTCACATTCATCGTCACATTGCTCCATTGGTTGATGATTTTGTAGATTCATACCTATAGGAGAATGAGCCTCAATTGTTGGCCCTAGATCACTATGACCTTTGATTTGTCTTTTTTTATGTGATCTTACATATTGTTGTCTTTGTTTTCTTCTATGTTCTTCTTTTTCGCCCTCATCCATTTCTTCAAATTTCATTCTTTTTCTTTGAGCTTTATTTATTCGTTCTACTTCCCTTTCATCCTCATTTTTCCTTTCTCGTTGCCGCCTTTTTCTTTCACGTTCCTTCTTTCGTTGTTCTTCCCTTTGTTCATCAGTCATATTTTGTCTTCGCAATCTTCGCTGCTCATTTCTTTCTTCCCTCTTCTGCTCTCTTTCAATTTCAATTACTTGTTTCATAATATTTGATCCTTGTCTTTTAACTCTTTCTCTCCTTACACTTCTCATTTCTTCAATATTGTTATTATTAGTTTCTCCATTACTAGTACCCATGATATTATAATCCTGTACAAAAAAACCAAACACATCAATTCACCATATATATATATATATATATATATATATATATATATATAATACCTAACCACAAAATATCAAATATCTAACTACAAAATATTTAATACTCTTTCTATGTCTAAACACAATTTACAATATTTAATACTCTTTCTATATCTATAAGGCAATTGCAGTACACCTGCAATATTGTAAATTTACAATTAAAACCATGATGGTTTGTGGTGATTCGCAAAGAGGCAAAATATATATTGAATTATTTCAGAAGAAATTTGCATTCAACCATTTTTAAAAGAAAATCAATTAAGTGAAATAATAATCCACACTTGCACAATAATAATCCGTTTTAATGTAACAATTGCACAATAAATTGCGGTGTCCTCATAACCTTCTTTTGAGTACCGTTTTAATGTAACAATTGCACAATAAATAATCACTTCTAACACTGTTTTAATACAGTCCATATTTAACAATTAAAGAACAAATAATAATGCGACTTTTGCAGTAGTCATACGCAATTTATAAAGTGCAATAAATAATGACTTCTAACACTTTTTTAATACAGTCCATATGTGACAATTAGAGAACAAATAATAATGCGTCTTTTTCAATAGTGATGTGTGATTTATAAAGTGCAATAAATAATCACTTCTAACACTTTTTTAATACAGCCCATATGTAACAATTAGAGAACAAATAATAATGCGACTTTTGCAATAGTCATGAGCGATTTTTAAAGTGGGCCCGGAGAGTCTTAGTTTTAGTTTTTTTCGTTATATAGTTTAACGAAAAACGTAACAACGTAACAAAAACCTATTAAAATGACAAACGCAACGTTTTAATTGTTTTATTAAAATGACAGACGTAACGAAAACCCTAGTTTTTAATTGTTTTATTAAACGTAACAACGTAGAAAACCTTAATATTTAATTGTATTATTAAACATTTGACAAACGTAAAAACGTAGAAAACCCTTGTATTATTAAAAGGATAGGGCCAGATGGCCTCTCGGAGTTTTGTTGGGATAAGATTAACAATAGCAGAGATGAATCAAAAGCTTGCGGCGGCATTGCGCAGTCTGCCTTTCACATTATTGGTAGTTTGATTTCATAGCCATTTTAAGAAGAAAAATGAGGAGAGAAAGCAAAATGATAAAAGAGCAGAAGAATATTGAACTCACGCAGAGGATGAAGAGGGAAGCATTCTAATATTGGATATTTTCTGTTACTTCGAGCATTTTTTACGATGGTGACAACAATACGATGCGGAAAAATAATGAAAATATAATTCTCAAACCCAAATATAATATTCACACGGATAAGATTGAACTCCACACTGAAATATAAATATTGTATCAGCCATTTATAATGACGCAAATAGAGCTCAAAAACTGAATCATTAGACGTATGGAAAATGCACATGCCATGACTATTTAGTTTTGATTGCAACACGCATATGGATGATGACACGACTATATTAAACAGATTTGATGACACCACTATATTAAACAAATTTGAAAAGATTCAGAAATTATATATATATAAGGGTAAATAGAAGATGGTCACGCAAAACTACGAGTCTAGAAAGAATATCGTAATGGAATATCTTAATATATAATTTTTTAAACATTTATATATATTTTACATTTTAGAGTGCTAAACGGGCATGTACTTAACATACGACTCACCTCTATACGACTCAGAACCGCTCCACAGAACCGCGCCACAGAACCGAACCGCTCCACAGAACCGCGCCACAGAACCAAATACGACTTCGATCAAGCTCGGGAGCTTCCAGTACAAATCCCGCCACAGAACCAAATACGACTATGTTCGATCAGAGCTGAGTTGTTTTAATTTTTTTTGGTTTATTTATATGATTATTAAAACTTATTTGTTAAGCCAACATTTATTTTTTATTTTTATTTTAATTTAAAATTTCAGCCGACATTGAGGACGTGACCCACCTGACATCGGGGTCATACTGGGCCGATGTCATACTGGGCTGTAGATGCGCCTCTCGGCGCAATAAAAATGGTTTTTTTTTTTTTTTTTGTCTTTCGAAATGGGGCAAATTAGGCTACTTGCGAGAATTTTCTCCAAAAAATGTGCGGTTTGGGAGGTACACACGGTTCTTAGAAGAGGTATTTTTTGGTTGCAGATATTGACCAGTGATGCCAACCATTTAGCAAAATGACTCAAAGAAAGCAATTTCCAGATTGTTCCATGCCAAATAAACTCTATTGGATGATATCTTCAGTTAAGAATGTATCAAAAAGATCCTTCGAAGATTAATGAGAATTTGGAAAACCATTTTCAAGAAAATTGGTTCAAATTTTCCCTTGGTTTCCTTGAATAAACCTATGGGCAAATCAAGGAGGAAAAGGGGACACTCCAAAAAGAAGAAGTAATTGTATTTTTTCTTTATATTGTTTCTTTGTTGAATGTTTTTTTCAAAGGAATAGTAAAAGAGACACTTCCTAGGAAGATTGAAGATTTGGAGAACTTTTGGAACAAAGCAACTATTTTGATTGAAGACTCCTGTAAGGCCTATATTAATATCTTAATATCATATCTATAGAGAAGTTTTATCTTTCTTTGTTAATTATTTTTTCAATTAAAATATCGAATATATCTTATGATTCTTATTGGAAAAATGTACTATTGGCATACCTTAAGATTCTCATTTTAAGTTTAATAGTAAATTCCAACTTATCTTCTTTACTATATTAATTTTGTTTGCATTTATAGAGGAGATTATTATTGTTATCAATGACAGTCAAATAAAATTTCTTGTTTATACTCTTTTAATTTATGGAATGTTATTCATAAATTGAATTTGTCATATATCTACCAATGTAATTAGAATTAATATTACAATTGTTTTGTTTTTGAAATTTTAGACTATATAATCTTTTGTTTCCTATAAATGTGATTTCTTTAGTTTGTAATTAATATATTATTATTTCATTTTAATCGAAAGCAAACTTAGTTGTTAGTTTTGATCAAACTAAGATAGTTTTTTTTCCTTTTATTTTAGGAATTGTTTGTTGGAATTAATGGAGAAATCCATACTTAGGTTGTTGTTATCATAGAGATAGGATTGAGATTCTAATCATAGATCTCATATCCTGATATTAAGGGAGTGGTTGAAACCATCCCGTTAGTGTGAGAGCCTATATAATTAGGGCTCATCTCATTCAATGTAATAGAGTGTGTATATGTTTGTATACACTCTCCAGGTTCTCTCCTGGAGAGCTATTTGATCAATAGCGAATTTTATCATGGTATCAGAGCTTCAGGTCGAAGCTAAAAAGACCTGTGTTGTGTGTAAACAGTGAGGAGAGCGGAATTGTGGTGTGCAGAAGATTCCCTTCTGCATGTTGGAGGAGAAGCACATTGTTAGACTACAGATCTGAGCGTAGAAGGCCGGGAAGATCTGAATGTTGCGAGGGCGTTAAGCCGATTGACTGGCAGGAACGCTGAGAGACGGCAGTTGACAGAGGGTCTCCATGGCGATTTCGTTTTGATAACTCCAACATCCGAGTCATTTTTCTTGTTGATGCTTCACAACGTCGAGCTGCGGCTAGAGTTTGTTTGTCCTTCGCACAGAGGGTGACATTTTACTCCTGGCTTCAACAAACAGGAGTGTTGGGTGTTGGCCTCAATGAATGAATGGTTTCCTGTTCATGAAGTGTGGCAGCAAAATAAGTGGTAAGCTCTTGGCATCGAGTAGTATTATGACTCGATTGTACGGGAAGAATGGCGGGCCTAGCAGCATATTCATTCTGAAGACCATGCTCTGATATTTTTCGACACGGTGTTTGAAGAAATTATCGACTCCTCTAAAATATTCGATCCAAAATCGCTCCAACCAGCGGCAGGCCATATGTTCCAGGGAACCCCATGAGGTGAGCTCGCGCTTGTGGACATATTGTCTATATTCGAACGGTAAAGTTGGAAACTGCTATTAAGAGTTACATCAAGCCTTGGCTTTGTGCCCTAAATTTTTTTTTTTTTCAGTAGCAACATGCAATCTTTTGCATACCTTACAGCGTGTATGTAGTTGGGAAGACCATGACAATAAGTTTGTTGAAGTCGAGGGCATTATCAGGAGGCAAATCAATCTTTCTGTTCTCCCTAGTGTGCAACCATTTCATGCGATTGCTTATCCAATTGATCCTATGCTTACATTAGACATCAGTCGCAAGTATGCGGAACATTGTATCAGTGATCACGTACCAGCGATAGCAGAAATGCTAGTAGAGCTATGTCCAGCACCAAATGCATCGTGTTCACTTTAGACGCGCCTAGGAAAGCCAGCTATACTAGAATTTTAGCTTGAAGAAAACTTTTATCTATTTTGCATATTCCGGAAATTTTATTGTTTGATTCTGAAATTTTTCGTCTAATTTATTATATGCCACAAAGTATTTTTTTTCTGAACCCATTTTCAGAAATATGTATCATTAGAGATCACATGCATCAGAATTGGATGGCAATATCATTTCCAGTTTGTTGAGATGTCATTTGTTGTTCGTCGCAAGAGTTGAGGGCACTAAGCCCTGCATGGCATAGAAGCCACAGTCTACAAGGTTCTATATTGAAGAGCTGCTAATGGGAGGATTCCTTCCTGCGTGGAAACGGGGTTGTTGAAGCTCGTAAGAGGACTGAGTGGAGTCGAAATTTGGAAGCAAGACAAAACCAGATAAGCTGGACCTTTTAAAAACATGTCTATATTTTTAGATATTTTTTCTGATGATGATGATGATGATGATGATATTCTCATGTTGGCATTTGGAGGCTTTAGCATGAGAAGTATTTTTAATTCTGGAATTTTTTCAGAAAAACAATGTGGTTCTATTGATGACCACGAGAAAAAAGAGGCACAATCCATTGTGCAAGATCCTGATATTGAAGAGTCACAAGTTGATCTTCAGGATGGATGTAAAGATGAACAAAGTGTTGAATATCAATTCGATGAGCCACATGAAGCTGATGGCGAAGACGTGGCAGAAGAAGACAGAGCTGGAGAAAATTTAAAATGTGATAATCTCATCAATATTTATGTGTGCGCAGATGACAACATTGTTGAAATTTAAACACGTGACACCAGAAATGGTGAGAGGAAACAGTTTCCTATTATGCCTATCATAATTTTCAAAAGGGCGAGGATAAGCGTTCAATCTTTCTATCAGTGGGGAAGAAATGAGGCAAAGATACATCACTATCTCAGGGCAAAGAAAGTGAAGATGAAGCCTCATCCACAAATGAACAAGCGTGGATCTCACACAAAGAAGAATAAGATGAAAACTTTGTTACCAAGTTTTTTTTATGTCTTTTACCATTGTAAGCCTAGCCGAGACTAGACCAGCAAGCGTATGTTATCATATGTTATTGTTCAGTACCTTTTCTCCATTAAGGGGGAGTGTTGGAATTAATGGAGAAATCCATAGTTAGGTTGTTGTTATCATAGAGATAGGATTGAGATTCTAATCATAGATCTCATATCCTGATATTAAGGGAGTGGTTGAAACCATCTTGTTAGCGTGAGAGCCTATATAATTAAGGCTCATCTCATTCAATTTAATAGAGTGTGTATATGTGTATACACTCTCCAGGTTCTCACCTGGAGAGCTATTTGATCAATAGCAAATTTTATCATTGTTTATATTTCTTTTATGATTTTAAATGTGGACCATCAAGTGGTGATTTGAAATTGGTTATTTCGTATTATCGACATATCTAACAAACTTACTAAGTTTGATTTTGTTGATCTTTAACTTCCTTATGCATTTAAAATTAAATTTTCTTTTATAGTTTTATATATTTCCTTTTTTTATTTAGGATCTCATTAAAATTCCCTATACACATATTTTGATTGGATATTGATGTTCACCAAAAGTTCCTTTTGGTAACATACACAAATTTGTATATTTGTATATAATTGTTAGTTTCTTAATTACCTTTGTAAATATTTAGTTAGATGTAAATAATAGTATTCATAGGTAAATTTTCAATAACCTTTCCTTTTTTTAGGAAATTTCTATTCATTTGGCTAATGGAGACATAAAATGTATTAGGAACATCTATACTAAATAGCTTGGGTTAGATTTAAAAAACCTAGGACCAGGTTGTTCAGGCTTGCATTGACAAGTGGTCAATTATGCCCGACAATAATGTGAAATAGATAAAATACAGAAAATAGAGAACAACCAATAAAAATTACAAACTATCCACAATGAACACAAGTATTTACTCTAGGAAACTCTGACATGAGAAAACCTAGCTAGACCGTGAGGCAACTTTATTGTCCTTTCTCTAATATGGAAATAATGCAAGTACAAATGGAGAAGGAACTCTCTATGGAGTTACCTAAGACGAGTGATTTTTTAGGATACTACAAAACATTAAGTGGAATTTTCTATGTTATTTAACTCCCAAATACTAATTTTGTTACTTTACTATGAAACACGATACAATAGCATAGAGTGGAACCCCTACTCTACCTAGTGGTTTGGTTATAACACAGCTTGATAGCTAACTAGGGATCAGGTTTGACTCCTTCAACTCTCAGCTAGAGTTACAAATTTAACCCTTATAGATCCTTCTTCATAGTCTGCGCGTGGCTATCCCTTTTTTCATAAGTAATAGGGGCTAATGTGGCATCCTCTTGAACCATCGTGGTCAAACCAGTAGGTTAACTTGCGAGAGGCATAACATTTTCATACAAGATCTAATTTGACATTATTATTACATCATTGGAAAGGCCTCTAAGTGTAAAACAACGTCTCAAGGTCTCGCATCCAAGTAAGAGATGTTGGACCCAAAAAATGTCATTTGATGCCCCAAAATGGCTCTGAAATGTTTTAAACCCTAATTCTCCAAACTAGGATCCATTAGTAAAAATGACCTTGCAAGATGACTCCTCGAATATTTCCACTCTTAAAGCATCAAGATAGATGAAAAATAGTATAGTGATCCAATCCAAATCATATCTCCCCATTTTGGAAGGATTTTGTTCCCTAAAAGATTTGCAAAATGAGTAGAGGAATTTTGTCCTATACCTCCTCCTTAGAGTACCATTTAGCCTTTCCTAGAATTATCATCTCAACCGATTCCCAAATATCATGCTACCCATGTATTAAAATTCTAAACCTGTTATGCAAAACCATATTCTCTATCAATTATGCTTGAGAATTTGGTGTTAATTCCTTTATAGAAGGTAATAATTGCACCTCTTCCTTATCCAACATGGAAGTTTCCTATTTTCCACATTCACCACAGAGTAAATGCACATGCATCAGGGTAGACTAAGTTCGTAGAATAATATCTCACATTTTCCAATATCTTTAAAGGACCATATTGAAAATCCTTGATATTCTTATCAAGAACCTATAGTATTTCCTTGCTTAATTGTAACAATACTCAGTCTCCCACTCTATATTACTTTTTTGTTCTATGTTGATCATGTATGGCCTATATTTTTCCCATGACTTATTTAGCATCTGCTATACTTGCAAATGGATCTATCTAATTTGTTGAACAATTTTTTTCTACTCTTAATGAATCCCTATGTGAGATCATGCCTCTCTCCTTCTTGTTGTCCATATGCAACATCCAAAGTTGAAGGTGCAAATATCCACAACAAGTTTCAAATGGTAACTTATCGATAGAAGTGTGGAATTCTCTATTATAAGAGTGTTGTATATGTACCATATTTTTATCCTGAGTCTTTTAATGTTTTTTATTGTAACCACTCAAAAATTATACCAAATTCATGTCGGATACTTTTATTTCCCATATGTATGTGGACGGAATGTTATATACCTATTTAACTTCATGTCCATCCTCTACCACGACATAATCCAAAATGTACTAAAAAATATGGAGTCCTTTACTAAAATGATGCTCCTTGGTATCCTAAAATGCACCTAGACTTGTTTAAAGAATATGTTTGTTGTTTCTTTCCATTTGAATATATTTTTATAGGGCATGAGAATGCATATCTTGTTAAAACTATAATCTACCAAAAATAGGTGGTCATGTCCCTTCCTGGTAGTTGCTAAACCTCCCATAAAATTGATGGAAATTATTTAACAAGGACAAGTGGGTACAAGTAAGAGATGGTATAGACCATACTTCCTATTATTAGGCTTGCTATTACAAAAAAGTATACATCCTCTAATGAACCTTGCTACATATTCTTGCATTTTTGGCTAATAAACATACCTATGTAATTTTACAATTATCCCTAATACCAAAATTCTAACTTGAAGGTGTGATCCTCTTTGACTAGCTCACCTCTAGGAACACAAATCTTCTCTAGCTTGTAGTGTCACGCATTTTAGAGATGATGGTTAGATTTTTGTCACTATATTCTAAATGAATCTATATATACATAGTTTTTGAAATACCCCCTTGAAGTCCTCATCCTATGTATATGCCTATATGTATGCATCATGAGTGAAAGGCTCCATATGCATCAGATTCCAAAAACTATAATTTTTTATGTGGGTGTCCTTGAATGCATGTCGACAAACTTATTTATGTCACCTTTCTTGTACTTAATGGCTAAATGAAACTATTGTAATAAAAACCATCCACTTTTAGTGTTTTTTTGTTGTATCTTATTGTAGGCATGTATGTACTATAGCAGTTGGTAATCCTTATGGATAATGGTCTCCTTTCCCATTAGATAATTTTTCCCACTTTTTGACAAATTGTACTAGAGCATAGTGCTTAATGTTTTTGGTAAGGTAGTTGAGAAATACATCATGAAATAATTTTAAAGGTAGCATATAGGTCTTACTCCTTGCATTAATACCACTCCCATGGCATAATAATTCGCATCTATCTCCACTTCAAAGGGATTCTAAAAGTTTGGTAATGTGAAAATTGGTGCTTGACTCATTGTATTTTCAACTCTTCAAAAGCCTTATGTTGATTTTTTCCCCATCGGAAACTCTTTCCACTCACTATTATGGCATGGAGTGGTGTAACTACTACAAAAAATGAATCTATGAACTTGTATAGGTGTTCTTCTACCCCAACGAAACTCCCAACTTTAGAGAATGTTTTAGGAAACAACCACTTCCTGATGGCATCCATCTTCTAGGGATCTATATTGAGCTCCCATCCACCAATAATATAGCATAAATACACCAAATATTGTTGTAAAAACTCAAATTTCATGATATTTACCAAAATTTAGTGCTTATTCAAAGTCTCTAGCACCTACATCAAGTGTGAGATGTGCTCCTCTTAGGTAGCACTATAAACCAATACATCATCAAAATAAACAATAAAAAATGAATATATATAAGGGTGTAGTACATCATCCATTATTCTCATACATATAGTTAGTGCATTACATAAACCAAAAGGCATAAATAACCACTCATACAAACTTTGTCTAGTTCTAAAGGTCGTCTTCTAAGTGTCTTCTTCTTTGACATAAACCTAGTGATACCATGATTTTAATTCTAGATTGGTGAAGTAATTTTCATGCTACAACTAATATAATAGATCATAAATCCTAAATAGGGGGTACCTATTCTTTAGTGTAATATTTTTTAACATTGTAATCGATGCACATTCACCAAGTTCCATCCTCCTTTGGTACCATTATGATGGGTGACCCATAAGGTGAGGTACTTGGTCAAATCACACCCAACTTCGGTAGTTGTTGCAATGTATTATTCCCTTCATTTACTTCTATAATGTACTATATATATAGCCCAATGTTTTTAAATGGATATTCTAGCAATAGTTCGACTTGATGCTCAATTTGTCTCTTGGGTGGTAGCCTTTTAGGCTCTTGGAACACTCACCTATATTCCTGTAACAACCCTTCCACTTGTTTTTCTTGCCCTTTATTACACTCCTTCAGGGTTTCCTTTTCCCTTATAGACTCATCATGAGACTAATTTTCTCTTAATAAAACTAAAACATACTTATTTACTGAAACTAACCATCTTCTTGGCTTGGTTGGAATTTATCAATGAAATGTTAGACTTGTATTTGTGCATGATGATGATGAATGGTTTCCCATTTTTCATAAGGAAGTATGGGTTGGCTCTCCACATTAAGAATGCATCTCGCATATAAATTTAGGGACTCCCAAACATTACACCAAATACATCAAGTGGAACTACATCTCATTGTACTTCATCAATATAATCAACACTTATGGAAAATTATATCCTACATTATTTTTTTACCTTTATATGTGCATTTTTATTCACTCGTCCTAATGGATGCGGGATAATATGATCACAAACATCCAATTCAATTTTTTTGACCATATTTGTTGATGTGGCATTATCCTATGAACCTAAGCAGAATAGGGAAACTATCTCAGTCTTCTTGATATAGATCTTAATATGGAGAGTTTGGTCATATCCTTCACTTCTTGGTGATGAAGGATACTCAGGTTCACCTCCTTCTAAAATGATGTGTGAACAATATTCTCATCCACATCAAAGTTTATTTCAACCTTATTTCTCAAATATGTTGCTTTAATATTCTTCTTCTTCCCATCCTTCTTGTAATTCTTTGGGTTTAGCTCTAGATGTAGTTTTCAACACTTGTCCTCAATTTGACCATCAATATTGGAGAAATTGAAATGATTACTATGATCCTTGCATTAATGTATTGTCGATGATGTCTTCTTATCCTTTCCCTTTTTCTACTTCTTCTTACCTTCCTTGGAAGTTTCCTAGTGCTCTTTTTACTTTGAACCACTTGACTACCTTTTCTTTCAACCTATGGTTTATCAACAATTTTCATGTATATAAGCCTCGTACATTGTTCTTGGTATGAAAAAAATCACTTGCTTTCATATATGACCATGTAGATCCCACAAATACATGAGGAGTACATATAGGCTCTTAGGAGAGATACCCAACATGATGACCATCTTCTTAAACTTAGTGGTGCACTCTTGTACACCATGTCCCTACATTTACATGAAGTAGTGCCATAGGATCCATTTGTCTTCTACTTATCCAATAGCATAGAATTGGGACTTTATGATGGTTTTTAATTCCTCCCACATAGTTACTGGAAAATCACGCTCCAACCTAAGTGTTTATGTATGGATTTCCCACTAGTTTAGAGCATGGCTATCTAGTAGAGTAAATGATATTTTCTATTCTTCATGGATATGGTGAATGCTAAAATACACTTCTAATTTTTGCAACCAATGATTTGATCTTAATGCATCAATCTCACCTTGGTATGACTTCATGTCAACCTTCACTTCCATATTGAATAGTTACTATGAATGGGTAATGTAACTTCAACTCATCTACTCTTTCTCAAGTTATTTCCTTGACTCCTTTACTAGTTCTTCAATATCCCCTAATTTCCCCTGTTATCTGGCCTCTGAGTTGGAAACTCTATCTTCTCTTATTACAAGCTTATTTTATAGAGCCCCCATAAGAAAGTTCATATTGCGACTGGTGTTAGTGACATGCTCTTCCAGCCTCAAAAGTCTCTCTTCTTCCAGATCATGAGGGTTATCATTAACCAACTCATTAGTCATGGCTAGGCTTCAGGTAATTTTCTTATAATCACTTCCTAGATCCCTTGAAACTTTCCATGAAATTACCCATAGAAACCTATGATGATACCAATACGATCTATAAATTATCATGGATATCCCATTGGAATATTTTTTCATAATATTTCTAACAATATAAGCTAAAATATATATTATGAAGGTTAAATACGTTTAGATTCCAAATTTTTTAATTACATAGTTTCCACTTATGTGTGAAACAGATAAAATACGAAAAATAGAGAGTAATAAATACAATCACACACAATCCACAATGAACAAAAAAAAAAAATCTCTCAAAAACTGTTACGAGTGAAAAACCAGCTGAAAAGTGAGGCGAACCTGCTCTCTTTTCTCTAGGATAGAAATAATGCAAGTACAAAGGCAGAAGGGACCCTCTGTAGATTTACCTAAGATCTATGGTTGCTTATACCACTACAAAATATTAGTCCACCTCTATGATTCTCTCTAATTCCCACTTCTAGTTTCTCTTCTCTATTATAGAACAAGATATTATACTATAGAGTGGAATTCCTACTCTTAGTGGCTTGGTTTTAACATAGCCTGATAGCTAACCAGGGGTCAAGTTTGTCTCCTTCAACTCTCAACTAGAGTTACAAATTTTACCCTTGTAAATTTCTCTTCATATTCCACACATGGCTAGCCCCTTTTTCATGATTAATAAGGGATCACGTTGCATATTCACAAACCATGATATTCAAATCGATAGGTCAAGTTACAACAGGCATAATTTTTGCATATGAACTCCAACTGATGTGATTCTTGCACTATTGGAAATGTCTCTAAGGGTAGAAAAATGTATTAGGATATAATTATTAAGTGGAAAACTTTGACCCCAAGGAACATAATTTAATGCCCCAAATCACTCTAGAAAGTTCTAAACACTAAATATCCAAACTAGGAACCACCAATAAAAATGACCTTGCAAGTTTATTCCTCTAATTGATCCACTCTGAAAGAATCGAGATATATTACAAATAATATAATTATCCAATCCATATCAATTGATATCTAAAAAATTTTAAAGATTGAGACTAAACAAATTGCTCATAGACAGTATCATACAAGTACTTGGCATACTTAAACCCTCCCAATTATGTTATTGTGTGAAATAATCCCTAAGATTGTATCATCCACAATAGTCATTATCATATCCCATAATTGAAAAAGGCGTTGTAATGATTTCTTTAAAAAAAGTTGAAAATATTTATACTAATAAAGGTAAGGCTAACTCGAGCATTTTGGCATTCTTAGGTAAGAGTGTCGACAATAAAGATAGCTTCTGCTCAATTTTCAAGGAATTAAATTGTGTGTTAAAACATGTTCATCAAAAATTGTTTGATTATGGGGTATCAACATCATATTGTATATAACATCTACACTAATCATGGAAAATGACTAGTGTTATCACAAGACTTCACCACTCTTTATCTTGGGTCATGGAGTCTTGATCACATTAAAATAAACTTGTGGAAATGGTAAGTTTTCAAGACAATTGCCTATTCAAAGTTGCACCCCAAAGGTAATAAAGTATCAAGTGCATCTTTGAATCATCAATAAGCTAATTGGTTAATTTCACAGGCATTCTTAACAATGATCTTAGGTTCAAAAATAACTCCATATCTATCAAATAAATGGTTTGAATCAAAATTATAATAAATAAGTAATACACCATTATAAAGCTTTCACATCAAGGCTATGGTTTCCTTTAGATATATGGTTCTCTTAACATATATAGAATTATAGAGCAAACCATTGATTAAGGAAAGGATTGTTGGTCTAGTTTCCCACAAATTCAAACTATAACCCAATGCTTTTTCTATGTTTCAATTTTAGTCTATGTAACAATGTTTGAAACAAAATGACCACCTTTCCTTTCAATTTGGATGGGTTACTATTAAAACAATTTTTCATAAACTAACATATATCAATTCTTATTTGATTTAAAAAGGGTTCGTACAAAGGTCATTAATTTTTTAACCGATGACATTTATTGATGGTTTATTCGATATAAAATCAATAGGAAATTTGCAGAGGTTACATTGGTGGTTTCATAATTAGTCCTTTCAAAATTTGTAATTGATAAGTATTCAATTTTGTAGTTATGGTCGATCTTCATAATATTTTCATTTGTATTTAAAATATTGATGAATTATATTTGTAAAAGAAAAATTATTTGAGGCATATTCTTCATGCTTGCAAGAAAAAAGAAAAATATTATAAGCCTCATCAAGAGCAAGAAAAATTAAAATTTTGAATTTATATTTTTCCTCCATAAGAGACCAAGTATTCCTCCAATATCAATTCGACCTGCCCATGAGACACACCCATTCACATGATAGAAATGTTATAAATAAATCCTATTCGCTTTCCTCCAAGGACACACTTCGATCACAACACGTATCTCTATGTTTTGTGCGAAGAAGACAAGGATCAAGGCAAAGATCAGAGAGAAGGTACTCCATCACTTTAGCATTCAAAGGAGGTTGATATGTGGACATCTATATGTGGCATATTCTCTCACTGATACAATGCGAAGGTTCTATGATTTAGTGCATAGATATGGGGAAATATTTCTGTGGCATCTTCCAAATTTGAAGGATGATATAGAGGATGTGTTTCGGCCCTTTTTATACCTCATCTTTATGACATATATCTATAGTACAGTGTGCATTCTAAGTCAAAGTTGCAGGAAAATTTTATCCCTTTTAGACAACTTATATTTATGGTATATCTCAATGGAATAGTGTGAGTTTCGAGGCAAACTTGAAAAAAATTCCTTGACCCTTTTGGAGACGTTGTTTCAGAACTTTGTGGACAAAATAATGGAGGGTGGACTTGGTCCTTGGTGGTTGGCCATATTTCTAGTTAGTTGACATTGATTTATCTCTTATTGGATTGATTCTCTAAGGAAAAGTTTGGTTGGGTTTTCCCCCATTGTGGGTTTTCCCTGGGTAAAAATATTCTTTCCTCTTGTGCATTGTGATCTCTATTGCTCTATTGTCTATTTGGTTGAATTTTTTAAGTATAATTACTTACTGGTCATAATGTTGTACTAAAAAATACACACACACACACATATATGTATATGTGTGTGTGTTAGGTCCCTATAATACTAGTATAACCCCTTATTGTTATTGTTAGTGTAACCCCCTTATTGTTATTTTTTGGCCCTTACATTATTATTGTTATGTAGGCTCTGATTATATTGGGACCCCTTAGACTCCTATATATAGAAAGTAGGTTTTGTCATTTGTATCATCCCATAATTGTTCATTTATGTAATGTAAAGTAGGTTTCCCCTCGAAGAGGCTAATTTCTAAGTCATTGAACTCTCTTTTCTTCTATTTTGTGAGTTGGTTTCATAACATTTGGTATCAAAGCTTTGAATTCAAAGGTTTTGATACTTCAAACAGGTAATCATTGAATTTGTGCTAGAACATTTTTTATATGAAGGTTCAGGAGCTAAAAAAAAAACCATTTAAAGAAACATTGTGAGGAATGTCATGTAAAACTTTCAGACATTGGTTCGCAATATTTTTGGAGATATGATCTGTGGAAGTTAGGGTTTGTGCAGGCTCCATAATTTCATCTCAAACAGGTGACCAAGGGAAAATCATCATAACTTTCGTTTCAGGCATCGTATTGGAATTCTATAAAAAGTGGATGAAAGTGCACGGAAATTGGTTTCTTTTGTATCGATTTTAGATCCAAAGGACAAAACAGTGACATGTGGCACACGGTAAAATTTTTTTATACTGAGATAGTCCATAATTAGTTCATTGTGGGAGATTGGGCATAACCTTATCTTGAAGAATCCAAATCAAGTTTGACCTATGGCATTGGAAAGAGGACTCAGAAGGATACTGTAGAACCAAAGTTTAGATCTTGAAGATCTGAAATCACAGAGATAAATCAGGTTCAATATAGACCTCCTAAAAATTAAGAAAAAGGTGTGCATTTATTTTTTTTAATTGCATAACTTTTGTTTGAAAAAGTAGTTTGAAGTGGGGCCTTAGAGGCTGGAGCTTGAAGAAGCCACGGAAAAAGGAGACGGACGGGCGAGGGTTTCTACAACATGGCTCAAGGGTTCACTTAAGAGGGGGTCCAGCGGTCACGTTGTTGTTGTGGCCCCTTTACTTCTTCTGGTTCGATGAAGCTGGGCTGCTTTCCTTGAAGTCGTCGATGGATCGGCATCTGATGTTGTTCGCAGGGGCTGTTTTTGCCCAGGTTTTCACAGGTGGTTACTGTGCAAAGTAGTCGTCGTTTCACGGGTAAGGTTGCTACCCAGTGAACCTGCCACTGAGTTTTTTTGTTTCAGAGTATGTCACCATCGTTGCTTCCCCTTTTTCATTTCTGCGTGCAGCTTCAATGGAACTGGGGTTGTTTTCTTGCAGATGTGGTTGGTGGTTCGGAGCTTTCGTTTCCCTGATGTTGCTCATGGGTGTGGATCTACTCAGTTTCTTTGGTTCATATCCTTAGCAGTTGAGCTCGCAGTCTCTGGTTTTTGGGTCTGTTTCCTCCCACCATTCTTCCCGTGGATTCTTGCTACCCATTCTGGGTTCTTGAATTCCCTTATGGGTTTGTGAGGGCCTAGGTTCCTGGTTTATTTTGGTTTTTTCTTTTTCTTCACTAACCCTACTTTTCAAGGTTTTTCCTCTTTTGAGGAGCCCTAGAATTGGTGGGTTTGTGTGGAAAAGGAAGACAAATTTCTCCTTTAAGGATGCTCAGGCAGAGGTCCCGTACTTCTGCAGTTATTGTGGTTAATTGGTTGTATACAAAATGGATGTATGGATCTAGTTTTTTGTGTTCTGCGTAACACATGATCAGATAGAATGCTTATTGCATGTACTCTGTAAACTTTTTATTACATATAATGGAAAGTTTCGATTTTTTTTCTGGGAAAGAAAAAAAAGAAAAAAAAAACAGTTTGAAGTGATTCCAAGGGCATATCGAAGAATAGATTAAGTATTGGATTCTGAAATTCCTCCAAAAAATAATTCTACACCCATTAAGCCCTTAGAAAACTCTAATATGATGCGTGAAGAGGAATAATTCCAACATAATATATCAAAATTACGGGACTAAGTGCAACAAATGTCGCTCTCACAAAGAGAAACCAAAGATGAACTAAAAGGTGACATGGATGGTTTAAAAGTAGACATGGAAGCTAAGATGGATGGTATAGAAGAAAAACTTGAAGGTTTGAAGGAAGGTTTGACAAAATTGCTACAAGAAAAGCTTCCTAATGGTGAAAAGGTAGTAGAGGAAACACATGATGAGAAGAAAAGAAATTTTAATCATTATTTCATAGACATTGGATTGAAAACCCACCATATTCCAAAGATCGATATGAGGAAGTTTGATGGAAAGGATCCTATAACATGGATACTACAAATGGAGCAGTACTTTGAGCTCCATAATCTGTAACCCACACAAAAGGTACGCATTTCTACTTTATATTTAGGAAAAAATTAGTTTGTATGGTATCGATGGCTTTTTTCTCGTAAAATACTTGTCACTTAGTCAATTTTTACGAAGGAAATGATAGACATTATGAATATACAAAGAGTAGCACCTTATTCGGCCAATTGATAAATCTCAAACAGAAGTGTTCAATGATGGAGCACATTGAGGACTTCCACAAATTCAATATCAGGGTAGCAGATATTCTATAGGATCATAGGATTGACGTCTTCATAGGAAATTTAAAGGATAACATCCAACAGGAGGTTCACCTTTGGGAATTTGATTCATTGGAGAAGTCATTCAAGGTGGCAATAAAAGTTGAAAGCAAAATTATGGCAACTAGTAATTCTACCAATCACAACTATAAATATGTAAATGTTGATGCTCCTAGCCTTCCACAACCTACAAGGTTGACACCACAACAATTGGAGGAAAAAATAGAAAAAGGGCTATGTTACAGTTGTGATAAAAAATACACTAAATGTCATGAGTGTGTTGAGAAGAAATTAATTTACATAAATTGTGAAGAGGAGGAAGAAAAAGAACAATAAAATTCAAAAGAAAAGGAGATACACCAGGAACCAACCCTAGAGAAATAATAAATGAATCTGACGATATCTTGTAATGCATTTGCATGAATTAACACTCCTCAAACTCTCAAAATTGAAGGAAATATCAAGAAGAAAAAGGTAATAGTACTGATTGATTCGGGTAGTACCCATAATTTTATTCATTATAATATAGCCAAGGAATTGAATTTCTTCCTATATCTAGTACTATAGTGTCAAGTGATGGTTGCAAATGGAGGAATTGTGAATTGCTCTGGAAAGTGCCATAATATCAAGCTAACCATGGGGGAATATGTATTGAATAGTCCGATGATTTCTATTCCAATGGGTGGTGTTCATGTTGTACTAGGAGTCAAATGGTTACAATCCTAGGGGACTATAACTTTTAATTTTCAAGAACTTTTCTTGAAATTTTTTTGGGAAGGAAAGGAAGTTGAATTATAGGGTATTGCAGGCAAACGAGGAAAGTTAATCAGTTCTAATTTCATGACAAATTTTATGAAGAAATAACAACAAGGTGTAATTGCATAATTCTTCTCACTACAGGTTCAAGGAGTGGAATATCACATCGAGAATCAAGAATAAGTTCTCCAACTCTTAAAGGATAACCTCACTTTGGCGAAAAATCGAATGAAACAACAGGAAAATCAACATCGTAGTGAAAGAATTTTTGATGTAGGAGACTGGGTATTTTTACAGCTACAACAATACAAACAAATATTCCTTAAGCAAGCTAAGATGGATAATATTTTATCACCAAAGTATTATGGTCCTTCCAAGGTGTTGCAAAAGATTGGTATTATGGCATACAAATTGGAGCTTACGACATCTTCCTGAATGCACCCAATTTTCCATGTTTCATCCTTAAAGAAGGTTATAGGTGACAAGCTCCCAACTCAAACAATATTTCCATAACTTGATGAGGAAGGAAAAATCATATTGGAAGCTAAAGAATTCACGGAAACAAGAACTTGACAACTATGAAATCGATCAATTTCAAAGTATCTCATCAAGTGGAAGAACATTTCAGTTAAAGATTCATCATGGGAGGATGATAATTCTTATGCAAGAGCATCCATAAATACTCAAGTGTTGAGGAAAACACTTGTTTGAAGGCGAGGGGCATGCTAGGTCCATATAATACTAGTATAACCCCTTATTTTTATTGTTAGAGTAACCCCCTTATTGTTATTTTTGTGCCCATGTAGTCCCCATATTGGTATTATTGTGCACCATATAATCCCACTATTTTCATTTTTGTGCCCTTACATTATTATTGTTATCTATGCTTTTATTATATTGAGATCCCTTAGAATACTATATATATAAAGTATGTTTTGTCATTTGTATCATCCCAGAATTATTCATTTATGTAATGTAAAGGAGGTTTCCCCCTTGAAGAGTCTGATTTCTAAGTCGTTGATCTCTCTTTTATTCTATTTTGTGAGTTGGTATATATATATATATATATATATATATATTATTGGAAGTAATTATCATAGTTGATAAATAAAGTACTTGTATTTATTGTAATGAAAAATCAACATGGTATCAGAGCTTTGGTAAAGGAAAGAGAACAAATATCACTCTTGAAGAAACCCTACTTTGAGATCAATTTTAATAAACCCTACATCTAAAATCAAGTTTCATCTGTGCATTCTTTTATAAAATCAGAAAACAAGCTAGAGGGAGCCTCAAATTTGAGAGCATGGAAAGTTATAATTGATCGTATTCTTGCAAAGAACAAAGTTTTAAATATTGTGATAGGGAAGGTTGTAGAACCATCAGATACAATAGGGTAAGAAAATTTCAAATAGTATGACATCACCACCATGATTCTTATTTTGTATTCCATTAGAGATCATATAATCCCCTATATTGCAAATCTTGAGACCTCCAAGAAGATGCATAATGTCCTAACTAATCTATTTCCTATCAAGAACATTGGTCAAGCCATGAGCTTGAATAATGAGCTTCATGATGTAAGGAAGAAAAATAATGAAATTGTGGCTTCATACTTTGTAATAATTTCAAAAATAGGAGATCAAATTCAAGCAATTGAAGACATTGTTTTTGAACAAGAACTAGTGATTGCCAAGCACGTAATGGTCTTCCTAAATCATGGGATGCATTTGCAGATAGCATAAGTGGAAGGAAGGAAGCTCCTTCATTTGAAGAACTATGGGTCTTTTGTGCTAAAAAATAATCAAGGCTAACGTCAAGAGACAGAAAGGAAGAAGAAGCTCAAGTATTTGCATCTCGGTTAAAGAAGAAGAAGAATGAAAAAAAGAAAGTTTGGAGCCCAAAATAAAAATGCAGATAGAAGATCCAATTCACAAGGAAAGAGAAACTTGTAAAAAATATAATGTTTTCAATGTTGAAATTTTTGAAATTGTATAAATAATTTTCCTAAAGAATCGAACGATAAGAAGATAAAGATAAATTCTGATGGTGGTAGCATCCTAATCATAAGAAATCCAAGAATTATTCTTCAAAATATTTCACAGCTGGTGATAAGGACTTATTTTACTAGAATTAATGCATGAAAGATAGGAGTAAGAGGGAACTGAAGGGGTCCCTCACATTAAATTAGATGTCATATAAAGCCCTTCTTAGTATTGTTTATTAAACCCTAAAATTTTAGAATTATTGATAATAAATATTACTTGGAGCCAAGGAGTTTGGAGACAAAACCTTATCTACACGTTTCCACTTAAAGAAGAAACCAAATATCCTGAAAGGAACTAATGGAATATTTTGATGGTGTGAACAACGTTTCAAATGGATGCAATAAGTATAAAGATCAAGAGGAGTTGTCTCTCTTCTCAAAATATAAGTATTTTATATCTTTCTTGTTTGGTTATTACTATTGTTTCCATTTTACTGTTAGTTAGTCTCTTGTCTTTGAGTTCTTTGCTTGGTTGTAATTATTCTCCCATGGCCTCCTAGTGAGGATTGAAGATACATAGTAAAGGCATTGACAAGTTGATGGAAGAAGTGCGGGAACAAATAAAAGAAAGAGCAATTTCCAAAAAACATGACTTATGTTGAGAGATATTATACCAGAACCCAAAGGGAGCGATTAGACTAGAAAACTTGAAGTTTGCTTTAATCATGGTGTCTACAAGGTCTAGCAATGGAAGGTTCTTTTATTAAAAGGGAGAGGATCATGATAAGAAATGTTTCCCTATTATGAGGTACACTTCTATTATCATTATTTTGAATACTACTTTTCACAATAATTGAGGAAGAAGAAGTGTACATAAGAGCTACCTCAAGCTTGTGAGTACTAGAATAACTCATTGATAATCAGTATACTAAAAGACAACAGTGGCAGAGGGAGAAGCCTAAACTACCATAGAATTATTTTTCTCATTCTAAGAGGGAGAAAACATCTTGGGTGTTTGGAAAGAATTTGTGATCTAGTGAAGGGAACATAACAGTTTATGGTTGATCCAAGATGTGTTTCTCAACATGTGTTAGCAGCATGGTATAGTTTCTCATGACTAAGAAGTACAGTTGTAGACTTAGTCTGGGTGGAGAGTGTTGAAGACAGAATTAATTTGTTGATTCAGTTTTGGATCCATTATAATTTTCTTCGATAAGCATGAAACAATCATCTATTACACTCAGTATGGAAGAGGCCAAGAATATTGCAGCTTGATTGACAAGTTGAGAAGTTGTGCGACTTACTTGTCGGATTATTTTTTATCAGGTGTTAGTGGTGACCATGATGACAGGTCAAGGCACATATCACTTCATTCAAGACATGGTGTTGAAGGGAGTTTTGAAGCTCGATTACATCTCCACTGATAATCAAATATTTTATATTCTTACAATGCCTCTTTTTAGAGGGAAGTTTATGTACTTTTGAGACAAGCTTGGGCTTGTGGATATTGCCTCTCTCAATGAAAGGGAGAGATGATGAGAATTCATTGACATTCTTCTTGCATTTTCATGTCCTTTGTTGGAGAATTATTCGATATTCTCCCTGTGTCATCATGACATTGGTTGGAAAAGTTCCTGTGTCATTATGACCTTCGCTAGAGAATGTTTTGACATATTAGATGGCATCATAAATTGACATTATTTCTATGTCATGTACTTTGACCTGATTAGGTAATTTATCTCAGTGTCAAGTACATAGACCTTGGTTGAAGAATGGTTCGAAAAACTGACATTATTATTTGTGTCACTTTGACCTTGGTTGGAGAATGAATTCTCCTTTTGTAATTTTGACCTTGGTTTGAAAAACAGTCTAGCAGAGGATATTCTCCCTATGTCAGTTAGACCCTGTTTGGAGAATAGTCCTAGAGTCCACTTGGATCTCTTTCTAGAGTGAGCAGGAGCCTCTCATCATCATGCCCATGTCTCTTTTTAAAGTGAGCTTGTTTATCATTGATGAGGCCTTCGCTTTTTATCCTATATTATGTATATAGTTGTTTGATGGTGAAACGTGATTATATTGATGTTGTTGATTATGATATTGATGATGATTCGTATCTAATTCTTGATGATTATCAACGAGGGTGTGACTTCGAATATTATTGACAACATGAGCATGGTCTAGACTATTGGTGAGACAACATGAGGGACCTAAATTCTATAGAGAATGGTCCCTGAGGCCCAGAAACTCAATGGAGTGGTTTCCTTTTCAACATCACAGCTTAGAGTGAGGCCTTTTTATTTGGGACATGGGTTTCCCTAGTTTTTGACCATGCGTGATAGCAACCCTGAACTAGTTGAAGTACCATGATGTGAGGCGCCCACCGAATCAAGGTGACTAGTTAAGATAGTACCATTGGTTAGAAAATATGACCTTGGTTGTGGAACATATTGATTATGATGTTGATGTAGGTCAAGGGCATTAACCTAATCAATTATTCTATTGATGAGTTGAACCCTTTATTAGAGAGATCATGTATACAGAGAACGTCTGGATAGTCATTATGAATACCTCCATAGCTAAGAGGGGGTGTTGAATTTTGTAGATATGTTCTATATTCATAATATTCTAATTTGTATTTGAAATATTGAAATATGAATTATATCTTTAAAGGAAAATTTATTTGAGGCATGTTCATCATGCTTGCAAGAAAAAGAAAAATATTACAAGGCTCATCAAGAGCGGGAAAAATGAAAATTTTTATTTTTTATTTTTCCTCCACAAGAGACCAAGTTGTCCCTCCAAGATGAAATTAGCCAGCCCATGAGACACACCCATTCACATGAGAGAAATACTATAAATAAATCATATTCTCTCTCCTCCAAGGATACCCTTCTATCAAAACACATATCTCTTTTTTTTGTGCAAAGAAGACTAAGAGTAAGGACGAAGATCATAGAGAAGATACTCCCTCACTCTAGAATTCAAAGGAGGTTGAGATCTAGATGTCTATCTGTGGCATATGTATCTCTTGTTGCATTAATTCCCTATGGAAAATGTTGGTTGGGTTTTTCCCCAATTGTGGGTTTTCCTAGGGTAAAAATATTCTTATCTCTTGTGCATTGTGATCTCAATTTATTTATTGTTTATTTGGTTGAATTTCTGAATTATAATTACTTATTTATCATATTTTTATGCTAAAAAACATATATATATCATCGGAGGCAATTATCATAGCTCAAAAATAAAATACTTGTATCTATTGTACTGAAAAATCAACAATAAGAATTCACCACATGTATTTAGGAAATTTCTAGTTATGGAGGCCAATGACAACTTTAAAATATTGTATGTGTACACTTTACAATTCACCTGGAGTGTCGATATAAATTTATCATATGCCATAAAATCTAGAATATTATTTCTTTTATTCAATCCATTACTTGTGAATTTTAAATCACACACAAAATATTTGAAATTTATTCAACACTTTTCAGTTTGTGATCAATTAGAGAAACATATAATTGGTTAGAAAAATCACACATATACTTTTATCTCACTCATTTGTATATCTTATCAACAATGAAAATTTCAAATAAATTTTTTAAAAAAGAATATAGAAAATGAACACATTCATACATTCATTTGTTTTGAATGTGAAACCATTTCATTTAGGAAAAACCATTATCTATTCTTAAATAAATCAAGGTTACAACAAATGGAAATCCCTAAAGAGTTCGTAAGTATTTTTTTTTTTTAAGATTAAAAATTTGGTGCATTTTCCCTGTAAGGATTATTTGACATAAATTCATTGCAATAAATATCCACATGATGATTTTCTTTGGAAGACCTTCTATAGTGTTTGCAAGTTAATTTTTTTAAGTTTCTAAGCAACTGTAAAGATGCACACAGCTTTTGTGAAGGCCACTAGCATATACTCTACTACCTCTTGCTCATGGGAAACCCATGGAAAAACCCTAGTGCATGTAGGTTGTTTTCACAAGATCCATTAGCAAGTCATATAGTGGTCTAACTGACCCTCCTTTGATGATTTTTAGAGTTTCGAGGGTTGGAATGAGGGCCTACAAGGGTATTATCTATCATGAATGAAAAATAAAATTTAAGAATTAATTAATTATGTTTAATGATTTAGTTTATTGATTTAAATGTGTCTTTGTTACTTGAATTTTACTCCTTGAATAAAGGGCTAATCAAATCTCCCTTACCTTGACAAATGGTGTTTGTTGTGCATGAAAATTTTTGGCATCTCAATTATTTTTAAGGGATATTATGAAAGTATTCTTTGTTTATAGAAGTGGTTTGAGTCATTATTTGGTCTTACCTTTTCCTCTTGAAGGAAGGAGGGAGTTATTTCGCCCGCCCCCTGAAAAGCATGTAAAGGTGGTCAATTTATAAACATAGGGTAAGCAAAGCAAAATATTGATATTTTATGGTGCTAGTCTCAATAATGCACAAAACATTGATTACACTCCATGTCTCCAATTTTAACTTCTATTCATTTGTCTTATGACAAGATGTTTCAACATTTAGTCCATATTAAATTAAACTTGGTATTTTATCAATACATGAACATTTTCTACACGAAATTGAGGCATGGTACTTGAGGTCCTACTATTACAATTAAGAAAATTGCAATTTTTTTCAAGATAGTCCCTTCAAATAATAACTTAATTTCATAAATATAATATCCAAACCTTGGGAATGTTTTGTTACCTTCCCCTTTAGGAAAAAATTCTCATCATGGTGGTAAGTCAAATTGAAACAAAAGTGGGTATTTTCCCCACATGGCATCCTCCAATTTTTCATGTTTCATCATTGAGTTCATAATGTTTCCACTATACCTTGACCTATTAGATAGCTTGATTATGGAGAATTATAATTTTCTTTTTTATGGTGTACATCAGTTTCATTAAGAGGATGTGTTTGAGTATCATGGCTAAATTATATTCATCCTAATCAAATATTTAATTTGGATAATGTGCATATCCTTTCAACAAAGAAATATGAAACACATTTTGTAATGACATTAAGTAGCATGAAAATATTATGATTATTGATCCATGTTCCTTCCAATTTCTTAAATGGAGCATGGTGGTTATGTTCCAATTTAGTTGAATTTTTGAGCCTCAACAAGCTATCCCTGAGTTATGTTGTTAATGATAGAGGATTCCTCAACTTGAATTAGTTTTCAACAGCGTGTGTGTCAACATAGTTTTTTTATTGATCATGTGATTCTTCAAGAATTGTCTAATCCTAACTTTTGTAGGAAAAATATTGCTTAATCTTCACTTGTGTCCCAAATATCATTCGCAACTCATACTTAGTGGGCATATATAGTCCACATTAGAGGTTATTAGGTGAATTTTGGTCCTATTTTTTATGAATTTAGGGATAGTGAATTTAAAACCTACTTCCATATATTCAGAAGGATTTACATTAAGGGTGTATATGAGCTTACTCCTTATTTATATATTGAGTATCCAAAAAAACTTGTGTTGATATTTTGATGTGAAGTGATTGAATATTCGGTTGTATTTCATGTTGTCTCGATTATTCTAGCTTGGAATTTAATTGTAATCGTGCATTAGTTAATAATATTCATTACCATTTCCTAATATGGTATTAGAGCAAGGGTCACTACCCTTTACATGTCATATTGTGTTAAAATGTGACATATTTCAACGTTTTGATGTTTGGATTATTTCACTATGCTGGATTTTTTTTGGCTCTAGATAAGTGTGTGTCTCAAATACCATATGCCTTAGACACAAAGGAAACCCAAATATTATAACATATTTCGCAACTTCCCTCTAAGAAAAACATAAGAAATTTTTGTTGGTATTGGTTCAATCAAGTGCCATGTTTTTAGCAGCTAGCCCAATCTTCACACATCATCCTCCCCACCCAAGCAATATAATTTTGGCCCACCGTATTTAATATTTAAAAATATTTGTATATTACCTATAAATATACAATATTGATGAAAATTTTCATTTAAAAGTGTCACGAGGAAGACTTATTGCTCTAGAAATTTCATAACAAGTTTTCTTCTTTAAAAAAATCATGTAACAAACTTCATGAAGTTTGTTCCTTCCAAGAAATTAATGGAAAGGTCCATATTGTAAATATTTTACTGTGGGTTATTTTTGTTTAGTGAAAAAATGATAATATGGGGGGAAATAATATTTATTCATTGTAGGATACTAAGACCTAGTTATGAGACAAGATAATAATAAAAAATTGTAAGACTTTGGTTCTCAACTTCATGGGGAAATACCACTTCAATATGATAATCTATATAGTTAGATGAATTAGACATGAAGCATGGTTATGTGTAATGTTCCCAATTTTAGCTTCAAGCTAAAATGGAACATTATAGTTGCATATTTTCATTTTGTTAAATAGAAATGGGTAAAGTGACCCATTCATGCAATAAACCAGAATAAAATCCCTTACAATGTGAAAAGGGATCATCATGGAGCTGGATTTCACACCCTCATCTGTGAAAGGGGTTAAAATGAAAATGGACAAGGCCTAATTGACCACTCAAACTGCGTTGGCATGAGTTGGAGAGCACTAAGTGGGACAACGCAGTTTTAGTGGAGGAATATTCCATGGGGGAGGAAACTTGTAGAAAAAGGAAGATGGAGACTTCATTGTGTTTAAAAGAGGAGCAAGGAGCCCATTGAGATTATCTTGGATCATTTGATTATTTGTCTATTCAGACAAATTGTTGCCTCTTGTTGTTCAGCAGAGCTGCAGTGCCCTCGAGCACAAGGGAGTCCTGTTTAGGATTTCCTCTCCTTCTTGAGTAGCTCATGAAGGATTGCACTCATCCTCCATATTCTGGGATTCAGGCCATAGCATCAGCCTACTTCATCAGCACAGTGTCTGTAGCAGATTATTGTGCAGTGTTGCGGGATGTTGTTGGGAGGTTTCCTACAACACCATTTTGAGCTGATATTTTAGAGGAGGGAGGTTATCTACTTCCGGGAGGTTAGTGAGGATGGTTCCCGAGCTTATTCCACTATCATTGGTAGGAGGCCAACCACTTCCATTAGTTACAGCGCAGGCCCTCTCATAGACTGCATTCTAGTTCGAGCACATTTGCAGTGATGATGTTGCAGACATTTCAGAGGGTGAGATCTTTGGTGTAGGGATCAACCTTGCACTTCAGATTTCCAAAGGAGAAGGGCTCTTCATCAGCTTTAGCCATTCAGCCTTCTCCATTCCATTCCATGTATTGAGTTTCTGCTGCTACCCAGTAACTCTGGCATTTCAACAGTTTTGCATATTTCAGCCAATCCTTCTAGGATTGACTTGAGGTAGTGATTGGGAGCTTAGATCTTCTCTCCCAATGATGTATGAGCCATATCTATGCAGATCCTATGATTTTTTGCACTCAGTGTAGCAGTCTCCCTCATGTGACTGTGCAGTTCCTATTCATGGGCATCCTGCTATGGAGCAACATTTTGTATTATGGCATGTGTAGTCATGGAAGGCTTCTTGCCTTATTCTTTTGATATTCATTGTATCATTTTGCTATTGTTATTTCATAATAAAATGGCTCAAGGTTTTTCACACATTTTGGCATAATGTTTATTCACTTCTATTTCCATTTTATGTCTTTATATTGTTGGAGCTGCATTTTTGGGTTATCTTGCAAGATTCCCAATCTTGTTGTATTTCCCTCTTGGGGATATTTTCCCTTGACAACACTCCATAGACAGAGTCTGATAGTGGGCCAGGAAGCCTCTGGAGCTCATCCTTCTTTATGAATGTGACAAATCCAGTAAATGCCCCTTCAGTCTATCTCTAGAATAGATTTTCTTGTCGATCGACAATGTTTCTGAAAAAGGAACATTACAGTGGTATCAGAGCATAATCTTGGCTCAACCTGTGGATCTTCAGCCAAGATGCCATCTAAGAAGATGAGGAAGACTCCACTTTGTGGAGAAGAAGAGAGAAAAAGGAGATGAGCTATCCAAGCTTCTCCCCAAATCCATCTAGGGCTTTCATGGGAGCCACAAGCAAAAGAAAAGGGAGAGATTTGAAGAATATCCACAAGGGTTTGAAGCAGAAACAAACTATAGGGTTTCTGATGAGGAATGTGAACATGCAGTCACATCCTTTGATGCACAGCGCAGTCACATGTGCAGTTTGTCATGAAAGAGATGGGAAAGGAAGGAGAGGTGACCAAAAAAAAAAAAACTCTTGGATATTTTCTAAGAAAGTATGAGTCTCAAACTCCGGCATTCAAAGATCATCTCACTTTCATGGATTTTTGCAAGTCCAAGGTGAAGGAGAGCCAGCAGCAAGATATATTTGTTCTATCTACTTTCAGAATTTCACCTACATGTTCAGCCAAAGCATGGGTAGAAGAGTTGAAGACCATGTTGCAGCAGCACAAAGTTTCCCAAGGAGGTGCTATCAGATGTGCAGCGCTGCACTTTAGAGGTAAGACCTATGCATGGTGGATATTTGGGTCATGTTCTTTAGAATACAAATACTTCTTCCTATTTCATATTCATTGAAGCCATGATGGAAAGATTTGGTGGGAGAAAATCTGAAACACATGCAAACCTAGATCTTGCATGAAGAAGGAGGAAACATAAACTCAGATCCACTTCAGAATATTGTTGGGAAGGCTAGAATCTTGCATCATACCTTGTTAGAGGCAAGGTATCCATCTCATATTCTTGCACAAGAGAGCATGGAGGTCTCCTTTTCAAAAGGAGATCAGATTTTGGAGAAGTTTCCCCTACACATTGATGAGGAGGAGGGAAACTGCACTGGTATAACTAGAGTTGATCCAGTGTCTCATGCAGAGGAAAGAGGAGCTCTTGCTCCACATAGAGGGATTCCTGTGTCTTTGCAAGAAATTCCTCAGGATCTCCCATGTAGAGATCAAGGCACAACTCATGATACATCTGTGCCATTTTTGGTAGGGTGCAGAGCTATGGAGATATAAGGAAGAGATAGGGAGGATGATCAGCATCATGTGATGAGGAGCACACACCCTATCTATTTTATGAGGTTGATGCACCTAAGATGATGATTGGATTGTGCAGTGGAAGCATGGAGGGTTTTCTCCATTCATACATTCAATCATCTCTTGATGATGGTGTCTCACTGCATGGAGACATTGCACCAAGGAGACCACTAGATCAGCAGAGGAGGTTAAATGCTCCACATTTGGGGCCTCACACCTTGATTTCAGGAGGGTGGAAACCTTGGGAGAGTTTAGCATAGCGCAGAGAGCTTGGGATAGACTCAAGGAGGAGGGAGACACTCTCATTTTCAGCACACCCACTCTCATCAGTTATACTGCGCTGATATAGTTGCTGTAGAGATGGAGGATAGCATCTTCATGATGCAGGATGGTTTCTCCATAGATTTGGTGAGAGAGATGGTACTTCCTTTGAGGAAGGACTCTTTCATGCATTGGAGTAAATGGAGGCCACTCATGCTTATACTGCCCAGGATCGGGAGATTCTTTGGAGGTGATAGTCTCTCATGGGAGGCTCATTTTCGGAGAGCATCATTTCTATTTGAGCATGAGTAGTTGCATGATGGGTATGGAAGCAACTTGGGGGATGACTTTGGCATGAGGGGATGTCAAGGTAGCAAGCAGAAGCGTGATGGATCACATGATTGCAGAACACCAGCGTTGTCTATATGGAGGATTGATCCAGGATGGAGGACTCAGCTTTGGATGAGTATTCCCCAGGATCTTGATGCATGCATGATTCTTGGATGGCCTTGATGGAGATGGCAGATATTTAGTGGATGATATGATCATCTACCACCATGGCAGACTCTTCTTGGATAGGGCTTCTAGTCTCAAGGAGAAATTTTTGCATGCAGCATATGAGGACTTCCTAGCTATGCATTTGGATGCATACTTTCCTTGCTAGAGGAGTTCACTTGGGAGGGCATTCAGCATGATCTACATCAGCATATGGATAGATGCAGAGCCCGGTTATTTTTGGAGAGGTTGGCATAACCATTCCCTTACTCATTGGAGGAGAGGGAGAGCATTCAGATGAGCCAATTCAGCTCAAGATCTCAAGTACATGGTAGAGAAGGTATAATTTCACATTATGTACCTCTTTACTTTATATGAGTAGCATATTAATCAAGGAGGATCATCCCTTCTTACACTTGGTATAATGCACTTGCAACTACTTGTAGCCTTGATTTTGGCTATTTTGTGATGGTTGTGAGGGAAGCCACATACTTCTTGGTGTGCACCATTGGCACCAAATTGTGATTTCATGTTTCATCTTATGAGGAGATGTGGTGGTAGCAAACAAGTGGCTAGTACAACACTTGTTACTTTGATTTTGAGGCAGGACAAGGAGGCACTGCGTAGGTTCCATGAGTGGGATTTGGAACCACTCTTCGGTTGTCATTTGACAACTTGTTTCTATTGTATATTGCTCCTTATGTATTTCTGGTGTTGTATACCTATTAAGGAGTACTATTTGGAGAGCATTGTATGTACAGCCCATTGGGAGCATGATTATCCCCATTATACATGTTTTATGTTGCAGGAGATACCATGGGAAAACCATGATTGCCACATTGCTACTTGTACCTTCTTGTGGGAGAGACCACTTGGAGAATTTTCAGAGGCATTTCATGGATGATTTTCTTGATGGGGTAGCTAGGGCCATACTATTTCAGCCCAAGGATAGAGGCAGCCCCATGAACACTTCAAATGGAGAGAGGACCATCTTGAGAAGCACAAGCACACTCTCCATTCAGCCCCAACACATTGCAGAAACCGGGGGTTGAGATTTTCATTTGGATGATAGCATGGATGAGAGGATCATCATTGGGAGCAGAATTATCCCATGCATATCATCACTCCTACCTTAAGGAGGCCACATTCTGGCGGGAAGGATTCCCCTACACCTTCTATCTTTCCATGAGGTGCATCATTTTCAGTTTGCATACTTGGGAGAGAGCATTGGAGGGCAGATTTATTGCAACATATTTGAGCAGTGGTGGGACCATGGATGAGGAGGCCACAAGAGAAGAAGGAGGAGGAATTTTGTTCTCTCTATGCAGTTGCTTGGGGACAAGCAACATGTGGGAGGGGAGGACTGTAATGTTCCCAATTTTAGCTTCAAGCTAAAATGGAACATTATAGTTGCATATTTTCATTTTGTTAAATAAAAATGGATAAAGTAACCCATTCATGCAATAAACAGGAATAAAATCCCTTACAATGTGAAAAGGGATCATCATGGAGCTAGATTTCACACCCTCATGTGTGAAAGGGGTTAAAATGCAAATGGACAAGGCCTAATTGACCAAGTCAAACTGCGTTGGCATGAGTTGGAGAGCACTAAGTGGGATAGCGCAGTTTTAGTGGAGGAATATTCCATGGGGGGGGGGGGGGGAGAACTTCTAGAGGAAGGAAGATGGAGACTTCATTGTGTTTAAAAGAGGAGCAAGGAGCCCATTGAGATTATCTTGGATCATTTGATTATTTGTCTATTTAGACAAATTGCTGCCTCTTGTTGTTCAGTAGAGCTGCAGTGCCATCGGGCACGAGGGAGTCATGTTTAGGATTTCCTCTCCTTCCTGAGTAGCTCATGAAGGATTGTACTCATCCTCCATATTTTGGCATTCAGGCCATAGCATCAGCCTACTTCATCAGCGCAGTGTCTGTAGCATATTATTGTGCAGTGTTGCGGGATGTTGCTGGGAGGTTTCCTACAACACCATTTTGAGCTGATCTTTCAGAGGAGGGAGGTTATCTACTTCCGGGAGGTTAGTGAGGATGGTTCCCGAGCCTATTCCACTATCATTGGTAGGAGGCCAACCACTTCCATTAGTTACAGCACAGGCCCTCTCATAGACTGCGTTCTAGTTGGAGCACATTTGCAGTGAGGGTGTTGCAGACATTTCAAAGGGTGAGATCTTTGGTGTAGGGATCAACCTTGCACTTCAGATTTACAAAGGAGAAGGGCTCTTCATCAGCTTCAGCCATCAGCCTTCTCCATTCCATTCCATGTATTGAGTTGCTGCTGCTACCCAGCAACTCCGGCATTTCAGCATTTTTGCATATTTCAGCCAATCCTTCTAAGATTGACTTGAGGTAGTGATTGGGAGCTTAGATCTTCTCTCCCAATGATGTATGAGCCATATATATGCAGATCCTATGATGTTTTGCACTCAATGTAGCAGTCTCCCTCATGTGACTGTGCAGTTCCTATTCATGGACATCCTGCTATAGAGCAACATTTTGTATTATGGCATGTGTATTAATGGAAGGCTTCTTGCCTTATTCTTTTGATATTCATTGTATCATTTTGCTGCTGTTATTTCATAATAAAATTCCTCAAGGGTTTTCACACATTTTGGCATAATTTTTATTCACTGTTATTTCCAGTTTATGTCTTTGTATTGCTGTAGCTGCATTTTTGGGTTATCTTGCAAGATTCCCAATCTTGTTGTATTTCCCTCTTGGGGATATCGTCCCTTGACAACACTCCATAGACAGAGTCTGATAGTGGGCCAGGAAGCCCCTAGAGCTCATCCTTCTTTATGAAGGTGACAAATCCAGTAAATTCCCCTTCAGTCTATCTCTGGAATAGATTTTCTTGTCGATCGACAATGTTTCTGAAAAAGGAACATTACATTATGATCTCCCACTCTCACTAATGTACAAGAATTATAAGTCTATCCAAACTCTCCATGACTTCCATAAGGACCTTGTACAAGAAGTAAGTGAATTAAGAAGTGTTAAAGGTCATTAGCAAGGAATTTCAGTGTCATTTGTATTTACAAGGCATGATAGGCTACTTGTATGTTTGATATTTGGTATCAATGAGATTAAAAAGTATCATACTAGCATTTTTCATGCAATTTGGGGTATATTAAAGGAAAAGGAAGAACCACATGACTTTTTGGAAGAAGACATTCATTGCTTCTCACAAAAATGCATTCCATTTGTTAATGCATATCCTCTTGTACATATGGCCACTCATGACCAATATTCTTCTACTGTTTATATATAGTATGGTTTTTTAATTCACTCTCTTCATTTTCTTCAATATGTTGAATAGGTTCTCGTTAAGGTATTTTGCACGACATAGTTATACATATTGAGTCTCTATGAAGAGCTTGTTAATATTGGCCATTATTGTATTTCCCATCCAGTGAAACATTAAGGATGGACTAATATCTACTTGGTCACATAACATTTTTGTAAATCCCCCTTATTTGTGTCCCCAAATCAATCTTAAAGGGGATGTAGGAGATATGTTGGTTAATATTGGTTTGTTTTCCTAATGGCCCTTAGTGTAATTTATTTTGGGAATCATGATTGTCATTAAACCAAAACCCATAGGTGTTAGTCAATGATTGCATCGCCAAGGATAAGTATTCACAAGAGGCGATTATTCAATGTCGTGAAACACACGGTGAGTGTTATCCATTGTCCAACAATATCCCCCCCCCACCCAATGTGAGTCGGGTTTGTATTGAACTCATGATCTACCCTCGGATACCACTTGTTGGGAAACACAATTGTCATTAGACCAAAACACGTAGGTGTTAGTCAATGATTTCATCGCCAGAGATAAGGATCCACGAGAGATGGTTAGTCCATGCCGCGAAACACGCAGGGAGCTTTGGTTTATCCAATGTCCAACAATTTATGCTTTGCCCTTGTTGGGAAGAGATAAACCACATTGGTAGTTCATAGGTGGACTTATGGTCGCACATTTTTATGGATTTAGGGTAATTGAACTAAACTCTACTCCTCTACATTTAAAATTTGTCTCATTTATAACTAATCATGTGTGTTTCATGTATATAATATTGTTGATAATTTGGTTATGAATTACCTACAAATCACTTGTGTCACTCTTAAGATGTTAGGTGTTTTTGAGACGAAATATATTTCTTTGTGTTAATTATTCTTACATGATGGAATGTGTTAATTATTATTATCACATAACTAGGGAAATCCCATTTTCATCAGAGGAAAGCTAGCCTAAAGCGAAGGGTGGTTCTACTAAGGTAGTAGCAGGTGGAACTTCCAAGAGTTCCTTAAGGGTTTACTCTTCGAATGATGGGACATATCTTGTGTGCAAATATAAGAGTTGACAAGGCCCACAAAGTTTGTTACTGAAATACATAATAATTTTATGCAAAAGAAGGATTAATGTTTATTCCCATTGAATGGTAACCTTATCAATTATTGATGAGAGCCTTACAATTTATAACACACTTTCATACAGGAAATGAATTTTGATAACCAAAGTTTCTTAACACTAGCACACAAGGATTTGAATGTCTAGAGAAGACAAGTAGACCCCCCGCTTCCCCCCCCCCCCCAAAATAAAACTCTGGGGATAAACACACACACACGTTGGTCAATTGGGTCTAGCTTGAGTGGTTAAGTAAAGAAGATGTTATGCATCCCACCCAATTTCAAATCCTACTTGTGACATGTTTTCCCATCATGGGCCTATTGGGGTTGGAAAGGTATTGTAAATACCACTCTTACTTACATGCTTAATGGTGGGACAAGATGTTCCAAAAAAAATTAGTCCAGGGGGGTAGATCAACCAATTTTTTCCAATGCTACCTGGAATTTGACTAGTTTCATGTCAATATATGCCTAGTAAGAATCCCCCTAGGTTAGGAACACTAGTCCATGTTGACAAGTTTACAAGGGATTTCATTCACACAAGTGGAGAAGCATCCCTTGGGTATCTAGGGAGTGCTTCCTTAAAAAAATATTACAAAATTATAATATCGATATAATGATGTAATTTTTTTAAATACTTAAATGCTAGAAAATATCACATCAAACACACGTCAAGATGCATTTTTTAACATTGGGGGGCATATTTCTAAAAAAAATTAGCATATTGAGTTTCAAACAAATCAATACATGGAAGGCCTCAGTATCCAAAATGTGTGGGACAAAGTTGACACAAGACACGTGTAAAATACTCAGGAGGGGTATGTTGACCAAGTGTCTAACATGGAGATTCATAATAGGTACGGGGGATGAATTCTATTTCTTATGTAATCATTTATATACTTAAAATAATTATTTATTATTTTATAATATGTTATGTTTTAAATTATTTCTCTATATTTATTTTATTGAAAATCCAATTTGGCACTTTCTTCATCACCAATGTTTCAAATGCCACTATACCTTTTTTCCTAGTAAAATGAAAATGCAATTCGCCTACAAACTATACAGTAGTAGCCAACTGTTAATCAGAGCATGTAATGCATCACACCTCTAAATTTGAAATTTATATTTATACTCACTCAAGAACGTTACCCATACCATAATTGCAATGTGCATATACAACTTGACTTGAATTACAATTTTTAGCAAGATCTTAGCTACGCATTTTTTAAACTCATGAATCTCCAAATGACAAGGACTAATAACTTTGAAGGAGACAAACCGGAGCCCCTTGACTCTATGTTTATGACTCTCCCTTAAATGTATCAGCAAAAATCCTAGAATCTAGGGTAATCAAACCTAAAGTGGCTATCCATTATGTATTGAGAACTACATCACAATTGCCCATTCCAATAGAAAACATGTGAAAATTGAGCCAATAGTCCCTCAACTGAAATTTCACATTCTCACACTTCTTACCACATTTTTTCATATACCTTTATTGGCTATCATAATTTGAAAATTATGCACCATGTGGACATAACAATGGGCTTATTCTAAATTGTGGGTGTTTCCATTGTCAATCAAAAAAATCACCTTTTGATATTTGATGTAGCATGTCACCACTCATGTTGCATGCAACCTTGTACTAATATTAAATACCTTTTCAGTAGGTTTTTTTTGGATGATTTGGTTTGGATGACTTGGTATCAATTTATGATGTGTATTCTCTCATTGAGGATCACCTTTTGAGGCATCTATGCACATTTTTATGCATGTGTCTTTGTTGGCTACTTTTGAGGGGCATCTCATTGTTCCCAAGGGATTCACAAATTTGGACCATGCCATGTCATTGTCTTGTGGAGCACCTTACATTTAGTGGATAGAATTGTTATGATAATTCCACATCAAATAGCTAAGGTTTACTCTTGGAGAGAGTGCCTAGGTGGTGATTCCCTATTGAGATTTTTTATGATATTTGGAGGACATATCGATGATATTTTACACTTTTCACTATGGTTGGACACACTCATTGCTTAAAAGGAATTCCCATCAACAAAGGGTTTCCTAAGGGATTTCTAAACCTTATTATTTTGGCATTGGTGCTTTAGAAGGAGTGCTCTACCTCTTGTATATTGTAACACCCTCCTCCCACATCTACCCAAGTAACCAGCCAACTAGGGTAAAAATGTAACAAAGAGTTACTATGATCTAATTCAACCTCCTAGATCACCTTAAGGAAGTGGAACCAACACCACACGAAACATAGACCTTATGCACATGCTACAAGACACCCAAGATCCATCCCAACCTTCCAAGAGGCTAGCCCCTGATCCAACCTGACCTTTTCAAGCATAAATACATTAGTCGGTCCCTTGACATGGGAAAGGGTGCGACTGGAAACCACCAGTCACACACACAACATGGGTATGCATGTGACTAAGGACTTTTCCCAATAGTTCTGAGCTTGCGACCCCGATTTATGTGCCACTTTTACAAGACCAGAGCTCAAACCACTTCCCATAATTCCATGACACTTTAAGAACCGAAAGATAACAGTGGAATAACAATGTAAAATAAAACACTTGAACAAGGACTTGATTGTACCCATACCATCCATGACAAGTGTTTCGTCAAACATGTCAAAATATGTAATATATAGGTTTAAAAAACATATTTGATCATAGGGGTCTCATACTTATCTGAGAATCGCTAAAAATAATCGTAGCCTCATCACATTAATTTCATTATCATCTATTTCATCATAGATACATTGTTCATTCATTTACAAATCAAAACATGATGAGAGCCATACATCATTACTGACATAGAACACATTCATAGCCAACATATAAATAACAAAAATGATAATAATAGAACAGTAATTTAAGCCAAATAATCTCAAGAATATTTACCCATCAATACAAGAGGAAAAGAGATTGTATTTCCATAAGAAAAATGCAACCAATTCTAGGACTTCCATGTTCCACCCGACCATAGACATGGTTGAGCCAAGTCTCTCTTCAGCCAGTCACCCTCGTGCCATGTTCCAAGCATGAATGTAGGATCTCATAAAAATCATCAATCAAAACCAAACCAGGGATTCCATAGGCTAAACTACCTCAACCATCAACTAGTGATTCCAACTCACGGTCAGAAATCACTAACCATCACCGGATCGGTCTCTACCTAAGATGTCAAGGGCTCACATTTTTTCCAACCAAGGCTCTATGACTAATAACTCACCCCACTAAGGGCTCTAGAGATTTTTTCCAACCAAGGCTCTAGGATTAGTAGCTCAATCCAATTTGTTACAGGGCTCCAAAGCATTTGTCCAGCCAAGGCTCTAAGAACTAGTAATTCAACCCATAGCTAAAGGAACATGAGAACCAACCAAAAAATGAACAATGAAATGAGCCCACAATACCATGGATATCTAGGAAATGGAAAGGATATGAAAATACACTTTCAATCCAGGAAATCCTCCATGCCAATGACAGATCATAGCCAAGAAACCACATGCATGTCCCATGCATGCCAAAACTAGCAAGGAAACTATACATAGAATGAGAGCTCCAAAACTGAACTGAAGAAAGGTTTGAGCCAAAAGCTTTCCAACTGAACCTCAGAAGCCTTTTTACTAATGAGGCCTTTATTTTCTTCATTTTCCGTTATTTTCCTTAATTTTCCTTCTCGCATTAAAGCTATGACCTTTCAATTTCCTTTTCTACTATTTTCCATTATTTTTATAAATAAATGCCAATAAATTCCACATTTCCTTTCCAAATATTTATCCATTCCCTTTTCTAGTTTCCTTATCCATAATAAACTGAAATGAAAACCCACTACGATGTTTTTTCCCACCATTCAGCTTGGAATACGTGTCCCATGACCATGGTATTATATTTTTTTACATGGATTTTTAACCAGGGTTGTTACAGAACCCTCCCCCTTAGGGGAACACTATCCTCAGTGTTCAATGACACTTACAACCAACAAGGTTGAAAACTATTAATTTTCAAATTGTTCTATGGTGTATCAATTACTTTAGCCCAATTTGAAACTTCAATTAGAAGTATTTGCAATTACAATTAGTCTTTCAATTCATCAATAGTAGTTGAAGATAGAACAATAAATGCAATGACAAATGACACAATCAACACATCAACAAGAGACACTGGATTTGGTCAAAGACCAGGGGAAAATGCCACTAGGGGAAAAACCCCACTAAGGGGAAAACCCTTTTGAAAGTATTCTTCTATTAGATTGTCATAAAATGGTCAGCAAAGAGTACAATGAACCCAATACAATATCAGCAATATAACCCAATAAAAATCATAAACATACTTCCATAGTCACTATAGTACAAAGAGAAACCATTTCCAGACTCAGTCAGTTGTAGGAGGCTTCGGTCAATGGTCAACATAAGTAAAAATCCCAGTTGCATGGATGAGATGTTGTGGGAGTGACTATAAGCCCAGTCTCACTGTTGTTTCTTGTGTGCATATGGCTGGGGTCGAAAATTCTCTATGGGAAGGGTGATATTGGCTCAGAAACCCTAGATTAGTTGCAAGCTTCAGACCCTGAGATCTTGGACCTTTGCAGACTCCTTTTGTAAATATTGCCTCAAACTTGTGTGAACCAATCAATGAAAATAGAAGAAGATGGTTGATGTAATGTCCAAATGAGCTCTAGATCACTTGTATTTATAGGCTTCCAGGAGTGTCCAAAAATGTTCTTTTGATGTTGAGGCAAACCTGACCAAATGTACATAAATTCAAAAACCAATTTCTGCTTGACCAAACAGGGTGATATTTAGGTTGATTTGGTCCTCTTGAAAAGAATAATTTAATGCAATAATCATCTCCATCAAATAAGTTTTCCAAAGTGGAATTTGACCTTAGTTGCATAATTTTAACACTCCCTCTCACTTAGGAGAATTCCACTTGTCTGTCATGTCATCATATCATGTCCCATATCTCCTCAACTCTATCTGGTGAAACATTATCGAATATAAAGAAGAAGAATCATCAGGGAGAAAAGGCTACCACCCTCTATCGATCGGGCTACTACCCTGAATCTTAATGAGCAGGATACTACCCCAAAATATCTGTAAGCGGGCTACTATCCGAGAATATCAGTCATCATGATACTACCTGAAATCTCATGGGGGGGGGCTACTACTATGTCCCCATATCGAGCAATAGGTAATGTAGGGCAGGTACTACTCAACCCATATTATTTCCTACGATCTTCCCAACAATTACCCATGAGATTCATGTGGTAGATGCATCATAATCTAGCTTGGACAATATACCCGACTTACGAAGAGGTAAGGATCACATGCCTCCAAGCCTCCTCAACCCATTGGCCAGACGGAGAGGGATAATCCCAACAAGACTAGCTTGTGGATATAATGCCAACCAGGGTATACTCTGCAAAAACCAAGATAGGGTGAGCTACTAATCCAACTTTATGGGTAAAATATAGGGGTGATACCCTATTTTCCAGAGTTCACTCAACCCCAGGAGCCATCTATCTCAATTCTTCACCCTAGGATCTTAGACATGGGGGAATATTTGGCTTTGTTTCCTCGATCAATGGTGCCCCTTATCAGGAGGGGTCACATCCATCAGTCCAAGCTTCTCTTTGATGAAAAATAACTTCCCTTTCGGAAAAGCCTTGGTGAATATATCTGCAATTTTCTCATCTATCAATATGTGATCGATTCGAACGGCTCCTTGATGTACCATGTCTCGAATGAAGTGGTATCATATCTCTATGTGCTTGGAATTGTCATGAAACATGGGATTCTCTTCCAGACGGATGCCACTCTTGTTTTCGTAATATATCACTCTAGTTTCTAGGACCTTCTCAAATATATCTCCAAAGATCTTCATCAACCAAACTGCTTCGCATCTATCCATGCTAGCGGAAATATACTCTGCCTCGGCGGTACTCAATGATACAGATTTATGCTCCCTACTCATCCAAGATATCATGGCAGATCCAAGACTAAAAAAACATCCAAACTTACTCTTTCTATCGATAACTTCCTTACCTAGTCAGCATCAGTGTATCCATGAAGTTGAACATCTCTGGCAAAATATCTCAGAGCAAGTGTGATCGTCCCATGAAAATATCGAAAAATATGTTTGGCAGCGATCCAATGTGCATGGAGAGGATTTCTCATGAATTACCTCAATGTGTTCATTGCATAGCATATGTCTGGAAGATTTTTCACTAGGAACATCAAAGCCCCAATCAATTGTCGATACTTAGATGGATTCACCAAATCATGTCTTGCAGCTTCTCCAAATAACTTCTTGAATTTCATTTCCATCAGTGTGGGTAGTGACTTGCATTCTATCATTCCAAATCTCTCCAATAGATTCATGATATATTTCCTTTGCGAAAGGAAAATCTCACCGGGCCTTTACCACACCTCAAGGCCTAAAAATTAGTACATGAGTCCAAGGTCCTTCATTTCAAATTCAGAGGCTAGCTCTCCCTTGCACTCGATAAGTAAGGGCTCACTACCTGTCAAGAATAGATCATCAACATATAAAACCAAAATCAGTGGAATACCTTGGACTACCTTGAAGTAGAGGTTGGGATCGGCATTACTTCTTGTGAATCCCAACTTCACCAAATAATTGTCTACGTGTGTGTACCATGCTCTAGGGGATTTCTTCAAACAATACAATGCCTTCTTCAATCTACAAACGTGTGTTTTTCAATCCTTTACTTCAAATCCATGTGGTTGCTCAACATATACTTCCTCTTATAATATACCATGAAGAAATGTTATCTTCACGTCCATCTGATGAAGATTCCATTCTTGACTTGTGGCAAGGGAAACTGTCAAACGAATGGTTGTATATCATGCCACAGGTGCGAATATGTCATCATAATATTCTCCCTCTTTCTGCGAAAAATCCTTGACCCACAAACCTTGCCTTGTATTTCTCAATGTTGTCATCTACTCCATGCTTGATTTTGAATAGCCATTTTGAAGTCACCACAGATTTTCCCTTTGGTCACGACTTCCCATATGTCATTCTTCATGATTGATTCATATTATTCGGCCATATCATCTTTCCAAACTTGTTATTTTATGGCTTATTGGAATTTGGGAGGTTCGGCTTGAATCATAGTGCTCATGGTTGCAAGATATCCTTGGTACATGCATGGCTTCTTCCTTTCTCAAAATTATCTTCGAATAGGCACATGCCTCTCAGCATCTTGTAGAGTGTCACAGAGCCAAAGTGGTCTCTTCCTAGTAGGAAGATCACTTGGAGGAGGATCTAAGGGATCCATAGGCTCCATGGGATCATCAACAATATCTGTTTCAGATTCGGGCACGGAAGGACCATCCAGAATATCCATATTTTCATCCTTCTTCTCAGGAGGTGGAGGAAGGTCCCTTGCTTTTCCAAGGGCGGCATCTTCAACGAATGTAATATCCCTACTAATATCAACCTTCCTTTGACGAGGAATATATATTCTAAAAGCTTTAGAATTTCCACAATATCCAACAAATGTACCTTTTCTTCCAGTGGCTTCTAACTTGTTTTTTTCCTCCTTCGGCACATGAAAGTATACCAGGAAGAAAAATATATGGAAATGACTCACATCATGCTTGACACCTATGAACACTTTTTCGGGTGTTTTTTTGTCTAATGCTTGATGAGGCACCCTGTTTTGAACATATATGACAGCATTTGTTGCTTCTCCCCAAAGGAACTTTGGTAACTTTAGATCATGGAGCATGGCATAAGCATCTTCTACAATAGACCTATTCTTCCTTTCGGCTACTCCATTTTGTTCGGGAGTATATGGTTTATTTTTCTCCTTCTTGATACCTTCCTTTTTGCAAAAATCAATGAATTCATTTGAAGTGTACTCTCCACCATTGTTAGACTTGTATATATTGATTTTCTTCCCTAATTTATTTTCTATCAAATATTTCGATGCAGACTAGCTACACAAATATCAGAATACACGCAGAATTGTATAGTTTATAGGTTCATAAGATTCTTTATACGCAGCAGATTTCAATTTTGGAGATTCACAACATACATATACGAAGCAACCAACAGTACTTTTTTTTTTAACAAACACACATAAACCCAAAACAAACCATATACACATAACTTCTTACCGGCGGTCCCACAACACTTCCGAACAATCACCATCGATCCCACTTCGCTGCATTTACAATTTAACTTTAATGCTAAAAATTATTTCTTGCGATTTGCAAAGTTGCACTGTGTCGAGGCATGTCCTCTCCACTTCACAGTGCAACCAATTTAGTTTACCTTGCGACGGCCTTAACTTTAACTTCTATATCTTGCGATCTGCGAAGTCGCTTCCCGTGCACTGCGATCTCCACCATTGACCCTTTGCTGGATCCGACGATCCAAGTTATATCTCTGCTAACTCACTTCGCATCGCAATTGAAATATTTTAACTTTTGAAACTCTTAAATATAAACACTATTTTGTGCGATGTGTGAATTCCTCCACCTGCGATGTGATCTCTCGTCTTTGATCGGTGTTGGATCAACGGTCCTTGCTGCGCCTGCAATCTGATTGATCTCCGACTGTGCAATTGATATATGTGTGATTCAACAAAGATTTTAAAAAATTGTTTCGAACAAAGAGTCTGATCAATCACAAAACACTTGGAATTTAATAAGAATGAGAATACAAAGCCACGCCCTTGGTCAGCTGGTTATTTCAATTATTTATGCTCTCTCTTCTCTCTCCTCTCACACACTTATTTCACTCTTATTTCAACTATCTATATTTCACACCTATCTCATACATATATTTATGAGATTTATGTTTGAGCCACTCTTAACAAACAAATGCTACCCTATTTCTAGGCTCTTATCCTACTTGGCTCAATCTCCTCGCAGGGAGCAACCAATTTCTATTTTATTCCTAGTTAATTTAGCAAACCCAAACAGACTAACTTCTCTCATTTAAAACTAAGTAAAATATTAATGGCCATTTTTTATCCACCTCATGTTAGCCACAACATGTGAACATATAATCACATTTCTGGCTAAGTCTGGATGCTCCTGCATCAGACTCCTGGGGAAGAAAAGATTGATCCATCAATTCTTTAGGATCTGTACTAAAATTCTGTAACTTTGCTACTTTCATCCAACTGGCATCTTCCATAGGGTGTCCTTTCCAATTGACTAGATATTGATAGTAGGTTTTTCCTCTGGTCTTACTTGCTTCTCTTTTCTCCAAAATGGCTTCCACTTCTTTCTTTGTTATCTTTGGCATCTGTTCCTTCCAATTCAAAGTCTAGTCCTCCTCTTCTGTAGATTCTTCTTGCAGTTCTTCCTTTGCTCCTTTGTATAGGTACAAATTTGCAACATTAAAGATGGGTGATATTCCAATTCCTACTAGTAATTCAATCTCATATGCATTTGAAGAAAATTTCCTCAAAAATTCTAAATGGTCCTATATTTTTCATTTTTAATTTTTTATAAGTCCCGACTGGAAACATTTCCTTCCTTATATAAACCATGACTAAATAATCTACTTGAAACTCCCTTTCATTCCTCTTCATATCAACTCTTTTTTTATACTTTTGGGTGTTCTTTTGTAAGCTCTAATTGATATCTTCTTGCAACTTCTGTATCTTTTCTGTAAATTCTTCAGCTTTTTCACTCCTTGTCTCTTGTTTGCTAAAATATCTAAGTTCATATACCCCTCTTGGATGCATCCCAAAAACAATCTGAAATGGACTCATTCCAATACTCCGATTAGGATTATCATTATAGGAAAATTCAGCTTGAGCAAGGGCTAAGTCAAATTGCTTTGGATTTTGGTAAACCAAACTCCTTAATATGTTTCCCAATCTCCTGTTCACCACTTCAGTTTTTCCATCTGTCTGAGGATGATAGGCTGAACTGAAACTGAGGTTTGTACCCAACTTCTTCCATAGAGTCCTCCATAAGTGTCCTACGAACTTTGTATCTCTGTCTAAAACAATACTCGCATGAAATCCATGCAATCTTATAACTTCGTAGAAAAAAAAATTAGCAATGCGAGCTGCATCATTAGTTTTCTGACAAGCAATAAAATGTGCCATTTTAGAAAATCTATCTATAACAACATAGATAGAATCATGTCCTCTTTGAGTTTTCGGCAATCCTAAAACAAAATCCATGCTGACAGCATCCCAAAGTCTATTGGGTATTGGCAATGGCTGATATAACCCAATGTTTTGGCTTCTTCCTTTGGCATGTTGACAAATTCTGCACTTCTCAACAAACTTTTTGATATCAGTTTGCATTTTTGGCCAATAATAAAAATCACTTACTTGAGAAAATGTTTTATCCTGTCCAAAGTGTCCAAAAAGTCCTCCACTATGTTTTTCCTTAATCAGATTCTCCCTCACGAAACAGTTAGGTATACACAGTTTATTATTCCTGAACAGCAATCCTCCTTGAATCAATTAATCTAACCACTGGCTTCTATTATGAATCACTATATTCTTAACAGCTGCATATATTTCTTTTAAATTTGTGTCTTCCTCATACATGTCAATCATTTCTTCAAACCCCAAAATGCCAATATTTAATTCTCTCGTAATCAAATTTACTCTACTCAAAGCATCAGCAACTTTGTTTGACTTACCACTTTTATGTTTGATTACAAAGGTAAAACTCTGCAAAAACTCCACCCACTTTGCATGTTTTTGGTTCAACTTCAGCTGATGGCTTATGAACTACAATGCATGGTTATCTGAATAAAACACAAACTCCTTGGGCAAAAAATAATGCCTCCATTTCTTTAAAGCCTGCACAATAGCATAGAACTCCTTATCATAGGATAAATACTTCTTCTTCGCCTCGTTTAAATTTTCATTGAAATAAGCTATCGGTCTCTGCTCTTGGCTCAAGACATCTCCAATTGCTATCCCACTGGCATCAGCCTCAACTTGGAATATTTTATCAAAATTTGGCAAGGCCAAAACAGGACTTTCAGTGATCTTCTTCTTCAACAACTTGAAATTCCGATATGTTGCTTCTATCCATTTGAATGGCTGGTTGCTCTCCTTTATAGTTTCAATTATTGGTGCACGGATCTGAGTAAAAGCTCTTATAAAATTTCTATAAAAACTTGCAAGACCATGAAAACTATTTACCTCAAATATACTTCTCGTAGTTGGCCAATCCAGTATTACTTGGATCTTTTCTGGGTCCATCTTCAAGCCTTCTTCTGAGACTATAAATCCCAGTTAAATGAGATCCTTCTGCATGAAACTACACTTCTTCAAATTTATGAGCAACTTCTCCTTTTGCAAAGTTGTTAAGTCCCTATATTAATAGTGTAGCCCCTTATTATGTTAGTGTAGCCCCCCTTATTGTTATTATTGTACCCCTGTAACCCCCATATTGTTATTATTGTGCCCTTACATTATTATTGTTAGGTCGGCTAGGATTACATTGTGGCCCCACTAAGATTATATTATGGCCCCATGGACTCCTATATATAGAAGGAGGTTTTGTTCATTTGTATCATCCAAGAATTGTTCATTCATGTAATGTATTGGAGGTTGCCCCCTCGAAGTGGCTCATTTCTAAGGCGTGAATATCTCTTTTCTTCTCTCTTTGGAGCTGGTTACACAACATTTGGTATCAGAGCTGTGGGATTCTAGGGTTTCGCTGCTCCAAACAGGTCATCGTGGCATTTTCGCTATAACTTTTTTTCTACGAAGCTTCAGAAGCTGAAATTTCTAGGGTGCGAAGCTGAAATCTTGAGGAAGGTTGTCTAAAAATTTCAGATCCTGGTTCGCAATATTTGAGGAGATATCATCTGTGGAAGTTAGGTATTTTTTCAGGCTCATAAACAGGTCATCGTGGAAATTGCGCTATAAATTTTTTTGTACGAAGTTTCAAAGTCTGAAATTCATATGGTGCGAAGCTGAAATCCTGAGGAAATTCGTCAAAAAATTTCAGAGCTTGGTTCGCAATATTTTTGGAGATATGATCTGTGGAAGGTAGTGCTTTTTCAGGCTCCTGAATCTCATCTCAAAGAGGTGATCGTGGGAAAAGTTCAATAACTCTCTCTCTGAATATTGGATTGGAGTGCCGTCAAAAGTATTCACAAGTAAATGACTTGTAGTTTCTTTGCTATCAATTTCAGAAACAAGGGACAAAACAGTGACACGTGGCAAGTCGTACAAGTTCGCTCTACTGAACCAGTCCAGAATTAGGTCATTGTGGGAGATTGGACACAACTTTGTCTTGGAGAATCAAAATTAGGTCAGACCTGTGGCATTTGAAAGAAGCTTCAGAGGGCTACTACAGGGCTAAATTTCAGATATCGAAGATTTTCAATTACAGAGATAATTCAATTTCAATATCGATCTCCTAAAAGCTAGTAAAAGGTGTGTATTTTTTTTTCCGAATTGCATAAGTCTTGTTTGAAGAATCAAGTTGAATTGATTCCAAGGGCATAGTGTAGAATATATATCAGTATTGTATTCTAAAATGGCCCCTAAAAATAATTCAACACCCATTAAGCCTTCAGAAGGCTCTACTATGACTCATGAAGATGAAGAATGACAACATGACATATCAAAATTACAAGAGCAAATTTCGCTGTCGCAAAGAACAACAAAAAATGAAATGGAAGTTTTGAAGAAAGGCGTGGAAACTAAGATGGATGGTTTGAAGAAAGGCGTGGAAGCTAAGATGGTTGGTTTGGAAGCTAAGATCGATGGCATGGAAGTGGGCATGGAAGCTAAGATTGATGACATGGAAGCTAAGATCGATGAGAAAATGGAAAACATGAAGAATTTTCTAAAAGCAGACATGGAAGGTTTGACAAAGTTTATACAAGAAAGGTTTCCTAATGGTGAAAAGATAGGAGAAGAACCTCATGATGAGAACAAAATAAATGTTAATTGTGATTTCATAAACTCTAATGTTGGCGGGAAGAACCACCATATTCCAAAGATGGATATGAGGAAGTTTGATGGAAAGGATCCTGTAACATGGATACTACGGATGGAGCAATATTTTGATCTCCATAACGTACAAAACACACAAAAGGTACGCATTGCAACTTTACATTTAGAACAAAATACATTTGTATGGTATCAATGGCTTTGCTTCCGTAAAAAAATTGTCACTTGGTCAATTTTTACGGAGGAAATGATAGCACATTATGAGGATACAAAGAGCAACACCTTCTTTACCCAATTGATAAATCTCAAACAAAAGGGTTTAGTGGGGCAGCACATTGAGGACTTCCAAAAATTGATTATAAGGGTAACTGATCTTACAGAGGAACACAGGATTGATCTCTTCCTAGGCACTTTAAAGGATAACATCCAACATGAAGTTCGCGTTTTGGAACCTGATTCATTGGAGAAGGCATTCGGGTTGGCAAGAAAAGTTGAATGTAAAATTATGGCGACAAGGAAGCCTACCACTCAATTCTATAAAGAAGGAAGTGTTGCTACGCCTAGATTTCCACAACCTACAAGGTTGACACCACAACAATTGGAAGAAAAAAGAGCAAAAGGGCTTTGCTACAGTTGTGATAGCAAATACACTAAAGGTCATAAGTGTCCTGAGAAGAAATTATTTTACATAGATTGTGAAGAGGAAGAAGAAAATGAACAAGAAGAGGATATACACCAGGAACCAGCCCTAGAAGAGGAAGAAATGAATCCGACCATATCGTGTAATGCCCTGGCAGGAATTACCACTCCTCAAACTCTCAAGATAGCAGGACAAATCAAGAAGAAAAAGGTAATAGTGTTGATTGATTCGGGTAGCACCCATAATTTTATTCATTGTAAGGTAGCCAAGGAATTAAATTGTTTCCTATACCCAGCACCAGAATGTCAAGTGATGGTTGCAAATGGAGGAACTATAAATTGCTCTGGAAAATGCAAAAACATCAAGCTAACCATGGGGGAATATGTGTTGACTAGTCCAATGCTTTCCATTCCTATGGGAGGTGCTGATGTTGTACTAGGAGTACAATGGTTACAATCTTTGGGGACGGTAGCTTTTAATTTTCAAGAACTTTTCTTGAAATTCTTTTTAGAAGGAAAGGAAGTCGAACTACGGGGTATTGAAGGGAAGCCAGGAAGGATAATAAGCTCTAATGGCATGACAAAGCTTCTAAAGAAAGAACAACGAGGCGTAATTGCACAATTATGCTCACTAGAAGTTCCAACATCAAATTCATCTATTTCTGCAGATCTCCAACAAGTCTTGGACAATCATTCCAAGGTGTTTGAAACTCCCAAAGGACTCCCACCTATTCATGATCATGATCATGCTATTCATTTGATTCCGGGAAGTGTTCCTCCAAACATCAGGCCTTATAGATATCCTTACTTCCAAAAGAGCGAAATTGAACGTATGATTGCAGAAATGTTAGAAGCGGGTATAATTCAACCTAGTCAAAGTTCTTTCTCTGCTCCTGTAGTATTGGTACACAAGAAGGATGGATCATGGCGAATGTGTCGGGATTATAGGGAGCTCAATAAGCTCACCATTAAAGACAAATTTCCCATTCCTGTGATTGATGAATTATTGGATGAATTACATGGAGCAATTTATTTTACCAAGTTGGATCTTCGTTCGGGATATCATCAAATTAGAATGAAGACTGAAGATATTCCAAAAACAGCATTTCGAACTCATGAGGGTCATTATAAATTTTTGGTCATGCCATTTGGCCTTACCAATGCACCTTCTACATTTCAAGGGTTGATGAATTCCATTTTCAAACCCTTCCTTAGAAAATTTGTGCTAGTATTTTTTGATGATATACTAATCTACAGCAGGTCTTGGAAGGATCATGTTGAACATGTTGACGAGGTGCTCAAACTATTGCAGGAGAAAAAATTATATGCAAAAAAATCCAAATGTTTCTTTGGAGTACAAGAGGTGGAATATCTGGGTCATATTATATCTCACGAGGGTGTTAAAGTAGACCCTAACAAAATTAAAGCCATTAAGGAATGGAAAGTCCCCAAGACAATAAAGCATTTGCGAGGATTTCTCGGGTTAACAGGCTATTATCGCAAGTTTGTTAAGAATTATGGGAGAATAGCAGCACCTCTAACAACATTATTGAAGAAAGATGCATTTTCATGGACTCCTAAAGCAGCTAAGGCCTTTGAACATCTTAAAGAGGCAATGTGCCTAGCACTGGTCTTAGCTACGCCGGACTTCACAAAAACCTTTATTGTGGAATGTGATGCCTCAGGAAATGGAATTGGTGCAGTTTTAATGCAGGAAGGAAGACCCATTGCTTTTGAAAGTCGTCGAATCAAAGGAAAGTATTTACAGAAACCTATTTATGAGAAGGAAATGTTAGCAATACTGCATGCACTAAAGAAATGGCGAACTTACCTAATGGGAAGACACTTCAAGGTAAAAGCTGATCATGATAGTCTTAAACACTTTTTGGAACAAAGACTATCTTCAGAAGAGCAGCAAAAATGGGTCACAAAGATGTTGGGTTATGACTTTGAAATAATCTACAAAAAAGGAAAGCTTAATGTTGTTGCGGATGCACTCTCAAGAAAGAATGAAGAGGAGGAAGCATTTCTTTGTGCCATTTCTATTATCCAACCAGATTGGATAACCGAAGCAAGAGATGAATGGAAGAAGGACAAAGATGTATGGACACTCATTCAAAAGTTGCAGCAAGATCCTAGTACATCTGATACATTTAGTTGGAAAAATGATTCCTTATGGTACGAAGATCGCTTATATCTTTGTAAGAATTCCCAACTAAAACAAAATATTCTTCTGGAATTGCACACTTCTCCTTTAGGAGGACACTCAGGATTTTTAAAAACTTACCACGGGGTGAAGAAAGAATTTTTTTGGGATGGCCTTAAATCTGATATTCAAAATTTTGTGGCGGAATGTTTGGTTTTCCAGCAGAATAAAGTTGAGACAATTAAGACCCCGGGTCTTCTACAACCTTTATCCATTCCAAGTCAACGTTGGGAGGAAATTTCAATGGATTTTATCACAGGTTTACCTAAGTCCGAAGAAAAGAGTGTCATCATGGTGGTAGTTGATAGACTTACCAAGTATGCACACTTTTGTGCATTATCTCATCCATTTAAAGCAAGTACAGTTGCTACTACATTTGTGGACAGAATTCAAAAGCTACATGGAAGCCCAAGGGTTATTGTGAGCGGCAGAGATCCCATTTTTACGGGAAATTTTTGGACAGAGTTATTTTCTTCTTTGGGTACTAAATTAGCTCATAGCTCATCTTATCATCCTCAATCTGATGGTCAAACTGAGATAGTAAATAAATGTTTGGAAGGATATCTTCGTTGTTTTGTATATGATAAACAAACACAATGGGTCAAGTGGTTACCTCTCGCTGAATGGTGGTATAACACTTCCTTCCATACTACAGCAAAAATGACCCCATTTATGGCACTTTATGAATATCATCCACCATCCATCACATCATCTTTAAGGGAAAATTCGAAGGTTCAAGCAGTGGAAGATCACATCGAGCATCAGCAAGAAGTTCTCCAACTCTTAAAGGATAACCTGAATTTGGCACAAAATCGAATGAAACAACAGGCAGATCAACATCGCGGCGAGAGAAGTTTTGATGTAGGAGATTGGGTATTTTTACGGCTACAACCATACAAACAAATGTCCCTCAAGCAAGCTAAGAAGGATAATAAATTATCGCCAAAGTACTATGGTCCTTACGAGGTGTTGCAAAAGATTGGTACTATGGCATACAAATTGGAGCTTCCTGCTTCTTCGCGAGTACATCCAGTTTTCCATGTTTCATGCTTAAAGAAGGTTATAGGAGAAAATCTTCCGGTTCAAACAATATTGCCAGAACTTGATGAGGAAGGAAAAATCATATTGGAACCAGAAGCGGTCATGGAAACAAGAACTCGACAACTACGAAATCGATCAATTTCAGAGTATCTCGTCAAGTGGAAGAACTTACCCACTGAAGATTTCACATGGGAGGATGAGAATTTTATACAGAAGCATCAAGAAATAATCAAGCGTTGAGGACAACACTTGTTTGAAGGAGAGGGCATGTTAAGTCCCTATATTAATAGTGTAGCCCCTTATTATGTTAGTGTAGCCCCCCTTATTGTTATTATTGTACCCCTGTAACCCCCATATTGTTATTATTGTGCCCTTACATTATTATTGTTAGGTCGGCTAGGATTACATTGTGGCCCCACTAGGATTATATTGTGGCCCCATGGACTCCTATATATAGAAGGAGGGTTTGTTCATTTGTATCATCCAAGAATTGTTCATTCATGTAATGTATTGGAGGTTGCCCCCTCGAAGTGGCTCATTTCTAAGGCGTGAATATCTCTTTTCTTCTCTCTTTGGAGCTGGTTACACAACAAAGTACTTAACACCAGCTTGACATGCTCCAAATGTTCTTCCTTACTCTGACTGAAAATCAGAATGTCATCAGGATAGACTATCACAAAATTTCATGCATACTCTTTCAAAACCTCGTTCATTAGTCTCATAAATTTGCTTGATGCATTAGTGAGCCCAAAAGGAATCACTAACCATTCATACAATTCACTGTCATCCTTAAAATAAGTCTTCCATTCATCACCTTATCTAATCCTTATTTGATGGTATCCACTCTTCAGATCTATTTTAGTAAAATACTTTGACCCATTTAAACAATCCATCAAATCATCTATGTGTGGCAATGGAAATCTATACCTGATACTGATATTTTTTATAGTTCTGGAATCAGTACACATGTGCCACTCACCTCCTTTCTTTGGACTAAGTACGGCGGTACTGCACATGGACTAAGACTTTCTTTTATTATTCATTTATCTAACAGCTCTTGTACCTGTCTTCCAACTTCTTCATTCTCCCGAGGGGTCATTCTATATGTTGCTTTGTTTGGTAAATTTCCACCAGGTATTAAATCTATGTAATGACTCATACTTCTGATTTGTGGCAATTTACTTGGTAATTCATCAACAACTATATCAGCATAATCATCTAACTGATCATTCATTTCCACAGGTAGATTGTCTAAATTAGTAGAAGTTAGAATTACCTTGGGCATACCCACAACAGCAAAATGCATTTCTTTCTCCTTTTTGACTTCCTGCAGCAACTCCTTTCAATTGATCAGCATAACATTATTCTCAAATGTTCATTTATCTACTTCATCCTTCAAAGGTAGCAATGTGTGCTTCTTTCCATCCTTCTCTATGGTGTAGGTATTCCTTTTGCCATCATGAATGGCTTTTATGTCAAATTTACAAGGTCTTCATAGCAATACATGGCACACGTCCATTGGCATCACATCACACAATATGACATCTGTATATGTACCAATCTGTATCTCTACTTTGCACTGTTATGTCACCAAAATCCGATGTCCCTTCTGTATCCAGGACACTCTATAAGGATTAGGGTGTACCACCTTAATCAACCCCAATTTCTCAACCATCTCTGTGGAAACAAGGTTATCAGTGCTTCCACTGTCAATCACAACTTTGCATCACTTTTCTTTACACCTACATACAGTCTTGAATAGACTTTTCCTCTGCGCTAGCTCATTTGCTTCCTTCTCTTCTTTAAGCAATACTCTTTTGAGTAATAAAGACTCTCCTACCTCAGGTGGTTCTTCTTTTCCCGTGACTTGAGGGTTTTATTCCTTTGCTTCAGCTACATTCACATTCTGTTGATTTTTTGGTTTGTTATGAGGAAAATCAGGGAAAATTTTAAGGATAGAAGTTTATCTTAAAGTTTATAAACCTTGGCGAATCTTACTAGTCCCTAAAATTGTAAAATGTTTGGTTATATTTTTGCATAAATAAATATATTTAGAATTATTTTATATTAGTATATATAAAATATTGGCGATTTTTAAGGTGAAAAAATTTGTACTATAAAATTTAGGCGAATAATTTTTAGAAAAAAATGTAAATTGACGAATTTGATTTTTGGAAAAAACATGAAAAATTAGCCAACCTGCGAATATTAGCCCCTAAAATTTTCCCTGAGAAAAATCCCATGATCCATGTCCCCATTATCCACATGTGTAGCATCGAATCTCTCTTCATTGGCCTCTACCTCTAGGTGAAAATATTCCTCTACCAAATTCTCCTCTTTGTGGCGATCTGCTACTCGAACCTCCTGTTTCATTCTGAGAGTGTTGAAATATTGCTTTGAAATTTCCTCGTCCTCTTGCTAGACTTTTACCTCTATTCCTCTGACTTTGCTTCCTCAAAATTTTCTCCTATGCCTTCAAATCTTCTTGATAGGCATCCTCAATTATCTTCAGACTCAACAAACTGATTTCATCCTATATATCATACCTTAAGTCATTGATGTATCTAGCTACTTTCTCCATATCATCTTCAGCATGTCCTGCTCTAATGCTCAGCTTCTAAAACATCTATGTATACTCCTTAACAGTCATTCCTTTATGCCTCAAATTTTGTAATTGCTTGAACAGATTCAATTGATAGTCCTTTGGCATAAACTTATTCTTCAACTTCCTTATCATTTTATCCCACTGCTTGATATTAGGCTTTCCTTTTCTAACTCTGGATGTCTGTAGTTCATCCCACCAGATAGATGCATTACCCTTCAACCTGGTAGTTGCATATTTGACCTTCTTCTTATCTTCGATCTCTTCCAAATTTAAATACTTATCCATTGAACTGATCCAATCCATCAGCTCATCCACATTAAGGTTCCCCTCGTATGAAGGAATCTCCATTCTCATTTTTCCACTAACATTTGCCAATATCTTGAAAACTTTAGTTGCCTTGTCTTCTGTCGCTTCTTCTTCTTTAGAAGTTTCCTCTGCTACACTGAAATCTCCTTCCTCAGGTGCTGTCCTCTGAGAAACCTCTATTGTCTCCATTCTTGTACGAAGATGTCAAATTTAATCTAGCAAAATTGCATTTGCTTCTGGCCTTCCACGACCTATGCCAGCTCCTCTCCTAGGTGGCATATTTGCTCCAACCTTCAAGAACAGAGCCCAATTCGGCTTTGATACCAAATGATGTATACTCACTGCACAAATATCAGAATACGCGTGGAACTTTATATTTTATGGGTTCATAAGATTCTTTATACACTGCAGATTGCAATTTTTCAGATTCACAAGATACATACGCAAAGAAGCCAACGGTGCTTCTTTTTTTTTTAACAGGAACGAATAAACCTAAAACAAACCATATACGCAGAACTTCTTACCGGCGGTCCAACAACACTTCCGACCAATCACTGTCAATCGCACTTCGCCGCATTTATAATTTAACTTTAATGCTAAAACTTATTTCCTGCGATTTGCGAAGTTGCATTGTGTCGACGCATGTCCTCTCCACTTCGCATCGCAACCAATTTAGTTTACCTTGCGACGGCCTTAATTTTAGCTTCTAAATATTGCGATCTGCGAAGTCGCTTCCCGTGCGCTGCGATCTCCACCGTTCACCCTTTGCTAGATTCGATGGTCCAAGTTATTTCTCCGCCGACTCACTTTGCATCGCAATTGAAATAGTTTAACTTGCGAAACCCTTAACTGTAAACACTATTCTGTGAAATGTGTGAATTCCTCCACCTGTGATGTGATATTTCGTCATTAATCAATGTTAGATCTATGGTCCTTGTTGCGCCTGCAATCTGATTGATCTCTGACTGTGTGATTGATATATATGTGATTCAACAAATATTTAAAACAATGGTTTCGAACAGAGAGCCCGATCAATCACAAAACACTTGGAATTTAATAAGAATGAAAATATAGAGCCAAGCCCTTGGTCAGCTGGTTATTAGAACTATTTCTGCTCTCTCTTCTCTCTCCTCTCGCACACCTATTTCACACATATTTCAACTTTGCTATCTATCTTTCACACCTATCTCATACATATATATATATATCTATCTAAATCGGTCCTTCTCGTCTCTAAATATATTTATGTTTGAACCACTCTTAAGAAACAAATGCTACCCTATTTTTAAGCTCTTATCCTACTTGGCTCAATCTCCTCGTAGGGAGAAACCAATTGCTATTTTATTCCTAATTAATTTAGCAAACCCAAACAGACTAACTTCTCTCATTTAAAACTAAGTAAAATATTAATGACCAATGTTTATCCACCTCATGTTAGCCACAACATGTGAACATATAATCACATTTTTGGCTAAGTTCGGATGCTCCTGCATTAGATTTGAACTCCTTGAAATTTTCAAATGCCTTGGAAAATATTTCCATGTATTTCTTAAAAATTCATCAATGAAGGTGATATAATAGAGATGCTTATCAAGAGAATGTATGAGCTTCAGACCACTCAAGTATAAATGAATGGGATGGAGGATGTCGTTTGTCTTGCTCTCACTTAAGCGGAATGGTCCCCTTGTTTTCTTCCCACACACACATCCTAGACATACTCCATCATGTTGTCTTCCCCTAAGACCAATTTTTCTAATTTCAGAAGAGTGTCATCATGTATATGGACCAATCTTCAATTCCATAGCTCACTTAGATGATTAATATCATGTACCAATGCTAGGAGTGGTCTTCCAGTAACCTTGTAGAGTCCTTCATATCTTGATCCTAATGTGAATGCATCTCTCATAGGTGATCCAACAAGCCAAGTATCAGAACCTTTCCCTTGATGAAGGAAACTCTCATCCATTTTTCTTCCAAAGCGGAGATTGATACCAAATTATTCTTCAACTTCGGCACATACATTACATCATGGAGCAAAATAGGTTCTCTTGAATTCAAATGAAATTTGACGGACCTAAATCCTTTAACGGGATGAGTGGAGTTGTCTCCAAGGATGATTTTCAAATTTGACTCCCTCTCTACCAAATTAGAGAGAACTTCCTTATAACCAAAGAAGTGATGAGTGTCCCTACTATCAACAAACCAACTATCCCATGAATATGTAGGAGATGAACTAGCAAGAGCAGAAATAAGAATACATTCAGATTGATTCACAACATTACTTTCATACCTAGAGAATCTTGACTTCTTTTGTGGACGGTGATATTATTCATGATCACTTGGATCATCTCTTCTTCTTCTTTCATCTCTTCCATTGTGGTCATTCCTTCAGTCATCTATCCTTCTTTGATCATTGAACATGTTGTTGTTTTTCTAGTATTATAACACGGTCCATTTTTCTTCTCAGAGAAATCTCAAGCATAATGACCCTTATTGTGACAATTGTAGCATTCAATATGCAAGTATTCTTTTATTTTATTTTTATTTCGAGGAGGATGCTTCCTAGAATTTAATGGGCCTCCTTTCCCTTTCTTCTTCTTCTTTTCATGAGTGATGAATGCGGTGGGCTCACCTTCTTCATGCTTTTGAATTATTCCTCTTGATATCATCCTTGATTCTTCTTGAGTGATATTTCCAAAATTTTCATCAAATGGCGGCAGGACATTATTGTTGCTTATGGTAATGATGAAGGTTTCCTAAAGAGGGGGGAGACCTCTTAGAGCTATGATCAGTAATTCTCTGTTAGACACATCTTCCCCAACTCTTAGCAATTGATCTCTAAACGAGATATCCTCATTATGTAGGATTTCATGGACCCTCCTTTGTTCATATTTGTATCCTTGAGTTGATATTTCAAGGAGATGACTTCATTCAAATTTTTGACCTCATACATGCTTGTTATCTTATCATATATGTCCTTCGACCTTCTCAAGTTTCCAACATATGCAAGTAAATTGTTTTGTAAACCATCTCCTATAATTTGTATTGCTTTATTCTCACCTTTATTATGCTTACTTTTGTGGAGGAATTTTCCAAAGGCTTGGTTACTTTTCCTTGAATGTAATCCAAAACATCATTGTTTTCAGCTATGATTTCCAACCTAACTTTCCATGCCATAAAATTATATGAGTCACCCAAATTCTCATTTAACTTGAAGGTGGTTGACATCTTGATTTGACTAGATCGGCTCTTTCAACTTTTCCAAAGATGATTGCTTCAATCCTTCTCTCCTCTTGGGCTTGTTCTTCACCTTAGCTCTGATACCATGTTAATTTTTAGATTTTTCTATGTTGTATCAATTACTTTAGCCCAGTTCCAAACTTAAATTAGCAATATTTCCAATCACAATTAGTCTTTCCATTCATCAATAGTAATTGAAGATAGAAAAATAAATGCAATGATAAAGGAGATAATCAACACATCAACAAGAGACGCTTGATTTGGTCAAAGACCAGGGGAAAACCCTTTTGAAAATATTCTTCTAGTAGATTGTCATAAAATTTTCAGCAGAGAGTACAATGATCCCAATACAATATCAGTAATATAACCCAATACAAATCAAAAACAGACTTCCAGAGTCACTGCAGTACAAATAGAAACTCTTTCCAAACTTCAGTTAGTTGTAGGAGGTTTCGATCAATGGTCAACAGAAGTCAAACTCCTAGTCACATGGATGAGAGGTTGTGGGAGTGACTATAAGGCCCAATCGTACTTTTGTTGCTTGTGTTCCTGTGACTGGGTTCGAAAATGATCTATGGAAAGGGTGCGACTGGCCCAGAAACCCTATATCAATTACAAGCTTCAGACCCTAATATCTCGGACCTTTTCAAACTCCTTTTGTCGATCTTGCCTCAGACCAGTGTGAACCAATCAATGAGAAGAGAATAAGATGCTTGATGTGATGTCCAAATGAGTTCTAGATCACTTGTATTTATAGTCTTCCAAGGGTGTCCAAATGTTCTTTTGATGTTGAGGCCGACCTAACCAAATGTGCATGTATGAGTACATAAATTCAAAAACGAACTCCTGCTTAACTAAACGGGGTGATATTTAGGTTGATTTTGGTCCTCTCAAAAAGAGGAATTTAATGCAATCATCATCTCCATAAAAGAAGTTTTCCAAAGTGGAATTTGACCGTAGTTGCATAATTTTAACAAAAACCAAATTATACTGCATATGGAGCTTTATAACACCACTCGTTGCAGTATTTACAATGACCACTACTAAAACATGGAAAACATGTCGTTCATTATAGCTTTATAACACAAATCATTACGGTTTTTAAATAAAAACCACATATACACACTTGCTTCAACCAGCAAATAATCATATTTTCTATGGAGCTTTATAAATCCATCTCATTACAGTTGACAATAATATACACATATATACATATGCACATTTTCTCAACCAGAAAATAAAAGGATATGATGTCTGCATCCGCAACAAGGGAATCCAAAGGCTCACACATCCTCCCTTAAATTAATATCAGGATTCACCTCTCGCCCAGGAAGTCCATAATCCACTGCCAAAGTCAAATTCTGCTTCCAATGTCTAGTGCTACAATCTTGCGTTATTGTCCTCTCAGTGAACAGTTACCGGCTTATTGTCTTAGTGCACACTCCCAATGTGCATCTGATTCCATATGGAAATTATAATGACTAAAACAAATCCATCCCATGTCTTCCCTTTTGTGACACACAGTCCCTCGGGAAATCTGGACACCCCATTTCATGCAGTCACAAACCTTCCAAGTTCTGTTGGCACCCCCATCTCAGGAAGTCCATACCTTGGCAAGGTTTCCTTGCATCATAAGGTCCAAAAACCAAGGCATATACCTACCTCAAAACCATCATACCAATCATATCATGCTCATGGAAATCAATGGAAACTATTGGGTACTATTTTCCCACAATGGCCTTGCTCCTAAAGTGCTTCACCGACATATTGCTGCATGTTCCAATTCCTTTCACTATTGACGTTGCTAATTCTTACAGTCAGTTTCAACCATCCCAAACCAATAATTTCATTATTTCTTGTAGCAAGCACATAATTTCCATTAGATTCAAAATAAATTGAATCACACCTCATCATTAGCTCTTCAATAAGGTACACCTGCAATTATGTTCACTTCCTGTCACAACAAGTTAAATTAGATGCTTGATCAAATCATCACGTATAAACATATCATATATGGTTAGCTCAAAACACAACCATCATAGTTCAAATTCATGAATCGCATGCAATCATCATAAACTACAATCATAAATCACATGTAACCATCCTAAGTCAAAATCATAGATCACATGCATAATAAAACTGAAATAAAATATCGATACTTATCCTTCATCGATTCTTACTTTTTCCTTTGTTATTTCTGTACACACATCGGATCAGTTGCCACACTCGGCAAGCACCCAGTGCATTTTTTTTTCTTTAATCACATACACATGCACAATGTACATCACAACATACAACAACACACGACATACAACACCATACAACACATGCACTTACACCTGACATACAACACATACACCTACACCCAGTGTACGACACAACAAAATACATACACCTACACCCAGTGTACGACACAACAAAATACATACACCTACACCCAGTGTACAACAAAATACATATACATACACAGAGTACAACACAACGAATGCACATGTCACGATACCATGAATACATTATGCACATTCATAATACCACATGTACACAAAACAACATGTAACTCATGCACACAATATCACGTATGCACAAAACAGCATGTACGACATGCACACAATACCACGCGTACAAAAATACCACATGTGACAATATGTACACAACACCACCTACACAACGTGTGCACAACATCACATGTACACGGCATCACCTACACAACATGTACACAACACCACATGTACACCACACCACTTGTACAATGTGTACACAATACCACATGTACACAACACCATATGCATGACATGTACACAACACCACATGTACACAGCTCCACATGCATAAAATGTACACAACTCCACATGTACAACATTTACACAGCACCACATGTACAATCATGCACACAACACCATATGTACAACATGCACACAACACCATATGTGCATAGCACTGCATATACGACATGTACATAGCACCATATGTACACAACACTGCATATCCAACATGCACACAGGACGATATGTACACAACACCACATATCCAACATGTACATAGCATCATCTATACCCAACACTTCATATGAAATATACACAAAACACCATATATACAACATCATGTGTACACAATACTACATATGTTATATGTACACATCACCATAGGTACAATCACTGAATATACAACATGCGCAACATATACATAATAGTAGTACTGCACATCCATAGACCACACATTGACCCCACAAAGAAACCTTGTTTCTAGTGTCCTTCCACTATCCATGTTTATCCTAGTGTGTCGTAGATCACACTACTTCGTTGATTTACCCCTAATAATTACATGTCCATAACATAAACATAGGCGTAGTACAAGCATATAATATCAATTCATATCCATATAATACTGACCTCATAGATCTGTCAGGGTTATTCTTCCCACTTGATTCCTCATCAACCAAGAAACTCTTCATGCAATTCACCTGCATAAGCAATCATTACTCCACAAGAATGATCACTGACGACCCTATCAGACAATGACATATATATATATATATATATATATAGACATCATCATAACCATACTCACAACATGATTATCATATATCATAAAGCTAAGGTTAAGAGAACTTCTTTTATCTGTGCACAACATGCACAACATTGAGAACAACAGTTCCCAACTTAGCCAAGGCATATGATGCCACAAGTCCATTCACTTTACCTCACCTGATTACATTTCTTGTGACTTTCTTGCCACCATCCATTTACACCAATGGACCCAACCAATCCATATCGATTATCATATTCCTAACTTCAATTTCCCTTACTCTTGCACCAAGTTTCATTCGGGTCTTACATTACCTCTTGGGTACAACACAAATCTCCCTGAGCTCCATTAACTTTCTTATTTCCCAAACCAATTTCCAAGACTCCCAAAAAATAAAAGGCAAGAACAAGAAGAAATCAATGAAAAAAAATAGCAATACAACACCGCAACAAAGTGGCAAGGCCTTACACCATACATAAAAAAAAGTGAAAATAAAGCGCAAACAAATCATAAAATACTGAAAGAACAAGATTAGCAACAAACACCATGACCTAATTCCCCATGGGTTCCCAAAGCTTCCAAGGGAAAGCTGAACCCGGACCTTTCAATAATTCATGGTAGTCTCTTTACCATGCAATTACTTACATCATACTGCCTAACACATAACTTTCAGTGCAAATTAAATATAACAATATAGCAGTTATCTTACCTTGTTTTTCCAAGCACGTTGCCATGTAACTAAACACACATGTCATCCACATGTTCCAAAGATCAAGGCAACATATCTATCAACTTGAAATCAACCTTTACCAATTCTAACAACCATTTCCTAATCAGAAATCAACTCACATTCATCAGTCATAATACATAATGCTACAACCATCACCTACTTGCACTCAAGTACATACCAACTGTCTCAACACATAAGTTTTAGTACAACCATCTTAAGCAAGATCATTTCTTTAAGCAATCTTATAGACACACACTCATATCATGCAATTAATCAAACATTCAAACAAACTATAAATGTACCAAATCAACCAGACGACATAATAAACACCAAACACTCAACACGAGATAGATGACATAATCAAACAGTCAAGCACCAAGTATACGACATAAGCACACTCATACCTTAATATATCTTAAGGGAGGTTATCTTGTCTGCGCAATCAATCTAGATTAGTACAATGTAACTTCATAACGTATCAACTCAAACATAAATAAGGTCATGATATCCATAACAGTAACTAGTTACATGGAAAATTTTAGGGGCTAAGATTCACGAGTGGGCTAATTTTCTATGATTTTTCCAAAAAAAAAAAGATTCAGAAATTTCCATTTTTTCTAAAACTTATTCGCCCAAATTTTACAATATAGAGTTATTTTACCTTAAAAATATCCAACATTATATAGATACTATATATAAATCATTATAAATTTAAATAATTTTACAAATAAATAAATATAATTTTTATAGTTCGCATATTAGGGACTCGTGAGATTCCCCAATGTTTTTAAACTTCAAGATAATTTTCCATCCTTAAAATTTTCCCCAACTAGTTAATATGTTCACATCATATGTTCATAAACAATTTTAATTCATTCATAACAATCACATATGCACAGTCAGACTAGGTTAATACAATACACTATCATAATTAGGTTGACTCATACCTGAATGTAATAACCCTAACCATATGCATAGGCCAATCCAAATTAACATGATACACATAACATCAAGATATTAACGCAATAACCCTCATCATCGATTTAAATAACATATAATAACAACAAGTTAACATATAACATACTCCTCAATAACATATAACATAATAATCCAGTTAATATTGAGCATGCCTAACCAACGCATGTACATATGATCACACTAATTGACTAACATTTATCAAAAATTTGACCACAATAACAATAAAATCACAAACATGTATATAACTCTAATGCATATAAAAACCATTAACTAACATACCTCTATGTCAAACAAACAATACATGTATGATTATCTGCTCTTACCCCAAAGTCCAGTGTTGCAACCTCACTTTGACGATATGCATATTCTGCTTTATCTCAACCAACACATCAACATCATAACATACCAACAACATCATTATGACCTAAAATGGATACAATGACCTCATGAACAACATTATTAATCATGAAAATTCATGCATAGCAACATATAGAGACCGATATGTATAACAAATGCATATAAAATTGACATGCACTCATGACTATGAATTCATTCATAAGAAGAAATAAAACACAAACATGAGGATCCCATCAAAACAGAGCATAAAACTTATGTATTCTGCTTAAAAATTAATGATATGATCACATGAAAGCATACATATGGTTGTAAGGAGGAATAAACATTCAAATTAATGAGAAACTAAGAAGAAACACTGCCAATAAGCATACCATAATAATCTCAAGATTATTTTTGCAATTGTCTTTGATATCACTGTAAAATGGTGTACACAAGCTCCACACTATGATTACCAAGTATCCAAACCTCACAATGAGTTGAATTGGAGTACATATAGAAAAACAACCATCATGCCACCTCTATGGGTCGAAACCTAATCCAAAAAAACTAATTAATGCAGATGATGACTCATAACCTAATTTGTAGGGGAGAGAGAAACAACTTTCCTTTTTCAGCTAACAAGTTTGAGTCTTTGTCTCAAGTCATTAAATACAAGATCCTTTAACAAGGATGGACATAAATAGGCTCATTAAACATGAAACAACTTGTGGGACAACTGTTACATAGGAAAACTTTGACCTTTGACCTCCACATGTCCAGAAAAATCTTCAAAACCATAAGCGCAACGTGCTCTCTCAGAAACGCAACGAAGTTTAGCAGAAGCGTGGCGAAATTTAGAGGATGATTTTGGATGACTTTGAGGGATATTTAAGTTGAACTAATGACTAGTACTAGTAGCTGGGGATGTCTTCTATATCACTGAAGCTTGAAACCAGCAAAAACACTTCTCCAAAACCACTTAAAACTCAATTTTCCACAACTACTCCAAAAGCGGAGCGTGTGCCTCCAAACAGTGGCAGAAGTGTGAAAAATTGTTGTTTTTTGACCTTTTCCTGCAAATTTATGAGTTGAAAAGAGACACAAAGTGGATTTCTGAGATGTACAAGTAAAGAGACACCTGCACATGCTTACCATTTTTCATTTTAAGCCTCTTAGAAAAAGCATGGTGTGGCCACGTTGCATTCTGTGCACCTATTTTTCCTATATTACCATAAAAACTCAAAATTGACCAAAATTTTCTCAAACTTCTCTCCTTTTGCATTTTTCAGTCATGGCTTCAAGAAAATAAGGATGCATCAGCCAAGATGTTAAGGTTATCCTTCTTCTTGAGATTTCTTAGGGTCTTCTTGAGCTTTTTCTTCATGTTTTTAATCCTAATCTTACAAATCAGATTTCTTGTGTAATAGTTCCTTGCCATGTGCCTCTGCATGGCAGTGTTTCTATTTGCATTTTCCAGTAGGTTTTCCAAATACACATTCACTTTTTCAAGAAAATACTCTCTACCTTTCTCATCCTCAGCACTTATGGGGTCAAATATAGAATCTTGAGCTTGAGCAATAGCTATGGTGTCATGAGCTTGAGGAGGAGATGGCTCCCTGTCTTGCTCTTTCTTCTTTGCCAATTCTCTTTTGGTAGGTCTCATTGGCTGCCTCTGAATATCTTTGTCTTCAATCTGATCTACATCTATCACTGCCTTACCTTTATCTTCAATTGCTTTTCTGGATGATGGAGGCTCTTGTGAGGTACTTTGTTGCATCACGTTCATTTTCAAATGCCTATTTTCCTATTTCAAGAAGGCCACCATAAATTTTTCCTTTGAGAGATCATCCTGTAGTTTCTTGATTTGTGCTTGTTGCTCCTTGATAATGTCTACAATTGACTTGTGTACATGGTCAAGTATTTCTTCTTAATGAGGCATGTCTTCATCATTATGTTGCAGGGGTGACTCATTTCCATGTCTAGGTTATGGCTCCATAGCTTCTCCCTGAACTTCTTCAATTGTAGCTTTCTTAGGCAGTCTTCTAGCTTGTGACCTAGTCATAGGTTTAGGTGTAGGCATGTCTTTAGCTATCTCGGGGGAAAAAAACAATATTTTCTCCTTCTTGTAGGTTTGAGAAACCTTTTCCCTAGGCTGTCTTTGGGTCACTGAAGGTATGCTAAATGGCTCAGCTCTTTGTGGCCCAGATGATGTAGGAGTTTTGATGCTTTTGGACTGAGGAGACATAGGCAAAAGAGTTGTTGCCTCCAAAAATGCCTCCCAAGACATATTAACCTGTGTAAGCTGATGAATAACTATAAATTTGACCAAGGCATGATGGAATAAGCTAGATGAATGGTCTCTCCCTTTAGTCTACACTTTCTCAGTCATCTTAGCAAGACTTCCAAATAGGTAGTTACGCAGATTTAGTGGTTCAATAGAGGTGAAGTGCATCAACAATCTAATGTGGTATTGATACAACCTACTAAACCTACCTTCACAAGTGAAATATTTCATTATCATATTCATCAAAGGAATGTATTAATATAGCAGTTTTCTACTAGGGAAGATATAAGAGGGAGCTTCTCTATACTATTGCTTGAGAAAAACTAGGTAGTTTTGAAAGTCCAAATCCATTCCCTTAAACCATATTTCTCCTTGATTGGGGATCCCTGTGACTGATGCTATGACTTCTGTTGAGAACAACAAGTCCATCCCTACTATGGTGGACTTTTTCCTCTTAAAATTGGTGGAAAATAGGCTGGTAAGCTTACGATGATGGCCCACTTGTTGAAATTTCTCACAGAACCCTAGGCATCTTACCTTTTCAAATGACCCTTTAATGAATTCTGAAGCATTGATTTCATGCATGTAATTTGGTTTATATGTGGAGAAATGTCCTCCCTTAGTATACTTCTTCTTTTCACTGGCCATGGTATTATATTTTCTTATTAGGAAACCCTAGTTTGATAGGAGGGAAGGGTAAGGAGCAGGATTGGAAAACGAGGGAAAAAGGCAGCTAGTTTAGGGATGGAAATGGAGGGGAGAGGAGTTAGGGAAAAATATGAAAATATTAGGGGGGATATGGATAGGTGTTAGGGACACTTGGGAAGTGGAATTTCTCGAAATGGGTGAGGGAAAGAGGAGAAAAAACTAAAAACACGATCCAAACCCATAAATGTGGCAAAAGCATAGCGTCACCTAGGGTTTTTGGTGGAAAATGATGAAATGAAGGAGATGAGTGTGGGAAATGATTGGGGGAGGTTTATAAAGTGTGTACAAGGGTATTAGGGTAGGGAAAATTTGGTTTTTATCAATTAACTGAAGCAAAAACGATGAAAACCAAAAGCACAGCGAAAAACCCTAAGAGAGGGATTTCATCATTTTCTGAAGGAAATCATTGTATGAAAGTTGATGAGAGGTTGTACTTACTTGCTGAAGAGTCCCTGAAGCTTGTAGAATGAAAAATTAACCTGTTGTGGCTCAGATTTTTCCACCAAACCCAAAAACGCAGTGTGCTCCCAGAAGCGTAGCGTGCTTGATGGCAAGGGTTTGGTGATGGAAAATTGCAGGCTGATATGGCTGAGATGAAGAACAATGGTGGAGAAGTGTTCTTGGAGGATGGAATGAAGCTTTTGAAAGCTTGGATGGTCCTTTTATTTCTTGAAACTCGATTTTGGTGGAGTGACATCACATGTCCTTTTGAGAAGTGATTTGATGAGGTAGTGTACTGCAGCTTGATTACTTTGTTTGGAAAGATTACATATCCATGTGGTTTGAATGTACCTTTGATACCTTTTTTACAAACTAATCCCTAACTACCAACTCCCATTATGGTGACAATGGTGATGACATGACTCCCATGTAGATTTTGATGACATGAGCAAATGATGACACCTAATGCATACCTTGACCATGATTTGGAACTTCGAACCTTTTAAGTATACATGTGAATGACTTAATAACCAAAATGATGACCAAGACACTCTTTTGATGACTTATCACAAGGAATGATGATATGACCATGATGACATTTTATGACCTTGAAAATGCAGGGAGTAGTAGTGGCACCTAGTACATGACTCCAGACTCATTTGACAATAAAAAGAAATGTCAAATTCATTTGAAAATTTAAAAACTTGACCAAAGACATCCAACAATACTGAAAGAACAAATTTTATCATTAGTGACTAATAGACATTAACATTGGCTGCAGTTGGGGATGGCAGCTCCTTTAGGAGATGTCAAGAATACCGTAGACCAGGTAGCCTCATCCACTGGGCGATGGAGTCAAAATAAAAGACTTAACACTCAAACAACTAGCTGAAACTGATAAAAATGAAAAAAATTACTTGAATTGACTCAAAAACTTATTTGACTTCTGAACTTTAAATGGAAAACAGTCGTTGATCATAGAAGCCTTATGGGCTTCTCCTCGTGATTCAAACTTCTTTGACGGATTCCTTATTCTTTGATAGCAAAATAAAATGTTATTTACAATGGAAGTGAACATTTTCTTCAAGATCGGGTAACATATTGTTTGAGGAGCCTACCATTCACTAGTCCTCCTGGAAGTCCCTTCCCATCAAGATATTCTAATAAATAAGCAGTATTCCCTCTTAATGTTGAAATAGTGTAGGGTCCTTTCCATAAGTTCTCAAACTTACCATGTTTTCCTTTATCCTCATTTCAGGCATCCCACTAGAGAACAACATCTCCTAAGTTGAAATTATCAGCTTTATTTTTCTTGTCATAGAATATCTTGATATTCTCCTGAAGCTTTGAGGTGTTATTGAAAAATTCTTCCCTAGACTGCTGCAAATGGATCATTTGATTGATTCTTCGTTGAATATCATTTGGATCACTTTCAATTTCTTGTAGGATTTTCATCACCGGCATAGCTATGAAAGTCAGAAACATTGTATCTACACCATAGACCAGCAGAAAAGGTGACATGCCAATAGATTTATTTGTGCTAACTCTGTCTTCCCATAAACATTGATTAACTTTTTGTGTCAATTCCTTTTGTTCTCTTGCATCAAATTTTTTATTATGTTCACCAATGACTTGTTTGATGATTCATCCAACCCATTTTCTTGAGGATAATATGTTGTCAAATGCCAAGTCTTATGTGGTGTTTATCAAAAAATTCTATCATCTTTTTAGATTTGAAATTTGTTGCATTGTCAGTAATGGTTTTCTGTGGGCAGCCAAAATGAGACAGAATATTACTCTCCAAAAATTGAATAATTACCGTGTCTGTAGCTTGTCTCGTAGTTGTGGCCTCAATCCACTTTGTGAAGTAGTCGGTGGTAGTGAGTATCCACTAATGTTGAGCTGATGATGGAGGATGAATCTCACCAATGAAATCGAGGCCCCATTACTCGAAGGGTGCTTGAACTGCAATTGGTTGCAAGGGCAACGGTAACAATTTTTTATTTCCTTGAAAAATTTGGCACTCATGAAAGCTCATGATTGTTTTATACATATCTGAAAAACAAGCTTGACCAATAAAATCCAACCCTCAATATCTTGTTTGTTGTAGTGTTCCGGAAATTATTACCACCACAATCACCTTTATGAAATCATTCATCACTTTCTCAACTTCACTTTCTACCAAACAATTTAATAAAACTCCTCTTGGATATTTCCAGTATAAAGCATTGTTAAGAATGCAATATTTAAGAGCCTTCAATTTTAGATATCTACCTTTATTGTTGGGAAAACCTGACGGAGGATTCAAATGTTGCAGCACATGAAATATATCTGAATACCATGGTGATGAAGTAAAAATTTGAGATACCTGAGGTAATGAATCAACTTCCTACTCCTCAGAAAATGCAGCAATAAAGTTGATTTCTAAGGCATGTAAATTAGAGTCAGCCATGAGCTTAGCTAAGCCTTGTCCTTTGATCAATTTTGTAGGTATGATATCTAAATCATATTCCAGCATAGCAGCTATCCACTTACCATGAATTTCTTCGGGATCATTCTGTGTTAACATGTCTTTGACAACAGCATTCGGAACATATGCAAGAACATGAGAATGAAGGATATAAACCCTGAATTCTTTCAAAGCTTTAACTAGCGCCAATGCATGTTTTTCAATGATATTATATTTCAAAGCCGCATCCCTTATGGTCCTACTAAATAAAGCGATTGGTTGCTCTGTTTTCTAATCCTTATTTTTCATGAGGACAACAGCTAATGTATGTTTAGAAGCAAAGGAAAAGATGATAAAATCAAGTGTATCATCTGGGCTGATAAGAATGGGAGAATGAGACAATGAAAACTGCACTTGATTAAATGCTTTTCTGGCCTCATCGAACCATTTCACCTCGCTGCCTTTCTTCAACATATCAGTAATTTTCCTTAAGTGTTCAGCAAGGTTGTTGTTAAGATAAATCCCCTCTGCGGACAGAGGATATATCTCTATCCCTAGAGTGGGTCTATCAAATTGAGATAATTTCTAATGCAAAGCTTTCTTAACTAATATTCAAAATGCGACAAGAAAAGAGACAGAGGTACCTTTTCCTGATGTTATGTTCGAACCTGTTGATGATGACCTTGATCCACGATCCTTTTAGGCTCGTTCCTTGCTATTGGTGGCACACAAATACCTATGGATGATCAAGAGGCAACAACAAACGTAATCCAATACATAATAATAATAAATATTAGTTATCTAGCAGATCAAGGAGTACTAGAATATTTGCATAAGATATTAGACAGATATAGAAAGCAAACATCAAATGTTTTATTAATAAATATGAAAGGAAGAGCTTACAACAAAGGCCTTGATGTTGAAGGCCTCCCTTTGGTGAAAATTTGAGTCCTTCACCAAAGCTCTAAAGCATTCCTTCTCCCGAACAACTTAGGCATTATCACAGTGCAAGAATGTAAAGGGAACAAGAGTTCAGACTAGCCCAACAATGACCAACTAGTAGTGGAAGGATGGGGACCAATTTATAGGAAGGAACAAGAGTTTGGGAGCCCATGAAAGGAGGAGGAAGGTCCACTTTCTAAGGGATAAACCCCCATGGATGAGATCAAAGCTCTAAAATTAGAGATCTCGACTCTATCACTACCCTTTAACAACCAACTCGTTGCCCTGGAACTTCTAGAGGTTGAAGCTTCTCCTCCAATTGAGGAAACACTGCTGGGAAGGGATCATCGCGGTTTTCCAAGAAATAATGGTGTTGGCAGCGCTAATCTAGAATTTTCAATCTGACATCAGCGCGAGCATGAAACTAAGAAATGCATTGACCCAGAAAATTAGGGTTTTGACCAAGTTCCTTCAGTAATATTCCAAGCCATTTTTCTTTGAGTCTTCAGGGGATGTCTTTACATATTTCTTCATGGTGGAAAAATTTCACAGGGTCTGTCACGGGGCATTTCAGGATCAGGGACGGGAAGTGAGCATGGTGACAAATTAATGTGTAACAAAGGTTATGAATAAACCTTCTCAAGAAATTGATCTTACCATTGAATGATTGAATTTCCTTCTTACTCCTAGGATAGTCCAAGTTCTGAATTGCTTCAATCCTTGAAGGATATATTCGGATGTCATCTTTAGATATGATATGACCAAGCAATTTCCCCTCCTCCATAGCACACAAACTCTTCTTTGGATTCAGCGATATGCCAAATTTTTTGCACCTTTGGAAAATTGTCTTTAAATGCAGCAAGTTTTATTCATCCGTCTTGGAAACAATTTTTATCTCATCAAGGTAAATGACCAAAAACACATCCTTCTCATTGTAAAATGTGATATCCATCACTCGCTGAAAATTTTCTTCTGCATTCTTCAAACCAAATGACATCTTAGCATACATAAAAGTACCCCAAGGTGTCGTGAAGGTTGTCTTCTCTTGTTCATTCGGATGAACCAAGATCTGATTGTACCCGGAATATCCATCCAACAATGAAATCCTGGAAGAACCAACCACCCTTTTAAGGATATGATCCATCTTTGGAAGTGGATAGGTGTCTTTCAATGACACTTCATTAAAATTATGGAAATCAATGCACAAGCAGATCTCACCTGTCTTCTTTCTTACCGGCACTAAATTTGACATCCAATTTTAGAAACGAAGAGGGACAATAATACCAACAATATAGAATCTTTTCAATTCTTTTTCAATGGAGGGCAGCAACTTTGGATTCATCCTTCTAAGTTTCTGACGGAAAGGCTTCTGATCAGGCTTTAGAGGAATGGTATGTTGAATTATGCTCTTATCATATACCTTTATGTCGGCATATTCCCATGCAAAAACATCAGAAAATTCAGTCACGAGTGTTGCATATTTACCTTTCATCTCTGGACTTGAAGACTTTGATATCTTGACGATTTTGGGCTTCTCGGGGGTGCCAAGATTGAAGTCTTCCATTCCTACCTCAGTTGGAAACATTTTCGGTTTCCGTGCAACATCATCATGATCAAAAAGCTCCTCCAAGGGTACTAGACCTCTAGGAATTGAGTTATCTTTCAGCTGTAAAACCTTCATTTCTACTGCATGCATTTCTTGATCATCTTCATAAAACTAACCATCAATTTGTGAACTCACAAACTCTTCTTCTATCTGCTAGAAGTTGTCAATTTTTGTATCATCCTGGAAATATTTCCAATATCGAACTTTGTCTGGAACAGCAGGGTGATGTTTGACATTAATCTAATACTTCTTTTTGGGATAAACTGGAATTTTGAACATATTGGTTTAAGTGGCAAGGGAATCAGGGACGACATTGTTGTTCCTTGGAATCAATGAAAGAGTGTAGGCAGTGAAGGTCTTAATAATTTCTAATACTTCATTACGGTATGCTCACATTCTAGGATGCTTGGCCTAGTATTCCCCTTTGAATTGCTTTATTACCAACTTGGAGTCGTCATATACAGAAATCTTCTTAGCCCCCAGTTTCTTACGTATTTTAAGACCAGCTATCAAAGCCTCATATTTTGCCTCATTGGTTGAACAATCAAATGCCAATTTTTAATAAGGCATTCTAACATTAGGAGGAAGGTAAGATGACTGATTCATGCGACTATGAATCTCAATTCCAATTCCATCTCCTTCCTTACCTAAGGCTCCATCAAAATCCATGGTCCATAGCCCATTTTCTTCATCAAGAAGCTCAATTTTGAATGAATAGTCTTGATTAACTATTTTAGAATGGTCTGTTGTCCCAATAGGCTTTGTCTCTTTCATTTTTCAACTGTATTTTTGACTTATGCACTTGGCTGCAAGCTGCTTGGCATCTTTTCTTGTTTTTCTGAACTTGGAATTTATTGAACACAATCTGAAATTTCTGAATTTTCTGCTTTTTCTTCCATAAAATCTTCTACAATGCTAAACAATTATAATTTTATAAAATAAAGGACTCTAAATCTGTATGAACAGCATGAATTGGGTGATTATTGGGCTTCTCCTTGCCACTAGTCATGTACTTCATCTTATTCTCCCTGTATAATTTTTTGAATTGTCCAAAAACTGGTATAGTAGCATAGGAAAAGTCTAACTACAAAGTGCCTCTAAGTTTGGCTCCTCGTGATTAGGAGAGAAGCATTCCATATCTCGGAGGAATGTCAGCTACAACAGCGTCCATAAGAACATTATTAGCTAGGATTTGATCTAAGGATTCCATTAAATCTTTGATGAGACCGAGACACTTAACTCTTATGGTAATGGTATGGCCCAGTAAAGGTCAAAAGAGTAAAGGTCATGGTATGGCCCAGTAATATCCAATCTTATGTAGAAATTAGCTGAATAAATCACTTATTCAATGAAGATTAACCCGATCATACATCAATTTCGAATTGCATGCATAACACATAACCTTCTTCCACAATTAATTGTCACATGCGGAAATAATATAGAAGCAATCTCACATCAACTCAATCACACATTAACTCAGTATGTATGGGGAAAGCCTATAGCTGAAAACCCCCCAGCTATTGTGTATATTATAATGGAGAAATCATGTAACAATCATAGTACAAAAACTCTTCACAAGCTCTCATGCACTACCTCCCATGCTACACACTATCAAGCTAGATCTAGCAAATCACTTGCTCAAATCCTTAGCCACTTGATAGCCAACCTTGATTGCGTATTTCAAAGCTATGGGATGGCCTCTTTATATAGATAAACCACCAGCCTAAACTTTGCAATACTCATAGCTTACTCCACCTATCTATGTGTTGCAAATAGCAACAGTATAGTTACAACTGATAGCTAACTCTACCCTTTCATCTATCTCTTTCACTGGTCTTCACTGAACTGATCATGCACTGTAGTGAATTGAAGTGTTCTTGAGTTGACTAATGAGTTAATATTTAGTAAATTAAATATTATTTAATTTACTCCACTCATATCTAGTTGATTAGTTAGTTAACTAATCCCAACTAGTTCAACTAAAACAAACAGAACACAACTCCACTACTTGTCCCGTTAACTCCTCCAAAACTCCTGCCACTGAAGTTTAACTGAAGCCAACCATGCAAGATTCCATCAAACCCTAGGAACCACGTGATTCCTTGTGTCAGTTGCATGAGTCACCTCCATGACTCAAACTGAAGTGCGCCAAGAGAGTAAACTGCTGTTTATAGTCAAAATATTATTAAGGGTAAATAATATTTGACTTCCATATTTTAGGAGATCAGTCTAAAAATAGCCTGGGTCCTAAAAATTAGGGTCTCATCTATTTTTACCGACATGTCGCATACTCCAAGAATCTCCAAGTAGAATTCCCAAATTATGCTCCGTATGTCTAAAAATAGACATAGTCTAAAAATAGACTTTGCGCCAGAATTTGCCTGCGGGCCCACTTAGTGAAGGCGACTTCATTTCACTAAGCTCCATCATCTTGCTGCATTCTCAACATCTTAGGTTTTCCATTATGGCTTTAGACATGAGATTATGGGGCACCCTGGAGTCTAGCATAACATTATGGAGGATAAAATCATTAATTTTGAGACTAAGGTAAAAAGGTGGAACCTCACTTTCTTCTAAGTCACCATCTATAGCAGGGCCAAACAAAAGCTCGGGGTGGTCATCACTAACATTCACCATATCATACATTCGGTCAACCCTAAGAAATTTCGCTACCTAGAACTTATATTGGTCATTCTTAATTATTTCAATCAATGGAATTGAGACTTTAAGCTTTTAAATTTCATTCTCAAGACTAAATAAAGTAGAATTATTTTCTACCTCTTTAGATGGCATGTCCTTTTCGGGTTGATCTCTGATTGGAATCTCCTTTCTTTGTCCTCCAGCTTGCATTTCTTTGTCTTTCTTCGGATTGCTAGTAGGAGCTTCATTACTTTTTCCCCGATTGCTAACAGCGTGTACTTTATTTATTCTGATTTGTAGAAGTCATCTCTTTGTTATGAACATCTACTTGAGAATTATTCTTTTTTTGATTTGAAGTTATGGGCACATTTCTATTTCTCAAACCATATTGTCTTTGCACTTGGCTAAGGGAATTTTGATAGCCTCTTTGATAATATTATGTTTTTACTTCCAACATATCATCATTAGAAAGAAAATATTTTTGATCATCAGGTACATAAAGTTCTTCATAAAATTCATCCTCCTCAGTCAAGAAAATAGGTTGTTGATTTTCCTCAAAAAGATGATTTTCGCCTAAAAAAATTTCTTCTTCTTCATCAGGGCCCTCTATATAATTTTGTTGAAAAGGAGTATAAATTTTCTCCTAACATTTTTTATCTTGACCCCTATGCTCCCTTTGCTTAATCCTGAATTGATTTTGTTGTTGTTAACCTCTGAAATTGGGATTTCTGATTTGTTGTTCTCCTTGTCTATCTTTGATGGTCATCTTGTCCATCATTTTCTCCATTGTCTTAATCAAAGAATAAATTTTGCCCCCCGATGAAGTGGATGGATCCTCCTTAATGGTAACCCTCTTTTCTAATTTCATCTTTGACTTTTTGATAAGTAGATTTTCCTCGACACTTACTGCATTCATTTTTTTGTCTTCAAGGGTAGTAGGATTTCTCTCTCAATTGATAAGCCATATACGAATCAAAAGCATCTGGATAATGAAGAAGTGAAAGTATAGGAGGAGTCTTAATGTTTTCCGAGATAGAATCATATATCCTATTAAAAATAGTTGTGAAATCTTGCACAGATTCATTAGGATTTCTCTTCAAAGCGTTGTACTTAGCCAGAATTTGGAGAGGATTCTTTTTCTCTTCCCACTTTTCTAGGAATAGGTCTAATAATTTTTTGAATTGGCTACAGAAGCAGTTGTTAATGAACGGAACCATTTCTTAACTTCACCTGAAAAAACATTGTGCTATTATGCGCATATTGGCATCTTCATTATCAATCTCTTCAAGATCAATGAAATCAATCACTTTAATTATATGTTGCTTAGTAGTGAACTTTGTTGTCCCATCAAAAAAAGACAATATTTGACCATAATTCTGAGGCAAAGCAGTAAGTTGTGGTGGTAAAATCAAAGGAGAAAATATTTCCATGACTGTTGTAGAAGGTTGTATGGAAATCACAACAGAAGGTGTTGATGGAGTAAATGACTACAGAGGAAGTGATGGATTGACAGTGGAGGATGATGGAGCAGCTGTATGAGGAGGTGTAACAGTAGGTATAGTAACGAACAAAGTCTCTTTTTGATACTGGATATAGGCCTTTTCAGAGATTATTTGAAATTGATCAACCAAGCTCTGAAGTTTCTAAAAATCTGACCAAACCTTACTATCACCCTCAAAAAATGAAGACTCAAAAAATGGCAAGTATGTTTCAAATTTAATGGGATCAAAAATTTCTTCTGAGAGGAAAGATTATGACTTAGACTTGAACAAATATTACTCAAATTTGAAGTCGAAAGATAAGTATTCAGGAGCAACTAACCTGGTAGGAAAAGAGGTGGATCTTACAAGTGGAGGAGTATCCTTTTTAACTTTTAGAGATTTTGATTTCTTCTTCCTCAAAAGCCTCTCAAGGTCATGAACTATTGGTGAAGGACTAGGATCAAGATTGGACCTCATATGCCTTTTGTGAGCCAGTGTTCTTTTGATTCTACACTTTGGCTCTAAATGACTAAATCAACCTTCTCTGAATGATAGCACTTGTCACCCACAAGTCTAGAATTCAACGAACTGTAAGAAATATCCCCAGGCAATATTTGACACTCGTATCCCCAGCAACGGCGCCAAAAAATTTATCACCCTCCAGTTTCACAAGGCTGAGAAAGAAAGCTAAAGGGGTAGCCACATACCAATGTTTAGATATGGTATCTATCCCTACCAAATCAAAGAGGGCTCTCTCAAAATTACACTCACAGCCAAATGGAAGTGACTATAGGTTATTTAAGGTTTTAGGCTAGTTAATAAGCTCATTAGGGTTTGATTTAGGGTTTTCTAGATCAAGATCATAGATCTAGGAACTAGGTCATTGTTCAGAATGATCAATTGCAGAGATGAAAATGAGGCAAAGTAGGTATGTTCAGTGACGTATTTGGATTGTCATTGTGGTATAGGGTTGAAAAATTAAGGATCAAAATGAGCATATGACTATGAATTCATTCATCATAAGAAATGAAACACAAACATGAGGATATCATCAAAACAGAGCATAAAACTTATGTATTCTTCTTAAAAACTATTGAAATGATCACCTGAAAGCATACATATGGTTGTAAAGAGGAATAAACATTCAAATTAATGATAAACTGAGAAGAAACACTGCCAATAAGCATACCATAAGAATCTCAAGATTAATTATGCGACTCTTTTTGACATCACTGTAAAATGGTGTACACAAGCTCCACACTATGATTACCAAGTATCCAACCCTCACAATGAGTTAAATTTGAGTACATATAGAAAAATAAACATCATGCCACCTCTATGGGTCGAAAACTGATCCAAAACAACTAATTAATGCAACTAATGACTCATAACCTAAGTTCTCTGGGAGTTAGAAACATATTCCCCTTTTTTAGCTAACAAGTTTGAGTCTTTGTCTTAAGTCATTAAATACAAGATCCTTTAACAAGGATGAACATAAATAGGCTCATTAAACATGAAACAACTTGTGGGACAACTTTTACATAGGCCAAATTTGACCTTTGACCTCCACGTGTCCAGAAAATTCTTCAAACCCAGAAGCGTAGCATGCTCTCTCTGAAACGCAACGAAGTTTAGCAAAAGCGTAGCGAAATTTGGAGGATGCTTTTGGATGACTTTGAGGGATCTTTAAGATGAACTGAAGACTAGTACTGGTAGTTGGGGATGCCCTCTATACCACTGAAGCTTGAAACCAGCAAAAACACTTCTCCAAAACCACTTAAAACTCAATTTTCCACAACTACTCCAGAAGCGCAGCATGTCCCTCCAAATAGTGGCAGAAGTGTGAAAATTTGATGTTTTTTTACCTTTTCCTACAAATTTATGGCATGACAAGAGACACGGTGGATTTATGAGATGTACAAGTCAAGATACACATGCACATGCTTACCATTTGTCATTTGAAGCCTCTGAGCAAAAGCGCAGCGTGGCCACGTTCCATTTCGGTGCACCTATTTTGCTTGTATTACTAAAAAAACTCAAAAATGATCAAAATTTTATCAAACTTCTCTCCTTTTACATTTTTCAGTCATGGCTTCAAGCAACTAAGGATGCATCAGCCAAGATGTTAAGGCTATCCTTTTTCTTGAGCTTGCTTAGGGTCTTCTTGAGCTTTTTCTTCATCTTTTAAACCCTAATCTTTCAAATCATATTTCTTGTGTAATAGTGCCTTTCCATGTGCCTCTGCATGGAAGTGTTTCTATTTGCCTTCTCCAGTAGATTTTCCAAATACACATTCACTTTTTCAATCAAATACTCTCTACCTTTCTCATCCTCAGCACTTATGGGGTCAAATATAGAATCTTGAGCTTGAGCAGCAGCTATGGTGTCATGAGCTTGAGGAGGAGATGGCTCCTTGTCTTGCTCTTTCTTCTTTTCCAATGATATTGTGGTAGGTATCCTTGGCTACCTCTGAATATCTTTTTCTTCAATCTTCTCTACATCTATCACTGCCTTACCTTTGTGTTCAACTGCTTTGCTGGATGATGGAGGCTCTTGTGAGGTACTTTGATGCATCAAGTTCATTTTCAAATGCCTATTTTCTAGCTTCAAGAAGGCCACCATAAAGTTTTCCTTTGAGATATCATCCTGTAGTTTCTTTATTTGTGCTTGCTTCTCTTTGATAATGTCTGCAATTGAATTGTCTCCATGGTCAATTATTTCTTCTTCATGAGGCATATCTTCATCATTATGCTGCAGGGGTGACTCATTTCCATGCCTAGGTGATTGCTCCATAGCCTCTCCCTGAACTTCTTCAACTGTATCTTTCTTAGGTAGTGTTCTAGCTTGTGACCTAGTCATAGGTTTAGGTGTAGGCATGTGTTTAGCTATCTCAAGGGAGAAAACCAATATTTTCCCCTTCTTGTAGGTTTGCTAAACCTCTGCCCTAGGTTGTCTTTGGGTTACTGAAGGTATGCTAGATGGCTCAGCTCTTTGTAGCCAAGATGATGTAGGAGTATTGGTGCTTTTGGACTGAGGAGACATAGGCAAAAGAGTTGTAGCCTCCAAAAATGCCTCCCAATACATACTAACCTATGTAAGCTGATGAATAACTATAAATTTGACCAAGGAATGATGGAATGAGCTAACTGAATGGTCTCTCCTTTTAGTCTGCACTTTCTCAGTGATCTTAGCAAGACTTCTAAACAGGTAGTTAGGCAGATTTAGTGGTTTAATAGAGGTGAAGTGCATCAACAATCTAATGTGGTATTGATACAACCTACTAAACCTACCTTCACAAGTGAAATATTTCATTATCATCTTCACCAAAGGAATGTATTTATCTAATAGTTGTCTACTAGGGAAGACATAAGAGGGAGCTTCTTTGTACTGTGGCTTGAGAAAAACTGTCATTTTGAATGTCCAAATCCATTCCCTTCAACCATATTTGATGCAGGATCATTAGCTCGGAAAAATGCCTTGTATTTTTATTAAACCTAGGGGTCTCATGTTTATTAATTTCATGTAAATATTAATATTATTTTTGAGTGATTAATTATATTTTTAATTAATTATTTGTGAGAATTTGTAAATGTTTCCAAACAACTGGAAAACATGAGAGAAATTAGATGAGAAATATCTAAGAGATAATTAGGAAGCCTAAGATAGATTTAGTTGCAAGGTTTTAGGGATAAAAATCTATCTTGAGATATTTGGGGATTTGTTGAGAAGTTGAAGGGATTGAGAATTAAATTAGATCATTTTAAAATTTGTATAAATTATCAAGCCTCAAAGGGCATTGAGAGTGAGAGTGTGGGTAGAGAGCAAGGGTTCTACTTGGAAGCCTTCAGGCAATTGTAAAGGGCCAATGGTTGGAAATCAGGCCAAGGAAGGAGATTTATGTAAGTATTGTGTGTGTTTAATACAGAATTTAATTTTCTGAAGATTATGTCTCATTTCTAAGTTATGGGTTGTGCAATTAAATTTGGTTGGTGATTGATTGACTGTGTAAGATGGTGCATTAAATTTAATTGTGAAACTGGTTAAATCGATCACAAATTTGGATTGATTCTATACAAGAAGAAGTTGGATGTAAATTGACTTTTGTAATCACTGGTTGAAAGAGGCGCAATTCTTTTTTAATTCTGGAATTATATATGTTATGGAAACCATTGCATAAAGGGTTATTGAAATTCAATTTGAAGAAATCGATACTGAATCTGGTTTTTACAAGAATTAATGATGTCTGAGGGACGCAGTGAGCTAATCTCTGAACTTTGAAGATGTATTGAATTATATGTTGCTGGAATCAATTCCTTTAGTGGCATCGATTGAGAAATTCTGTTTGATTAAAATGCTGTTGATAAATTTAATACAATGAAGTCAATTCAGTCCTTAGTGCAGAGAGAAGAGGTGTGCTAAGGGGGGCGAAGAAATTGTGGAACGGATCGAACTAAATTTCTGCGGAAATCCAGTTTCAAGTAATCTAAATTCGAAAGGGGTTTCAGATAAGCGGTTTTGTGCAATTAAAATATCAGTTTTGTTATTGAAAGTAATTGAACTTTCTGCAAGCCTTCGTGTGCTATTTCTTATTATGAATTCCATTGAACTGATACATAAATTTAGTAGTTCGATGACAAATTGATCGAATGCTGAAGGGGCGAAGGCGCAGTTATCAATTGAGGGCTCCGTTCCTACGAATTTGAATGTCTCTTGGTTCTGCGTATAAGAATCTAGAAGCACCAATTATATGGAGGTCGACTATAACTGTGTGTATGTAAACCGGAAGGCAGGTTTTGGAATTGAAATGACGAATTAAAATTGCAGAGAATGTTGGATAGTCAATGCAGATGGAATTGCATTGCAAATTCAATGAAAGCGCACTGTCATGTTGCCAGTGGATCGTACATGGAGCGCGATGAGGAAGGTAACTTAAAGCGTGGGCCAGAAGTTGATGTGTGAATGTGTGATGAAAACGCAGGAGGAGTCATGCGCTGGCGAAATTTAAACAGAAGCTGAAATGCAATTCCAATGAAAGGCGAGCTTACAAAGATCAAATGATTATAAGGTATGTGAATTGGCAGTTTGTCGGAATTGTAATTACATATATGTTGGGAAAATGCACTGTTAATATGTAATTGGATATGCATTGGCAAACACATTGTTAATATGAGGAATCGACTCATGCCGGCGTGGAATTGTAATTGGATATGCGTTGGCCCGACACATTGTTAATGTGATGTGCTGTTGAAAGTTAATATGTGTTGGTATTAAGACGCAGAGCAAGAACAGAATGGTTAAAGTGTTGGAGAAGAACAGCTTTTGTGAAGATGTCACGAGGGTATGGTAAGAGTGCAGTACGACTGTGAGGCAGGTTTGATAAATGAATCTGGTAGACTGATATAAGCACTCAGCCAGTGAGTGAATTTCGATTCTGAAGTTGGGAGGAAATCGAACAATGTTAAACTTTGGAGCTGCATGTAAGGTAAGCAAGGTATTGAGGACCACATCTGGAGGCGAGTTTGACAAGTTTAAAAGAAAAAGCAAAGGCGCATTTATAAATCAAGGTTTGTTTATTTTAAATACTGGGCAATTGAGTTAATTATATACCTTGAGATTTATGAGTGTATAATTGGGTTCTAGATACTATTTGAAGTTGGGTGAAATGATTTCATTATGCAATGGTTTTGAACCATATGTTGAAGAGTTTCCGCAAGCAAATGGTAGTGTGTAAAATTGCCAGACTTGAATCTAAATTGGGGAATTTACTGAGATGCATTTTTATATGCATGGTCTTAGAGATTCTGGGTATTGCAGGGTTGGCCCTGCATCAATATTTCTCCTTGATTGGGGATCCTTGTGGCTGATGCTATGAATTATGTTGAAACCAAGAAGTCCATCCCTGCTATGGTGATCTTGTTCGTCTTAAAATTGGTGGAAAATAGGCAGGTAATCTTACAATGATGGCCCACTTGTTGAACTTTCTCACAAAACTCTAGGCAGCGTACCTTTTCAGATGACCCTTTAATGAATTCTGAAGCATTGATTTCCTGCATGTTAGTTTATTCATATCTGGAGACATGTCCTCCCTTGTTATACTTCTTCTTTTCACTGGCCATGGTGTTGGTTTTGCTTTTCAGGAAACCCTAGTTTGATAGGATGAAAGGGTAAGGTTTAGGATTGGAAAACAGGGGAAAAAAGAAGCTATTTTAGAGAGGGAAATGGAGGGGATATAAGTTAGAGAAAATTCTTAAAAAAAAAAAGGGGGATAGGGATAGGTGTTAGGGACACTTGGGAAGTTGAATTTCATGAAATGGGTGAGGGAAAGAGGAGAAAAAACCAAAAACAAAGTCCAAACCCAGAAATGCAACAAAAGTGTAGCGTGGGCTAGGGTTTTTGGGAAAAAATCATGAAATGAAGGAGATGAGTATGGGAAATGATTGCGGGAGGTTTATCAAGTGTGTACAAGGGTATTAGGGCAGGAAAAATATGGATTTTATCACTCAACTGAAGCAAAAACCAAGAAAACCAAAAGCGCAGCGAAAAACCCTAGTTGAGGGATTTCATCATTTTCTGAAGGAAATCACTATGAAAGTTGATGAGAGGTTGTACTTACTTACTGCAGAGTCCCTGAAGCTTGTAGAATGACAAATGAGCTTTTTGTTGCTCTTCTTTTGCCTCCAAATCCAAAAACACGGTGTGCTCCCAGAAGCGCAGCGAGCTAGGGCAGAAACGCAGCATGCTTGATGGCAAGGGTTTGGTGATGGAAAATTGCAGGCTCTGATGGCTGAGATGAAGCACAATGGTGAAGTGTTTGGAGGATGGAATGAAGCTTTTGAATGGTTGGATGGTCCTTTTATTGCTTGAAACTCGATTTTGGTGGAGTGACATCACATGTCCTTCTGAGAAGTGACTTGATGAGGTAGTGTACTGCAGTTTGATTACTTTGTTTGGAAACGTTACATCTCCATGTGGGTTGAATGAATCTTTGATACCTTTTTTACAAACTAATCCCTAACTACTAACTCCCATGATGGTGACAATGGTGATGACATGACTCCCATGTAGATTTTGATGACATGAGCAAATGATGACACCTAATGCATAAAAATAAAAATGTTTATCCTCTCCATGGAAGATCATAAACTTTAGTTTGAAAATATTACTAGAAAAGAAATATCCTCATTTATTGGTCTTATTGAACCATTTCACAAGTATTGGGATCCTAGCTGTGAAGAAGAAGAAAATATTTAATATTTAATAGAGGCTTTCCAAGAAAAATAAAGAGAGATACATCTAATGTTTGCATATCATAATAGCCCCTCAAGTGTTGTCTTGGGTGAAATTAATGAGAAATTAGGATGCATGTTTGTCATTTTCAATGTGTCAAAGAAAAATATCATGTGTTAGACCATCATTAGCTTGAGAATGGTATCCATGGTGAGGATCATATCTCCGTTTCATCCCATAAGCCACTCGTGCATGAAATTTCATATCAGGAAGAAGCATGTTGTGATGATAAGGTACACTTGCATGAAGACAAGATTTTGGTATGTTACTTGTCTTCAAATTTTTGAATTTAATGATGAAATCTTGATCATTTGGAGAGGATAGTTGTGGTAGAGCCACCCTTGGCAAATGAAGAAAAATTATGTTTTTGAATTTAATGGTGAAATCTTGTTTATTTGGAGAGGATAGTTGTGGTATAGATACTCTTGGTGAATTAAGAAAATTTAGGTGTTCCCACTAGTCCATGTAATCAATAGCATGGCATACAAGAGGATGAGGATGTTAGTACTCTATTTTTTATTGGAAGGCATAAATGAGATATGAATCCCTGATATTTTCCTATAGATCATATCTATGAAACTAATAGTGAGAGCTCTAGGGCTAAATTTTTATATCTGGTGTCTTGGACAGACAAACATGTAGACATATGTGAACCATTAACCATTGTTAACGAACATCCATGTGTTCTCTCATCAATAGGGCTGATTTAGTGCAGCATAAATGGAATCTTTATGGGAATTGAAAAGCAGAAGATTTCCAGCCAACATTGTATCCAGCTCTTGCCCTAATTGTGTATGAAAAATAAGCATGAGAAAATGGCTTGGAAAATGGAATACATATGGGGCAGTAGCATGCCAAATTTTTGGTCTATTGCAGAAATTTTCAGCCTTTGGTCTATTGCAGAAATTACAAATTATTTCACACCGCATTTTTTGTGGAATACTTATATGCATGCTTGGTGTATGGCAAGAAATAAGGTTATTGCAATTTTTGTTGGAGCCATCTACCAAGCCCTTCTTTCTTAACGGTATGATAGGACAATGTTTGGAGCATGTAGAAGGTGGTGGAGAGGCACATGGTCCACAATGGAAGTACTTTATATATTGATAATGGGAAGCCATAATCACATGATATATTTTATATCAGCCCTACCCCATGTTGGATAGAGAGAGCTTGTGGCAATATAATCCACCTTGGTATCTTGGTCTTACTTTCCATTTTCAAGTGCTCACTTTAGTTTTTAGCCATTCATTGATAGGGATTCCAACCTATGAAATCATGATGCTTGAAATATCCTTATTTTGATTTGTTTCCAAACACAAAGGAAAATCTCATGGTGTTGATGAAATATCACAATTACTACATTGGCTCTATGATTTCACCTAGCTTTTGCATATTCTATGCTAGAGTAGGGTAGGAAAAATAAGCTTGATGTTTCATTTGGAATTTTGGCTTGTGACTTATTTGTAAAGGCATTTTTGAATATTGTAACTTTTAACAAAGAACCTTGAATTGTGTGATGTTGGGTTACAGGATGTGAAAGTTTGGATTTATCCTGCCACATGTTTTCCTACATCTTATGGCATTTTTAGAAACTATAGCAAAGATTTTAAAATTCTCATACACTCTTCATGAAAGTGTTTGCCCAAATATGGAACTAGTCATTACTACTCATGTTCCATGAAATCTTGTAGTAGTATTGAAGACCTTTATCAGTAGTTTGTTCATGAATAATTAGATTTGGAGGCCTTAGTTTCAGATTATAATGTGTAGTCTCTCATTGAGAATCACTCTTTGAGCTATCTATGTATATATTTTGATGTGTGTTTCTTTGTTGGATACTTTTGAGGGTCATCTCACAATTCACAAGGCATTCACATATTTGGAGGCATGTCGTGTCACTTTGTTTTGTGGAGTGCCTCACATTTGGTGGACACACTCATAATGTTAACACCATACCAGGTGGCTAATGTTTACTCTTGGAGAGAGTGCCTTGGTGGTGATGTCGTATTGAGATTTTTGATGATATTTTGGGGGATATAATTGATATGTTTACACTTGGCACTATTATTGGTCACATTCTTGCTTACAAGGAATACCCTTATGGCATATTATTTGGGCATTGGTACTTAGAAGGATGGGTGCTCCACCTCTTGTATATATCCTAAGGAGGCACATAGATCAAGGTCAAAATGCATGCTTTGAGAAGAACCCTAGCTCTTCTTGTGACATTTGACATTATTTTAGCATCTCAAGGAAGGCATAACTACATCTCTTAGACAATGCTCCATTTGACATGGTCTTCATCATTATTTTATTGGAGGTGGTTTTATGTGATCTTCTTGATAATCAATCCAAGGAATACGATGGTTACCTTTACTAAGCACCCCACACCTTTTGGTACATATCCCTTAAGCACTCCATATTCTAGTGCTTGTTCGGAGGACATTTATTCCAACAGGAGTAGATGTGAAGAGATTATCTTGAAAAGTGCTCCAAGGAGAAGGAGCACACATGTCACAATAAACCATATGTTAAAATTGGAAACTAGGGCGAAATTCCACTTTTGACAAGATCATATAGAGATGATTATTGCATTGAATTCCTCTTTTTGAGAGGACCAAAAATCGACCTAAAGAACATCAATTTGGATAAGGAAAAATATGTTTTTGAGGTCAATCCCACATGTGCAAATTTTCAAGGTCGGCCACATCATCATGTAGGTTCATGAAGCCCAACAGACATGTCTTTTGACCCTCAACGACTTGTATAAATAAGAGAGACCTCCACCCTCATTTGGCACTTCATCGACTCAACATTTTCTTCTCTCTCCTCATCTGATTGGTTCATATAGCTTATTGGGAATCTCTTTTCCTCACACGTGTGGCAGCAAAGAAGGACGGAGTTCAGGACAAATTACAGGGCCAAATTTCAAGAGTTGTTGTAGGGTTTGACTAATGTTGACCAAGGCCATTTTGACCTCCTTTTACTGCATTTTTTGTAACAAAATTTTGCTTTTAGAGAGTTGCATCTATTGGGATAGAAACTAAGGTATTCGAGGCACGTTGACCATAGTTGACCACAGGGTTGACCATAGACTTCTAGTGCATATTTTGACCAAGTTTGATTGTTGATTTATGCATTGTTTTGGGTTGACTTTGACTAGCAAAATAGTTCGAGTTTGACTATAGTTGACAACCTATTTTGGAGAATTTTGATTGTTGTCGACTTTCTCGTTAGGGTTGATTTGTCTGGTGTTGACCAAGGACATAATTGCATAATTTTACAGGGTTGTTTTGACAGTGATTTGACAAGTCAATTGACTTGTTTTTGTACTCTCTCTCTCTTTGCTGAACATTTGATATAATGATAAGAAGAATTGATCAAAGGGTTTTCCCCATCTTGGGGTTTTTCCCTAGCATTCGCCAAATCTGGTGTTCTCTTGTCTTGGCTTGTCTTCTGCATTGTATTTTTTATGTTCTATCTACAGTTATTGTCAATGTGATTTATGGTTAATGTGATTTCTATTGGAAATTTGTCATTGAGTTGCTAAAAGGACATTGAAGTAATTGTTCTAAGCATAGAACATACCATTGTCATCAAAAATTAACAACGTAGCAGATAGTCAAAGAAGGGTATTTCATGGAGGCATCTTGTATAGGAAGGTGACAAGGGGCATCAAGTATTCCAAGATTTTTCCATACATATTTTATTACTTTTTGACAAGCTCCTAGCTTTGAAGAGATTTCAAGGGATGTATCTAATATTTTTTTCAAGGGAAAATAAAATGCATCTAAGTCTTCTTATTATTATTTTATTGTAGGAAGATATTGGCTAAAATATATATAAAGAGAACCTCTTCATTTTTTAGTATGGTTGTCTTTGTGAATAGAACCCCTCCAAGCCTAGTTGAACATCTTTTAGAAAGTGTTCAAGGGGCAAGACCATCTGTGAAGTTCTAATATTTCTCTTCTATTATTCATGGATGATTAGGGTTTATGCAAGGGTAGAAAATTTAGTTGTTGATAACATAAGATAATTATATTGATGTCCAAAAATGACTACAAAAGCAGGGCAATGGGACTATTTGGTACGATGAGGTCGATACAAGCAAGAGTACTAAACAGTCCCATATATAAAGAACAAGAGATAAAGTAACAACATAATGTCTATATGCTAAAACATGGAAAGCATTTGACTCCAAGTGCGGGTGTTGACAGAAAGGATCCAAGGCCTAGGTCATAGTCCACTAGAGGTCTCACTCTTAACAGTCAAGGCAATGTAGAAAACTCAAGATATAATGGTGCCCCAAGGGAGGGTTGAGGGAAGATCTGAACCCTATATTGTGCTTTTGTCGAGAAGAAGTAACCTACCTCTAGTATCTAGGGTACCTTGAATTCATGTGGGTAAAAGAAACAGTTTGGTGATGTTTCTGAGATCTCTATGGTAGGGCAATTGTCCCTTAGGTCTGCACCAATCTAGAGTCCAAGTCAATGCTACTATTAGTTTGTCTCTTGGTGCCCAGCCTACCTAATGAGAACACCATAATGAAGGACATAATATGTTGAACAAGATCTGGTCTAAGAGGAGGCTAGAGAATGTGGGCATATAGTCTGAGGACCTTTTGTATGTAAATAATCTCTTTTAGAGGGTAGTTCCACATAATGAGAATAGACTAGGGTATAGGTTGTAAACCCTCCCTAGGCCTTGATGTAACCTTAAACGTTGGGGAATTTTCTACTATAATTTCATATTGATTGTAGCACATTTAATGGCACACTTGATCATATGTGATTGCAATTGAAGATGTGATGTGTTGTTGGGTTGCTCATTTTTTAGAAGGTTGTCCTACTTTGTCCTCTCTTTACTTATGATTTCATGTTATAATTGTTCCTTTACTACATTACTTTTTTGGCTATAAATTCAAGGTTGTGACATTACAACTTGATAAAAGCTCTTACTTATTCCTGTATAACCAAAAAATATATTTGGACTAATTATGGCACATTAGCATACAGCTTCACTAGATCTCCATAATATCCAAACCCCCTATGTATGTAGATCCCTAACTTCATTACTTATTAGATTTGCATTGATCTTGGTCCACCATCTCCCTTAATTCCAAAGTTCATCTCACCCTTTAATTAGGGATACCCCCCTTGTGTTGAAGGAGAGGTAGCATAAAACGAGAGGAAGAGTTATTGTGATCACAACGAGAAACCTTCCTAAGTTCCCCTATGGTTGCGCTCATGTTTCAAGCCTTTATTTCTTGAGTGCGGGTTTGGGAGGTAACATAGCTAATCAACTTCAAGGTCTACGTAGCTTGAAATCTTAATAGAGCATGGAGGAAAATGTGATGAGGCTCTAGGGTGCTTTCTTCATTATGAGAATGGGTGATTTTTGTTAAATCCAGCTTGGCAATGTCATTTATGGCATTTTCTTCAAGAAGATCTAAGTAGGCCACATCAATGCTATAAATTTTGTTCTTACATTTATTTGAAATACCTCTCATCACAATTATAGCAAAGTTTGAGGCATTAGCATCGTACAACTTCATTGGTCAACTTGTGGACTCTCAAGGGCTAAAAGGGGGATGGGTTCTTGTAGATGCCATAGGAATGGGAAGAGTGGGGAATAAATGGGGATTTTTGGGTTTGAGTATTGGCCACCACCTACACTTCTCAACTTGTTGAGAAGCCTTCAACAATGTAGTTGAGTAAGCCATCAAGACCTTTGCTCGAATCTACTTCTTCACACCACTAATAAAACATTCTTAGAAAGAAATATTAGTCATTCCCTTTGTGCAGATTTCCAATTGCTTGAAGGCTATTATAAAATCTTACATTCTTACATTGTGCCTATTTGGCATAATTCGATCAACCAGCCCAAATAATGAATATATGTTTCAAAATGAGCATCGATGGCTTTAACAAACTGATTCGAGACAATGTACCCCCACCCCTGCTAGTTAGATTTCTTATGCAATTGCCACAATTACCATCATTCCAAATCCAATGCTAACACAAACACTTGAAGTTTCATCAAGTTATTTGTAATGCCTTGGAGGGAGAAACAATATTCCACCTAAGGAACCCATCTTATGGGATCAAAAACATTAAACTTGTTCATATCTACTTTAGGATAAAAATGCCACACATTTTGTTCATTATCCTACAAGTATGACCTATTTCAATGCACTTCATTTGCAAAGGAATCCCCACTTAATGCATCCATGTGATGCTCTTTCCCAATTGGTCAAATATGGTAAGAGGTGGGTTTTTTGCACATTGAGTTGATTTTGCATATGAATGAATACGGTAACCTTACTTTCGAGGGAATCGATCTTAGCACCCTGTTTGTAACCACTTAGTTGATTTCAAAAATCCTTACAGCCTATGTGTGGGAAATTGAGATGATTTTGAAAACCTATGTGTGGGAAATTGAGTTGATTTTGAAAATTCTAGTCTCAAGCTCATTGTACCAGTTTGTCCAATTGGTTGGTCATGTTTGGGTGGAAATCATAGAGTGCTTAGACCCCTAATAAGGGTTACTAGTGAATTATACTAGTAATATCAATGTCGTGCAAGGAGAATGTTGAAATAGGTCATCTGCAATGATATGGACATGTCCACAAAAACAAAACAAAAAAATTGCTTAATAGTCATACCAATATCAATAATGCTCCACAAGGAATCTTTTGACATAGGTCTATGCTTCCACCCTTCATCTCAAGTTATCCATGGAGCATGAGATGTGAAACCTTAGGACTAGAGGATAGGCAAGGTTCAAATCGAGGATATGTAAGGTTTAATTGAAGCACCACGCCATTGATCATATCCTCACTCTCCGAGCCATCATTGAGGAAGTTAGGTCTAGCTCCTTAAAAGTCTTCTATTTTTTTATTTTTCAAAAGTGACCCACGAGAGGCCCTACACTAGAAACTTAAAGACAATGGCATCTTGGAGGTCCTTATCGTGACTATCATACACCTCTACTAGTTATTCTTGGTAGACTCCATACAACTCACAAAGTTTCAAACTTCATCAAGAGTGCCATTGGAGTGATGTATGTTTGCCCCCTTTCCCCCACATTGTTTGGGATTTACATGGATGACTTAGAGCCTTTTCTCTAACAACATATTCGACCTAGAGACAAGTGCCTCCACAAGGTTTTGATATTCATTCTCCTTTTTCTCAACAACATGATCTTCTTATCCTCCACCTTGATGGGGTCATAAAGGCAACTTTATGCTTTATCGAGTTTTTGTCACCTTTGTTAGTTGATGCTCAACCTTGGTAAAACCAAGGTCATGATCTTCAAAGGGAAAAAGAATGTCCTCTTAGATTATCACTTTTCATTTCAAGGGGTGGAGATCGAGATTACCATTGCCTATACATAATTGGGGCATTGAATTCTCCATGCACAAATTTGGTTTGAGCAAGCCCTTTGGCTTCATATCAACAAAGGTTATGGCACCCTTGCTCTCCTAGAGCATCAATTCCTTCAAAATCATTTTCAAGACATTTCATCCAAGATAGACCTCATGGATGAAAGTGGATGATCTTAAATTATGGATGTTATGATCCATTTCATGAGACAGACCTTATGCCTAAGATGTTATGTGCTTTTGAGTTGGATTTCACCATTTTCCTTAACATATCAAGGACAAGGGAAATTCAATCAACTATGTTATCCCATCCCAATATATACAAGTTATGATTCCATGTATACCTTCCTCGCCCTCATACCTATGATGAGGCTTCCCTAGAGAAAGAGATAATCATTGGATGTGAATAGTGATAAAGTAAAACACCACAACCAAAATAACCACAGCAACCAAGGAAGATCTAAGCCAAATAGAGAGAAAAATATCACTTGTTGCAACGTCCAAACAATTGGAGGGTTGACGAATACAACTTATCACAATGATCCCAACAGCGTGGAAGGTGGATGACAAGATTGCTACAGCGCTAACAATTTGACAAAGTTTCAATGTCAAAAAAAGAGATATCAAAAACCTAAAGGAAACGATAAAGAAATTGCAATAGAGTGACTTAGATTTAAGGGTGCTTAAGCGACATTGCCAACCATTGTACCCACTGTTAGGGTGGTGATCCTTCCAAAAAACTAGAACTACAACTTTTGACCTATCTTGTGATATGTAGATGAGCCAAACTACAAATAGTTTTTGAAAACATTATCCTCTATACCAATCAATCAGCGAACCACTAGAGACATATATGGTACTACCATATAAAATGGCAATTTGGCCCCCTCAAGACCAACCAAGTTTGGGTAAAGTTTGACCAAGCACCTCAAAGAGCATGCCCTAAAAAGCAGGGACATCTACAGCCCTAAGAAAGGCTCCACAAAAAACCAAGTCCCAAATACTTTATAAGGCCCAAGAGAGATCAAGAGTAGCAAAAAAATGACCCAAATGGGTTGGCCAAAACAACTACCATAGCCAATCATGTGACCAAGGTGGATAATATTGGAAGGGGAGCCTTACTATCACACTAAGCATCAAAATATAAAACCACAATCACATGTAGACCATAATAAGAGACTAAAAAGGAAATACATCACATTGTGAGCCATCATTATGATAGATAGGAGGAAGTTAGTATCATCCTAGGGTGAACCATGTATGGTCAATGCACCATAAAATACCCCATCCATTCATATTTGAAAGGAATAGGTGTATGGACAATATGAATAGCAAAAACTACAACACCAAGCAACAAGACTTCATTTCTACGAGCTATATATTGGGCTTTTTATGACCAAGATGTTCTTTGTAAGGCATATCTTTCAGTTCTTTCTCAAATAAATTGAATCAAGGGATGAGTATTCCTTTATTGCAGAGTTAATTTTTTTCCATGAACTACATATTCTTATTTGAGGCAATTCTAACGAGTCACATCTTTCAAGTGTTCCGTAAGTATAACAGTCAATGGCTAAGGGCATCAAAAACCTTGGGTCCTTTTACCTTCACATGCCTTACTTCCAAATCACTCTCACAAACTCTAACCAGCCTCTTGTCTAGCATTCAGATGTGGCAAGGTAAATAGGTACCTTAAAATGTTATGATAAGTGTTTAACAAACTTCCTATCCATCAAGTAGTATCACCTCATGTTTAGGGCAATTGCACTACAATGAGCCCTAGATCACCAATTGGGTAATTGCATTGATTGTCCTCTAACTTTTTGTACGCCTGGCAAAGGGTATGTTCTCCACCTTTGCCTTCCCAAGCAAACGTAAGTGCAAACTGATTACTCTTTATCAAGGTCTGATAACTCAAAATGGGTGTCCAATTTAACCATTGATTCCATCCCTGGAAACTTGCTTCGCACATGTTCACATATTCAAACTTTTGTTGTTCCATTGTAGAGAGCTCATAGGATGAGTGATCTGGTAACAATTTTGCACAAATTGTCCATAGTATCATACAGCCTCAATGAATGCTCTCACTTCAGAGACATTCCAAGGTTTGATAAATCAACGATGGATTGAAATTCCTGTAGATCTACAGTAATCCCTTTGTCCAAAATGATATTCCAAAGATACTAGACCCTAGAGCACCAATTCACTCATTTTGGCACCACAATTGGTGTCTCCAAAGCTCTTGTAACACTAGCTACATGTGCATACCTAGAACCATAAACATTCAAACTTGCACCACATTACCCTTCCTATCGATACAATAGTAGCTAAAACGTCTTGGTTAGCTTGTTCTCCTTTTTTAATTTGAACATTCATTCTACTTCAGAAATTTTCTTTTTATTAAAAAGCACCCTCTGCTAATTATTCTTAGGTAAATCCACTAGAAAACTGATGTCATCATCATTTTATTGGCAAAAAAAATGTTTTTATTTCTGTAAGTACCAAAAGGATCATCTATCTGTTATGCATTGCCTCTACCAAACCATAACGGTCAAATATAAATTAACCTCGTGAATGTGAATGGTAGCAAATTGTTTAAATGCAGGGCTTTCAATCAATGTTCCTTATTATTCTATGGTAGATCCACTAGAAAACTGATGTCGTCCTCTCTTTACTGCACAACAAAAAATAAAAATTCCCGGAAGTAGCAAAAGGATCATTTACCTGTGATGCACTGCCTCTATCAAACCATAACGGGCAAATGAAAACAATTTGCCTCATGAATGTGAATAGTAGCACATTGTTTAAATGCATAGCTTTCAATAAATGTTCCAGATAGGCAATAAATTAATTACTGACAACACCCCATATTTAAAATATAGGCACAAAGATATAGCAATTGTCACACGTATGGCTGTGAATGTTTTTTATAGAACTTCTGAAATATTCCCACATAAACAGGTGCACACATAATCAGCAGAAGATGCTGAGCAGGACCTTTAATTCAGATGTAGCAATATGGATATTCCTAAGTTAATTTAAATATACTTTGATGTCAATACCATTATCTATGAGAGATTGGACCACAGCTCTTATTTTTCCTTCAAATTTGTCTCTTTCTCTGGGAGTATATACTGCAGTGTATACATCAGCCTCTCTTGATCGCTCAGCTAAGATTCGACCAATTGCCAAACAAGCAGGAATATCTGACTTAGACCTCAATGCAGCCTTTATGTCGTTAGAATTTGTACCTGCAACTGCCACCTGCTTGCTCGTGACCCTGTGTGTAATAGATGCACTAACAAAGCGCTTTGATATGAAGACATCCAGTGTAAAGGGCTGCATATAGGCAATTGTTCGTTGCTTGAATGATACATGCTTATGTGGGTTTTTCGATATTTTCTCCTTCCTGTATGTGTATGGTTTACTGTTGTCATCATCCACAAAATCCTCCACGCCAAAAAAGCTTCTAGGGCCACATAATTCCTGTGAAATCCAGCTGAGAGTTAATGCCAGCCTGCTTCATGAGTAGAAGTTCAAAGACTAAATAGCCTCATAAAAGTCAAATGCTTCATTACTCTCTATGACTTCAATTCTTGATGCAAAGTGAAAAATGTTTTGGCATAATTAACAAAAAGGAAGATATAGACTCTAGACTGCTTGCACAATCAGATTCGCCGATCCTCCTTAACCATTGAGCTGTTACTTTGCAAAAAAAAAACAATCTAGTGTTTTATCTGCATAAACATTTTGCAGACTCATTATGGAGAAATAATTTCTAATTACTTATAAGCTGTCCAGTTTGTTCTTCACATGAAATGCCTCTGAAAGTGATTTTTCTTGCTCAATGCTAATAAGAGGGGAAAAGTTGAACAGACAGCATTATAGTATGAAAACACAGCAAAATAAAATAAAAATAAAAAATATTCCTTCGATTTTGACCAAGTCAGACTAATGGATGTAACTCTACAATTATTAGGTATTATAAATAATCCTTTCATGGCTCAAGAGGCCTGCAACAGTGCTATGTATAACACATTATAATCCCAGTAAGGGCATGCTCTAGCTCATCCTAATCTTATAAGTAGACAGTACAATCCCTGTGACCTGGGCATGCTCCAATAAGTCTTATCGCAAGCTAAGGAACAGTATAAGCCAATTAACTAAGCTTTGACTGCCCTGTCAGATAAGGGAAAGCCCTACTGATGCAGAGACATACATCCTACAAACTGATGAACTCTGGGAAACTTGTCATGAATTCAAATGTGTAAATTTGTTGAAAGAATGTCTTTTTAGAAGGAAAAACAGTTGAAAAGTAAACAAATATACAAACAAGCAATACAAAGTTATCACTTATGGCTATCCTCCAATTGAACATGGCATGCAAAGAAACTTGAAAGCATCTCTATACACATCTTGTACCTACTTGCTATTATGAAAAACAAGCAGGTCTAGAATCATTCCACAAACTCATATCTAAGTGAGAAACTTCTGACTAGGAAGTTTGACTAAGAAGCTTTTCTCCTTATCACAATATTGACATTTGATTGCCAATTTCAACACTGATTTTTTAGGGCCACAGCGAATAGCGTGCCCAGCCAAAAGTTCATCTTATTTGGCTAGAGGCCTACTATGTGTGCACACATAATATGCGTACATGACTCTGCATGATTGCACAGTGCACATAGGAATGGCTACTCGGAATATGCGTATATGACTCTGCATGATTGCATAGTGCACACATAATATGCATAGCATACACTAGACATATACATAAATGTCTGTATGTGCATATTTGGGTGCACATAAGTGCACTACGTGAAAGAAGCTTTTCTCCTTATCACAATATTGACATTTGATTGCCAATTTCAACACTGATTTTTTAGGGCCACAGCGAATGGCATGCCCAGCCTAAAGTTCATCTTATTTGGCTAGAGGCCTACTATGTGTGCACACATAATATGCGTACATGACTCTGCATGATTGCACAGTGCACATAGGAATGGCTACTCGGAATATGCATAACACACATAATATGCGTATATGACTCTGCATGATTGCATAGTGCACATAGGAATTGGCTACTCAGAATATGCATAGCATACACTAGACATATACATAAATGTCTATATGTGCATATTTGGGTGCATATAAGTGCGCACGTGACCTATTAATTTCTCAGTATTAAATGATGGATGCAGTCAAGATGAATTGTTCCATTCATGTTTGTTTGTGAAGTCTGTGAGATATGTTGTTTTTGCTGGTCTTTGGTAATTACACCGATAGGCATGTCTATTTTTGAATAAGGTTTCTATAATTTTAATTTAATTATCAACAATAATTAGATGGATGGTGAGGATTTTACCTCCACATAGCATTCTCAAATATTTTTAGCGGTATTCACAGATCAAAAATTGAGATTTATGTCGAAAGTAACTATGCTCTTTCTGCCCTTTTAATTAAATTGATTAATTAAAAAATAATATCAGATGTACACGAGCTATGGTTTTTTGGGCATGTAGTTTTAGTAAGCCATGTTATTGGCCCATGGTACTGCAACAAAACCTATTTACAGGTTAAGAATCTCTATGGTAAAGTGGGGATGAATATCCATGGTTAAGAATCTTGTTGCATTTTTTTTAAATGTATATATGTTTAGCTCATATATTAATTCTTTTATAATTAATAAAAAAATTACTACAAAGTTATAATTAATTTTTATGATTTTTTTTAAACTTGGCAATGTGAAATGTATAATAAGGTAAGTGTTTTGGTGCCTATTAGCATTTACCAGATATTTAATTTATATGATTGTGCTAGTTGATTAACGTTTTGTTAACTGACATGAAAGGTCGCATTATGAGAAGAAAGAAGTTGGGGAAATAGTGTTAATTCCACTTCCTATCACTGGACGTCAGGTCAACAAGATCCCTGATTGATAAATATGCTGGTGAAGAATTCAGCATTGCTAACCTCATTTTTCAATATTGTATTTAGTTAACTAGTCATATACTATTTTACTTGATGCCGTTTGTAGAGAAAACTAAGGTATTGTGCCAGATGTGTCAATCCATATACATATGTGGATAGTTATAACAACTATCCACATATGGATAGGTATCAATGTTACCAAAATCAGGAAAAATCCCGATAATATCACCAAATAGCAAGTATTTCAACCAAACGATTTTATCGAGCAAGTTTTTGGCAAGTTCTTCAAAATTGAAAAAATCGGAATTCAATCGTAAAAATCGCAAGAAAATCATGACTTGATTGAAAAACTTGCGGGGGTTCATCCGGGTTAGCATTAAGTCAAAAAAATTAGTGTTATTTTTATCAGTTGGCATTGTTAGCTCACCGAGTCACTCGTTTGACCTTAAGAAGAGAAGAGACCGGAATCTAAGCGTCGAAGAGGAGGAGATTTGTTGTATTTTTCTCCATTACTCAACGATTTATCTCCAACAGTCGTAGATTTGCAAGTAGGTGCCAAAATTTCTCATGTTTTTTGTAGTTTGTGTTATCAATCCGTAATTTTTGAGGTTGTAGAGAAAATCACAGAGGTAACCTTAGAACCACTTTGGAAACTGGGAATCTAGCCCTTCCAGTTTCAGAGAGGGATCTCTCTTTATAATTTAGTTTTATTTGACTAAAGGTATTAGGCTAGCTATTAAGTTCAAGTTTTGGTTTTTTGTGTTGTTGGGTTGAAACTAGGAAGATAGGCCATTGGGCAAATGGAGTCACAGGTTTGGATTGATCAAATACAGTGTTTACAAGACAAACTTACAGGTCAAGGTAGGCAAATTCATTGGATCCTTTAACATCTGTGATGTGGATGAGAGGAAAAGATTTAGAAATCCAATTAAAAAGAGAGCAGTTAAGAATTCTGATTTCAGTGGAAAACATAAAAATTATTCTTAAGCCAAATCCAGAGTGTACATTTAAACAAATTTTGTTCTTTATCTTCTTAGAATAATTCAGATTTTAAAAACACATATGAGAACAAAAAGAAAACAAATTGACAAAGATAGAGGCACTTCACCAAAAAAAATGACACAAGAATCCTATAATGATTGCACTGTATTACTGAAAATTTGATCAATGTTGGCTTTGTGAGCTGCTTTACAATACTAGTCCTTTTCTTCAAACAAGTCCCAACACTAATACTTCGAATTATGAAGTACTTATCGAAAATTATTACAAAATATCTTGATTCCAAAGATCAAGATAGAATCCTAAAATATCCAAAAACTTATTACAAAAATAGTACAAAAATTTAGGAATTTCTGAACTGCTGGAAGCTGGCCCTATTGTTAAGGATGATCGTTGATCATTGGGCGGGCCTGCATATTTGTTGCGTTGTTTGCCTCATTGTCTGGAGATGAAAACATTTACTCGAGTAATTCACACAATTTGTCCCATTTGTCTTCTGTTGGGATAGAAAAATTAATTAATTTTCTATAGGTCTCATCCATCTCTGTGTACTTCTGAAACGTTGGCTTGATGATGAACAAATATCTGATTTCATGACTGATAAATAAGTCGAAATCAATGGCCTGCATGAATGTTGTCCCTGTGAGATGCCCTTTTATACCTGCAAATCTTGATTTGTCTTGAGCAATAGTGCATAGTTTTTCCTGGTACTCATTGAAGCTTATCATATTTTCTCCCTCATCAACTAGTCTTGGTAGTCCTTTCTTGTGCAGCACCTGCATCTTCTTGTGAAATCTCTGGATGCTGGTTTCCAGATTTTGACATTTGTTTTCCAATTGCAACATTAAGTTCCTTTTAGTCTGCACTCTCTTCACCTCCAAAATTGGCTATGTTCTGTCTTGAATTCCGAGTTGCTCTAGTTCTTCTCTATTTTTGGAATTCAAGATTTTGATGATGGATGTTGCTTCTCCAGGCTTTTGTCCCAAATTTTCTTTGATTTGATTTAATACCTCTTTGGATCTCTGTATTAACTCTTGTTGCTCGAAAATAATCTAAATTCAAGGCCAGATTTTTGTGATGCCTTCATTGATCTCTGTCCATATGTTTTCCTTTGCTTGTGCCAGAGTTGGAGCCATTGCTGATTCACTTTGTAATTGTTCAACTTTGAGAGTGAGCTAGTGGGTTTTCTGCAACTCTACAACATAAGAATTATCAATTTTTAATTTCTTCTCTAATAGTGTTTTGAGCTGAGCTTTTAATTTAGCAATTTCTTGCCCCTGAATGGTCAAATTGTCCATGGATTTAACTAGTTCATTTGCAAGATCTGATGTCTGTGTTGGTGTTGAAGTTGATGTAGATGCTCCTGGGGTTGTGGCCACTGAAAATGGGACAGTTGTGAGTGGAATTATGGCCAATTGTGTTGCCTGCTCTTTTTCTTTGAGAAATTTCTCTAGCTCCACCTCCATGTCTCGGATCTAGTTGTTCTGTTCAATGATTATTTTGAACGTGTCCTCTTTCTCCTTCTCCATCTCTTCGACTTCCTTAGCTTGTAGATCCTTTGTGGTAGGAAATTTAAACAACTTCCTTAATGTTGCTATATCAGTATATTTTCTTTTCACTATCTCATCTATTGCCTTCACATCACTGGGATTGTATCCTAGTTTGACCACCAAGTCTTAAAGTGACTTGATCTTGGTATCCTTGGCTAAGGATGAAATTCTTTCCAACTTTAGTTGTGTTTGTGTGTTATTTACTAATGCCTGCAATCTTAAAGCTGACATGGCAACATTAGTCAGTGAAGAATACATCATTTCACTAGTTTGTTTATGCATGTCCATTTGATCTATTGGGTGAATTTGTTGTGCATCAAATGAAAATACATGCTCTTTGTAATCTGGTGGTGTCCTTGGAGCTGGCACTTTGGCTTCAAGGAATGCATGTTGCATTTTTCCTTTCTCAGTGTCAAAGGCTGAAAGCAGTCTACGTTGTGATGTAGTTGTCTGCTTCCAAAACTGTGTATACTTTGTGGCTTTAAGCAGCTCATTTCTTTGTTTGATTGCCTTATATTTGGAAAATATATTAGGCTCAACAGTGTCTTGAGCCAATTCAATTGTTTGTGGTGTTGCTAGAGGATCTTAAATGTTGATGAAGAAGGGGATCCTGTGAAAATATCATCCTCCCTTGTAGACACATGAGGGCCTGTCATATCAATTGTTTCCTGTTCTTTATTTCCCTGCAGAAATACTGGTGGAGAATTGGTTTTCTGCTTCTTCTTGTATATCAGGAACTCCTTAGCTCCAATTTCTCTCAGTGGGGATGATTCTTCTTCTCTTATTCTTTTCTCCTAATTTCCTTGACGTGTGGGACTCTAAGATGTTGTTGATATAACCTATTCTTCGGCCTCCTGCAATGTGTTCTCCTCCCATTGATTTTGGTTCATGTATTGCTCTATTTCTAGCCGAGGAGTGTGTGTGTAGGGTGTAGTCTTTTGCTCCACCCTTAGCTTTGAAATCAAGCCGAAAGGGTCATAGGACCATGTGAAGCTAAACTTGAAATTCATTTGCTTTAACAACAAATCAGCTTCTTTACCAGTTGTTCTGGTATTGCATACAAAAGGTCCAACCTGTGCTTTGATTTTAAATGGTGCCTTCTATTGAGATTTGTGGAGTGTTGGGGTGGCTTCGGACGTGCTCTAGCTCCCAAACTTTGTGGAGGGACTAGAGTACATGAGATCTCCAAGACTCAGAAAGGGATTTGAGAAATTCCATCCGGTTTGAGAGAAAATTGATTAATTAATATTTTTAATTAAGGACCCTAAGTCTTGTTGTAGATTCAGCAGGGCGACGTTTGATTTAAAATTCTCTTCTCAATAACTACTGGCATTATCTATCTTCCGCACTTTTGTTGTAGGTTCCACACTGTCTTTGTATATATATATTTACGTTGTCTTTACAATGGTATCCGCACTATCTTAATATATATATATATATATATATATGCTATCTCAACTGTAATATTTTCACTATTTTATATAGATATATGTTGTTGGTATCCGCACCGTCTCGGTATATAGATAAGTTGCCTTGCTATGGTATTCGATCAGTCTTCACATATGTAAATTTCATCTCTGTGGTAACCACAATTAGATTCGTAACAGCAACCGCAATTGAATCCGTAAAATACTTCCTGCGATGGTGGCTTAATCTGCAATCTACAAAGGAATCCGCATTCGATTAATGTGCTTTGAAGCTGCCCACGTGAACCTATATATAAAGGATGTTCCCTTTTATTTAAGCCAACAGGTATATTCCAACAGCCGAATTCCATTAACTCGATGAGGGCCGACATGGTTTTTGACAAGTGCAACATGATGTCTTAGTTAACCTTTTATTATTTACATAAAAACATAAATATAATTTATTATGAAAACCTAATCTAGTTACATTTTTCAACACTCCCTCTTAACTAGGGAGGTATTCATAATGGTACTTGTTCATTCTCAATCTGAAGAGATCTCATAAGAAGAGTCGGATTTGTAACCCATCTGTTATAACATCATATCAACCAGCATTGTCATAGTGCAAGGCCTTGACTAACAGCCCCATCTCTCGAAGAGACAATGGGCTACAATGTTGGCAAGACCAATGACTTATAGACACCATCATCATTGTCTCTCCAAGGTACATACTCCACTCGGGTGTTCACCAAGTATGACCTCATTGGACTATTCTTATCTTGGGTAGCTAACCCTCAAAGAATATCGGTCCACGACTACTTCTTTCTTGAATGAACTACTACATTCTCAAGAAGTATCGGATGCCAAATGTTTTCCAAATCCTCCATTGTTTCTTCCACTAAAGACAAGAATGAATGTCTATCTCTCCCTCTCACAGAGGGAGTACATATCCACCAAACCAAGCTTGTCTCTTAAGTACCCAAGCTTCTTCTTTGGAAGTGATTTTGTCAATATGTCAACTACCTGCTCATCAGTAGGAATATACTGAAGTTGTGGTACTCCATTTTGTACTAGCTCACGTACATAATGATATTTGTTGTTAATGTGCTTTGTCTTTCCATGAAAAACTGGATTTTCAGATAAACGTATACAACTGTTGTTATCACATTCTATCACAGTAGGGTCCATAGGTTTTTGAAATAAGTCACATAACAACTTCCTCAACCAGACTGCTTCTTTGCTTACTTCACACGCTGCAACATATTCAGCCTCAGTAGTACTCAAGGCAACAATGTCTTGCTTTCTGCTTATCCATGAGATCATAGAGGATCCCAAACTAAAGCATCCACCAGTAGTGCTTCTTCCATCTTGTTCACTGCCTCCTCAGTCGGAATCAGTGTATCCACTTAATTGGACATCAATCCTTCTTTCATATTTTAGGCAGTAGTGGATGGTCCCTTGAAGATATCTCAAAATATGTTTTGCTGCTATCCAATGATCTTGCCTTGGTTCTACTTGGAATTGACTAAGAACATTTACTGCAAAGCATATGTCTGGTCGTGTATTTACCAAGTACATCAGTGAGCCGATCAATTGTCTATATCTGGAAGGATCTACCGGACATGATTCAGAACTCCTCAGTCTTTTCAAGTTTGTGATCATCGGAGTGGACATAGGTTTGCAATCCAACATGTCAAACTTCTTTAGTACCTTGATCACATACTTCCCTTGACCTAAATAAATTTCATTAGGTCCTTGCCAGACTTCTAGTCCCAAATAGTAATGCATTAGTCCAAGATACTTCATATCAAATTCTGTTGCTAGATGCTTCTCGCTTTCTTCAATACGGCGTTCCACACCAGTAAGGAGAAGATCATCTACATACAGAAGAATGATCACAGGTTCACCCTCTACTATCTTGACATATAGGTTAGGGTCAGCAAAACATTTCTTGAATCCAAGTCTTTGAAGATAAGCATCCATCCTAGCATACCATGCTCTTGGAGCTTGTTTGAGACCATATAGTGCTTTCTTTAATCTGCATACATATGTCTCCCTATCCATGACTTCGAAACCCAGGGGTTGTTCTATGTAGATTTCTTCATCTATAGTGCCATTTAGAAATGCAGTTTTGACATCCATTTGGTGGATGTTCCATTTCTTTGATGCAGCCAAAGAAACTAGAGATTAAATTGTGGTGTATCTTGTTGTAGGAGCAAAAGTATCTTCATAATCAATGCCTTCAAGTTGAGAGAAACCTCTGGCTACAAATATTGATTTATATTTATCTATACTTCCATCAATGGCATGTTTGATCTTGTAGATCCACTTGGAAGTGACCACAAATTTGTTATTGGGCCTAGACACGATTTCCCACACTCCATTCTTCATGATAGATTGATATTCTTCATTCATGGCATTCTTCCATTCAGAGTTTTGAACAGCCTCTTCGAATGTAGTTGGTTCTGCTTCTATCAATTTTGTCATGTATGCAGCGTACCCGGAATATCTTTTGGGTTTCTTACTTTCTCTAAATGTTCCTTTGGGTGCTTCATGACCTTTAGCATCAAGCAGTGTGGATTTCAACCAATTAGGTATTTTTCTTGTTTCAGGAATGGTTAATGGTTGAACAGGATTGCTAGGACCTTCTTCTTCTTGATTGCTTTCTTCTTGGATTTCATTTTCCTCAAGAGTGGGAAATTCTTCATCTTCAAAGTCTATGGGAAGATCTCTTGATTTTTTAAAAGCTATACTTTCATCAAATAAGACATCGCGGCTAACTTCTATTCGATGACCATCCTTCACGTAGATCCCATATGCTTTTGATGAGTTGCTATATCCAACAAAAATTCCCTTTATTCCAAAGGGATCCAACTTCTTTCTTTGTCCTTTAGTATATGGATATATACAGGACATCCAAAAATTCGAAGATGGTCTACAGATGGCTTCTTTCTAGTAAATACTTCTTCTGGAGTTTTATCACCAAGAGATCTGTGCGGACATCTATTTTGAATATACACCGTTGTTTTAGTTGCTTCACCCCACAGGAATTTTGGCAGGTCTTGATCATGAATCATTGCTCTTACACTTTCTTCAATGGATCTATTTTTCCTTTCTGCAACACCATTTTGTTCGGGATTGTATGGAACTATAAGCTCCCTCTTAATTCCTGACTCCTTACAGAATGCAATTAACTCTTTAGATGTATATTCACCATTGTTATCTGATCTTAATATTTTGATCTTCTTTCTGTAATATTTTCGACTTCAGCTTTGAATTCTTGAAATTTTGTAAAAGCTTCATCCTTCGATTTTAACAAATAAACCCAGGTCTTCCGGGAGTGATCATCTATAAAAGTGACATAGTAGAGATGACCTCCAAAAGATTTATGGTCCATAGGACCACACACATCAGAGTGAATTAGATCAATAATGTCTTTTGATTGTGAAGCACTGCTTCCAAATGGTCTTTTGACATTTCTACCTAATGCACATCCTTTGTAGATACCTTCATGATCTTCTTTGAGATTTGGGATTCCTTCTACAATGGAACTTAGGGAAGGAAGGATTTTGAAGTGTAAATGTCCAAATCTTCTATGCCATAGTTCACATGGACTGACTTCGATGTGAACTAAGGCTTGGGCTAAGGGGGCTATCAATTTGTAAAGTCCTCCTTCTCAAATGCCAATAGTTTTGGCTTGGTCTATATGTGAGTCTTTTCCCCAAACAACAACTTTTCCATCAATGAAAGCTACTCTATCTCCCTTTTCTTCTAAGCTTGAAATTGAAAATAAGTTCTTTTGCAAACTTGGAACAAATAAAACATTGTTGATGTGAATGCTGCTACCATCTTCAAGTTTTATTGATGTGGATCCAATGTCTTTTACAGGATAACTATTGTTATCTCCAAGCTCCACAGAATAGGTGGACTTTCCCTTTGATAAGGTATTCAGTTGATTTGAATTTCCAGTCATATGTTTTGAGGCACCACTATCAATTACCCAAGCATCTTCGTCTTGAAAAGTTCTGGATAGAGCTGAGAAAAGACCTTCATCCTTTTCTATAGAGGAGATCATTTTAGAAGAAAATAGGAAATTCCAAATTTCTTGAACCTTTCCTTTAATTGACTCGCAATCCTTTTGATGATCTTCATGACGCCCTTGACTGACCTTAGCTCTAAAACCATGTTGTAGATTCAGCAGGGCGACATTTGATTTAAAATTCTCTTCTCAAAAACTGTTGGCGTTATCTGTCTTCCGCACTTTTGCTGTAGGTTCCACACTGTTTTTGTATATATATATATATATATATATATATATATTTACGTTGTCTTTGCTGTAGGTTCCACTCTGTCGATTTACCAAGAGACAGTACAGCGCCAGATCAAGTAAGTTGAAGAAGGAAGAGAAAGAAGATGTGGCCCTGACATCAAAGAGGCTGCAAGGGAGGAAGAAGCGTGATCTATCCAAGATCAATTGTTTCCAGTGCGGCGAACTAGGACATTTCGCCAGCAATTGTCCTTAGAAGAAGAACAAGGAAGCTTCTACCTCCAACACTGTTGTGGCGGACGATGGCTCCGAAGATGACGTAGCCATGAGCGCTCATGAACCACGAAAGTGGGGCGACATGGATCTGTAGGGAAACTACAGAGTAGTGGCGAGATCCTTGAGTAAACCAACTCTTGGATCACATCCGTGCTACGAGAGACTTAAGACAGTAGTGGGGCAAGTATATTAGTGGGTGTAGAGAATCACAAATGGAGAAGAGGCGGAGCTGGATGCTGAGAGGGAGCAGTGCAGTGCAGTGCAGATGCAACAGCAGCGTAGCAGCAGCAGCACAAGGGCTGATGTGATTTCAACAGCGCAGAGCAGAGGCTTCAGGAGGACAGCGCAGCGCAGCACAGCAGCAGTGTGGGGGATTTCAGCGCAGGGGTTTATGTGACTTCAGCAGCGTAGAGAAGGTCCACTTACGCAGTGCAGAGCTAAGGCTATGCAGTAGTCTCTAGATGACAACACGGAGCAGCAGCCGATGGAGCTTTAGTGATGAGGATGCAGCCCAACTGACTTGTCTGTCAAACATTGGGCAAGAGTCTTCAGTTGTTTCTCTCAGCAACTGAGTTGCAGTGCAGCAGTTGGCAACATGGTGCAACAGATTGAGATGGAGTTGTAGTACAGATGTGGCAGTGGCGGTGGCAGCATCATGGGCAGCAGTACGGGAGACTAGTAGCAGCATAGTAATGAAGGGCAGCAGGCCAAGCAGCAGCGCAAAGACCCACACCAGAGATCAGTACAAAACTTCGGGGTGAAGCAGTATTGTGCTAGAGCACTTTCCTCGCTAAGAGGGAGTGTTGAGATTTGTGGAGTGTTGGGGTAGCTTCGAATGTGCTCTAGCTCCCAAACTTTGAGGAGAGACTAGAGTACATGAGATCTCCAAGACCCAGAAAGGGATTTGAAAATTTCCATCCGGTTTGAGAGAAAATAAATTAATTAATATTTTTAATTAAGGACCCAAAGTCTAACTTAGGAAAATTAAAATATTAAAAGTAATTAATTTAAAAATGTGATGGAAATGACTTAAGTCACACGGATCAAGCTTTCTTTTAAACTTAGCTGTCGAATCAAGATTAGAACCCGGCCGTTGGTTTCCCAACAAGAAAAGTATAAAGGAAAGGCTTGGGGTCAGTTGGAGAATACACACACACAGGCAGAGCACTGAGACTAAGCTAGAATTCTAGGGTGTGGTTTGCTAAGAATTTTCAGAAGTGTTTCAGCTGCAGCAAGGGGTAGTATTGGCGAGAAGGATGATCTGATCCCAGGCCAAGAGTCAACAAGAGGCAGAGAAGCAGCAGTCAAAGCAACGTAGAGGGAGCAGTAGCTACGCAGCGCAGAGGGCTTCAGGTGCTACGCAGGCCCAGAAAGGGCAACGCAAAGGCAACAGGAGGCTAGCAGGGCTGACGCGGGCCCTGTCAGGGTAGCGCAGGGGCAGCGTAACCCAATCTGGGGTGATGCAGGCCCTTCTTGAGTAGCACAAGGGCAACCACAACCAAGCAAAGCTGACGTAGAGGACTTCAGAGCAGCGCTGGTGTTTCTGAAGACTAAAAAGGGCTGAGTTCTGTAAATCCCGTTTGAGGGTGTGAATCAGTCCAATTTTCTGTCTCTGGAACAGAGGTATTGCTGCAGATCTTATATTTCTCTGTCGGGTTAACCAGTAAGGTGCCCAAATTTGTTGTACTCAGATTCTACTTAATAATATAAACCCTCCAGCAGCCAAAAGATCAATTTTCCCGCATTGGGTTTTTTCGGAAACAGTTGTCCAGAAAATCTTGTGTGTCACTTTGTCTATGTGCATGTATTCAGTTTTAGATCTATATCTGTGAAGAACTGTTAATGTGTTTACTTCGATGTTAATGTTGAAATTTCAGATTAATAACTTGATTAAGTAGAAGTATAACTAGATTTAACAGTAGGGTTTCTGCATAAGTAATATTCAGAAATTTTCACACCTTTTTAGCTACCACAAAATGCAAGTCATCCATATGTATCATCTGTCTAATGTACTCTAATGAGAAGAGTCTCATGGGCACAAATTTTGGCAGCTTACAAGGTGGTAATTCACATCTGTAAATCCTGATCTTTGTGTAGTTCTGGTATAAATACCAGTCACCTGTATTCACCTGGTCATTAAGATGCAAAGCCTTTTGAATATATGCCCCTATCCTAGGCTTCAACTCACTATTTAGCAGGCAAACCATTGTGTATAAGAATTTATCAACATAGTCTGTGAAAGTAAACTTTGTAGTGTTCTTCCTCACCAAGAAGGTCCAATGTATTACTGATTGAGCATTACCATGTTCATCCATCTTTTGCAAGTAAAGGGAAACATATCTACTTGATGATAAATGAACAAATAGACTAAAACTGTAGAGTATTTGAAAGTTCCCTCTGTAGGAAACTTTATAAATTGATCATGCATTGAATCTGCAATAAATTCATTGTAATTAAAAGTAATAGGTTTCTCATTAGTGGTAAAAATTGACAAGAAGCCAACAATAGCCTCATCAACCCAATGATCAAAATGGTAACCAAGAATGTATGAGATAATGGTAATGATTTGTTTGGTTACCTCAGGAAACATGGAAGATGAGTATGGATGTTGAAATTTGGTTACCGAAGGATAGGTGGTTCCCTAAGGCTTTGATCTTTGGCCCAGGGAAAAGTATCCAAATATATTTCACTTTTTCTCCTAAAGTGACTTTATAAGTTATAAAGTCAAATCTAATTTAAAAGTGACTTTAAGTGATAAAGTTACTAAGTCTAATTTTAAAGTGACTTTAATAAAATCAATGTGAAATTAGAAAGTGAAAAGTGACCTTGGAAATAAATAACTAAGAGGGTCTTTATTAAAGTGGGGTGAATTAAAAAATAGAAAGTGAGATTTAAATGCACATTTAATCTCAACCCTAGATCTAAAGCTATCTCAGCCATTGGATTTAGGGATTCCCCAAAAGTCACTTAGGGTTAGGTTAAAGGAGGAAAAGAGGGAAAAGATCATTCAATCTTTCATGAGCAAATTGAGAGAAGGAGAAGAAGAGAGCAAAGGAGATTTCTGAGCAGTGAGGTGGAGGAGAGCAGAACCCTGACACGCATATCGAGGCAGCATTCAGCAAATCCGTCCAGCAAGGATTGACACACAGTTCAAGGCAATTTGGGCACGTTTTCCAAGGCAAATTCTATATAGTTGTTTGGGCACACTTTCCTAGGAAGCCATACAACATTTTGGCTCAAATTTCGAGGTGAGGGATTGTTGTTTTTGTGGCACAATTTTCGAGGCAGACCGTACAGTTTGTTGTAGTACCTGTGCATAGAAAATGAGGCAAATTCCATACAACATTTATTGTTGTCCCTCTGCACGCAGTTCGAGGAGGTTGTACAGTGGCATTTATTGTTGCTCTACACGCAAATCGAGGAGGTCGTACAACAACATTTATTGTTGTGTTTTTGGGCACGGAAAACAAGTCTGTACAGCATTTATTGTTGTTCCTGTTTTGTTGTTTGCACATTTTTCGAGGCGGTGGTTAAGCACGTAAAACGAGATAAGTTGTATTTGTTTGGTTGCTGAAATTTTTCTGAGTATTTCTCTCTCACTGTAAAAGCTATTTATCAGAAATAAAGAAGAGCTTTCAAACTGGTTTTCCCCAAGAGTTGTAGGGGGTTTTTCCAAGGTCATATTGACCAAAAATCAGCGTGTCAAATTTCTCTGTGTGGCTGAAAATATTTATGTGTTTTTATTTCTGCAATTTCCAGCATTTTGAAATTTTCAGAATTTGTGTTTTTAGAAAATATTTATTTTTCTAGCTTGTTGAATGTATGGTTATGGGAATGGGCATTTAACTTTATGGGAGAAATAAGGAGAAACTAAAAACCGGAGTGGGTTATCAAATTTCTACAATGGAGGGGTTCGATTTGGGCAATTGGGCATCTTCAAGGAGAAAGATTTCTAAGATCTTAGCTCTTTTTGGGAAGGTCAAATTTTTGTAGAGCTTTGTGAGAGTCTCTACAGAAAATAGCTTGGAAGATTTTGGTTGGTTTACTTGCAGCATTTGTAAAATAGTCTCAGTTGTGATGGTGAGCAAAACTTCACCATTACGGCTTACAATTGCTCTTTGGGATGGCACATAACTGCTCTAACACCAGGAGATTAGTTCAGGGAACTGATGTGTCGGTGGGAACATGAACCGGGGTAGGTAAGACTCCCATAGGCCCAATTCATCCAGTTGATCTAGAAATTTTTGTTTCAACCAATTGTAGAGTTCGAATAGGTCGAATTCACAGTTGGTCTCAACAATTTTATATTGGAGGTCAACTAAAGGCAAATGATCCAGGTCTATGGGAGGAGACAGCATTGGATTCTCTTCAGGGTTCTTGCCTTTGTTTATGGGAGATTTACCCTTTGGGGCCAGTATCAAATAGCAAATAGAATAGAGGGATGAATAATGTGAAATTACCTAGACAAGGAAACTATCTAATGAATGCAAAGGTGGGGCCACTAATGGAGATCGAATCACTGTCTCTAGCAAATTAGTGGTCGCTGTAACAACTCGGAAGACTGTAAAATTCAATTGGTCGTGCAAAACAGCGAGGAAAAGGAGTTTTATGGCTTCACTGTGTTTAATAGAGTAATTTTTCAAATTACCGTTACATGTTTGTCGTTAGCGAGGAGCGGGTCTGTTGCAGAAGGAGCATGAAGAATTTATTCCTTGTAATGGATTGTTGATGGAGCATGGGAGTGCAAGATGGTAGCCTTCGATTGGGAGTGGGACAGATTCTCGAGACAAATTAAACGGAAGGGACGGATTTCAACCTAATCACGTTTAAACAGTGTGATTAGACTCACTATTTCTACTTATCCTATTTACAATGTGGCATTTTGGCTAGCAACACATTTATTCAAAATTCCTAAGTGTTAACTGATTCAAGTTTTATTTCTTTAGTGGCATTTAGGCTTGCTCACTCTTATACATTCTTTTTGGGGTTTCTACATTTTTCTTTTTCTTTCTCTTTTTTTTAATTCTATTTTTCCTTTTCACATAATTCAATACTCCATCCAGCTCCAAATCTGCGGAACAAAGCAACGATTCAGCGCCCAAAGGATCTGTGTCCGAAGGGAAAACTCCAGGACAACACCGCGAGCAAACTCCGTCCACATGCAAGCCCATATAAAAAAAAATACCCAAACTAATCATTGATGACCCTTGGATCGAGGAATACAGGGACCATATGAGCAAGCAGGCCCTGATCTGTAGATTCATGTGGGTTCGACTTAATGAAAAGGCCCTATGCTGGTGGATCAACCAAAAATGGAAACCTAAAGGGGACTACGATCTTCAGTTGGGATCGAGAGGCTTTTTCACGGTAATTTTCGCTCACAAGGATGACAGATACCGCATCTTCGAAGGCGGCCTGTAATTCTACAACTCTGCAGGATTATACATAACGTACTGGAGGCCAAACTTTGCACCAGAGCAGGAGGATTTCAAGAAATTTCCAGTATGGATCCGCCTGAACTCTCTACCTGTGGATTACTGGAACAAACGCATCTTGGAGGCCATCGGAAACCAGTTGGGAGTCTTCATCAAAGCCTCAGATCTCACTATACAAGGTAAGTACACAGCCTATGCCAGAATCTGTGTTTACATGGACATCTCAGGGCCCCTCCCAGATCATATGGAACTGATCCATAAAGAAGTTCAATGGAAGCAAACCATAGACTACGAAAATATCCCTTTCAGATGCCGCACATGCAGACAGCACGGCCATCTAAGTCACAGCTGCACTGCAAATAAACCACAACCTCAGGCCCAACAGGAACAAGAGGCTACTCCAACGCCTGGCTTCACCACAGTCGCAAGAAAGAGCAGAGGCAAGAAAGGAAAAAAGCCTACAAAACCCCCCACCAATACCAACCCTACCAATAAATCCTCCACACAGCAAAACAGCTTTGAAGTTCTGAGCAACCCTGATTCACCGGAGCACCCCAAAGTCTCATAGACCCCCACTGCACAGGATCCACCGTTATCCAATCAACCCATGACTACGATCAATACTCCAAGCACAACCTCTGTTTCTTCTCAAGCCCAGGAACTGCAACAAAACCCAAATCTCGCTTCCAACCAGACTACTACCGGCCACACCTCAATGCAAACCCCGCAATGCACTGAACTGCAACCAGATCAGCCCTCCACTACAACCTCAAGCAATCCTCTGGAGGAAATTTTGGGAGATCTTGATCTCCAAAAGGTCAATGAGCAATGGTCCAAACTGGGCGTGGACGCCATTCCCCAGGAACACTTGGAGAAGATAGAAATGGCATACTTACAGCTGGAATACATCAACCAAAATACAGCCAAAAGGCAATGGGGAAATAGAAATCAAACAGGTATTCAAGCCAACCTTGATCTGGATCAATACAAACCACAAGGACCAGGCAGAAAACGGGGACGCAAATCCACCAGACAGCAAATACAAGAGCTAGGCAGACGTCTCATCAATGAAGGAAAAATCAGGGCCTTGGTCCTATCTGCTCCAAAGAAAGCTCAATTAAAATCACAACCTGGAACATCAGGGGGCTTAACGGCACCAGCAAAAGAAGAATCCTGAAAAACCGCATATTCTCACAGCACCCAGACATTGTCCTTCTGCAAGAATCCAAATGCTCTCCCAAGGGCACAGAAACGCTCAAAAAACTCGTTTCCAACAGTCATCAATGTATAAGCATAGATGCCCTTGGGCAATCAGGAGGGTTATTAACATTCTGGAACAAAAACAAATTCTTCTTGCAGAATGCTCTCTCCACCAAGAATTCATTATCGGTCATCCTCAACATGCCTGATTCAAGCCAATCGATGTGTATCACCAATGTGTATGGGCCTCAAAGAATCCAGGAAAAGATGAAGATGCTGAAGGACCTAGACGAAGTCAGACAACACCATGGGGCAACTCACTGGATTGCAGGCGGAGACTACAATATGATCACCACTCTAGCGGAGAAAAAGGGAGGCTTACGAAAATTGGATAAGGACTCGGAGGCATTTAACACCTTTATTGCTGAATCCAGACTTACTGACATCCCTACAGCCAATGGTTTGCATACCTGGAATAATAAGCAAGGAGGAAACAGGCAGATAGCATCAAGGCTCGATCGGTTCCTCTTATCGGAATCCATTCTGCTGCAAAACATCGACATGGAGGCCAACCTTCTGCCTATAGGAGGCTCGGATCACTGGCCTGTGCAGATCCACTTCACCAATCTAGAAAAGCCCCACAACAGACCTTTCAGATTCGAGGCCTTTTGGACAGAACACCCTACTTTCATGGAAAACATAAAAAGCTGGTGGACTCAAACCATCATAAGAAGCGACAACATCATGTATATCTTCCAGCAAAAGCTCAAAACCATCAAATCCAACCTCAAACGATGGAACAAAGACACCTTTGGAGACATCTTCCAAGCCAAAAAAGAACTTGAGGAAAAAATGGCGCTACTACAGCAAACAATGATCACATAAGGGCATGATGAGGAAAGGAAAGCTCAAGAAACAAATCTACAAAGACAATGGGAAGAACGACTTAAGCAGGAAGAGATGCTGTGGAGACAGAAATCGAGGGTGCAATGGCTAAAGCAAGGAGAACGCAACACCAGTTTCTTCCATAAGTCCACTATCCAGCACAGAGCCTGCAATCGAATACTCTCTCTCAAAAAAGCTGATAACGATAAGGTGTTCTCCAGGGAGCACATTGGGGATGAACTCAACTCTTATTTCACCTCTCTTCTCAGCGAACCAAGCCTAAACAGAACCCAAGCCATCAATGCAATCACTGATGCCATTCCCAGCCTTGTTACTCAGGAGCAAAACTCCCTCCTTCTAAAGGATTTTACCGAGCAGGAGATTGAAGAGACCATCTTCACCATGGCCACAAACAAGGCTCCCGGACCGGACGGATTTACAATTGAATTTTTTAAAGCCTGCTGGTCCATCATTAGAGAAGACCTCCTCATCCTAGTAAGGAACTTTCACAGAACCAAAAAAGTGCTACCAGCCATCAATGCCACTTTCCTCACCTTAATTCCCAAATCTGGCCAGGCTGACTCCCCGGACAAGTTTCGCCCCATCGCCCTTTGCAATGTCCTCTATAAAATCCTTTCCAAATTGATGGCTAACAGACTCAAACCCGTCCTCCCTTCAATTATTTCTCAGGAGCAAACCGGCTACGTCGAAGGCAGGCAGATCACGGACAGCATTAGCCTCACCCAAGAAGTGTTGCACTCTCTCAAAACGAACAAGACTCCAGGCATGCTTATCCAGCTTGACCTGTCAAAGGCCTTTGACAGAATCAGCTGGCAATATATGAGAGCAATCCTCCAGGCTTTCGGCTTCAGTCAGCAATGGATAAATTGGACAATGGAACTGGTCTCAGGTGCTTTCTTCTCCATCCTGCTTAACGGAGGACCCGTTCAACCCTTCACACCATCCAGAGGTATACGGCAAGGAGATCCCTTGTCTCCTTTTCTCTTCATCATAATGGCAGAAGGGCTGGGCAGATCTTTAACCAAGGCAAGAAGGCAGAATCAACTCAAAGGCATCAAACCGACACACCAAGGACCCACAGTAACGCATCAGCAATTTGTAGACGATACAATGCTCATGGGCGCCCCCACAGTGCAAAAAGCTCGAACCATCAGCCAAGTGTTAAAGACTTCCTCGGAGGCCTCAGGTATGGAAATTAATCTTACCAAATCAAAAAAAAAATTCTTCAACACATCCATTCCCGTGCAAAGAAATCTCAGCAGAATTCTGCAGATCCAAAAGACCTCCCTTCCAACTAAATATCTGGGAATACCACTTTCGGAATATGCCTACAAATCTGCCAACTGGGAAGCCCTCCTCAACAAAATGAAAGCTCGGCTAAGCAACTGGACATACCGAGCCTTAAACATGGCCAGCAGACTGATCTTAGTCAAATCAGTCCTGCCAACCATGCCAGCATATATGTTCTCAGCACTAGCAGCACCTAAGGCGGTGTACAAATCCATCCGAAGCATTCAGCGATCCTTCCTCTGGAATGGAGCCTCGAAGCAATCCAAATGGGCCCTCATCAAATGGACAGACATCTGCAAACCAAAAAGGGAGGGAGGTTTGGGCCTAAGAGATCCAGAAATATTAAGCAAGGCCGTAGCAGCAAAAATCTGGTGGAGATGGGTAGAAAATCCTAGCTCCCTGTGGGGAACCTGGTCGAAAGCGAAATACACAACTCAAGTCAGGGACAGAGACCTCATTCGGCTAACAGGCACCAGGCAAGGATCCCCCATCTGGAACAAGGCCTGGGAGAACAGATATATCGTGCAGCAGCACAGCTTCTGGGAAGTGCACCAAGGAAACACCGCCCTCTTTTGGGAAGATGCTTGGCAGCAGCTTCCAACCTTGGAACACCCAGATTGGAATATTCTTAAAAGAGCTATGCAGGAGGCCGGCAAGGTTACGGTAGCAGACTATTGGCAACCTGCAAGCGAGGCCACCACCTGGCAAAAGTGGCTATCCAGAGAACAATGGCAAGCTCAAGCAGGCCTGATGAACGTAGATCAGCTTTTACAAGACCTGGACAAAAGAAGAATCCTTAATTCCAACAAAGAGGACATCCTAAGATGGGGAAGAAACCCCAAAGGAACGTTCAACCTCAAAGAAGCATATCAGATCTTGGCGGCCTCTTTGGATCCGCAACCAGACCACAGTTGGAAAACCCTTTGGAGTAGAGGAACATGGCCAAAAATCACACTTTTCTCCTGGCTGGTCATGCACAACAAAGCACTCACATGGGACAATCTTCAAAAACGAGGCTTCATAGGCCCTTCACGATGCATACTCTGTGAGGATGGCCCAGAAACTCTCAATCACATACTCAATGCCTGTCCAATGGCCTGCTCTCTGTGGGACGACATGGCTATGATCTTCAGACAATCTGACAGAAACAGAGACTCCATTCAACTCTCACTCAGCCAGTGGAGAACATCCATGTCCTCCAATCCCTTGGTCAACAGTGCCTGGAACTTAATACCAGGAGCAATAGCCTGGATCCTTTGGAAAGAACGAAACGCACGAGTCTTCAAAAACTCTGCACTGGCAGTAAGCATGCTGACAGGAAAAGTGAGACAGCTCATCAAAGAAACGGTCAATGCAATGGGCACTTTGCAGAAAGAGGGCAACACTTCACCGAATGATGACAGAATCATTCAAATCCTAAATCTTCAAACCCAGATCAACCCTGCTGGTAAAAACTGCGTCTCCAATGGAACAACGCAGGACAATTGGACTCTGCCCCCCTCAAACACGCTCAAACTCAATTTCGACGGGGCTTCAAGAAAGAACCCGGGAATAGCTGGCTATGGGGGCGTAGTAAGGGATCACACAGGCACAATTCATCTCGTCTATCATGGCAACATCGGAGTGAACACCAACAACGCTGCAGAACTAATCGCTCTCATTCAGGGTCTCATTCTGGCAGGCCGCTACAGATTTCTACCACTGATAGTGGAAGGAGACTCGGAAATCATAATCAGGATGATAAAGAAACTCCAGATGGGAGCGCAGGTGCATAAAGTTACCCCCAGCTGGAGACTGTCGGCAACACTGCAGGATCTCCAAAATCATCTCTGCAACTTGCAAGGGATTACATTCCAAGCAGTGCGCAGAAAGGCAAACAAGATAGCTGATGTCTTAGCAAATGCAGGGATAGATTCCCAGATGGCAGAATTCCACAGCCTCTGGCACGATCTAGCAGAAGGAGTGCTCAAAGAAAACTGCAAAAAGATGCAGCAAACAGATCTGCACACCTAGGCCTCGGCAGCAAGGCACACTATGGCTTCAAACACAGGAAGGAATGTTAAACCATAGCGAGCCCCTGTTGAAAGAAAGGTACGGTGTATGCAAAGAAAGATACTAGCCAACGAACTGTGATCAAGGTGGAGACACATCTGCACCCAAAAGACGCATAAATGAGCCAGATGTCATCACGCCAAGCCACGACAATCTCGGGACGCCCAGGCGGCCGATACGCCCGCACAACGATGCGCACACCTGCTGACGGTACGCCCACCACTCTTAAGGGGTCGCCTCACAAACTCCATGAAATCTCTTTCCTTAAATGACGCCGTATGTCTGCGGGGCACTTGCTGGAAAAACCACCAGTCCAATAGCGAAATTAATAAGCCCTGCGGACAAGCTATTATTTTACTCACAATCATTAATATGTTGTTAATTTTAAAAAAAAAAAAAAAATCATTTGTGGGAATACAATATTGTTTACAATCATTAGGGTGTTGATAATAACAAAATTATAGAAAAAACGCCGATGAGGTCGACATATCTGCTCGCTTAATATGTGCGTCCCAGCAGCATAAAAAAATATGAGTATGTTCATTTTTTTCAGAATTTTAAACATATGCTTAATAACAACATGAAATAAACACATTGAAACATAAATATGAAGAAAGCACTGATATATATGATGTAGTGGATGTAAAATAAAAATGATATATCAAAGGCAATACCAAATCCTGCTGATCCCTGATAATTGTTCAATCAAGAACTCAAATGTGGAGAACCAATACAAAATAACATCACATATATAAAAGTATCTCATCATCATGAGTTGTATGTAGCAAAGTTGCAAAACAAATAAAACTAGCAACTATCTATCTGAGATCAGTTCCCTCTCCCTAGAAGCTATCTTTCTATCTTTTTCATCAATTGCTTCAAGAGCTTTTTGTATAATTTCCACACTAGAAATTGTACAACATATAACACCATGTCCAGGGAGTCTAGCCAGATGGTATTTCAATCGTGTAACCCCTCCTGTCATCTTGGTCCCACACAATTTGCATTATAGATGTGCCCGATTTGTCCCACCATCAAGTTCCCCATACTCCCAAAATGTGTCCAAGGATTTTGGCATATTTGCAATGAAATAATTCAAATTTCAAACTTAGGGCACCAAGAAAACAAATAATTGGCATTAAACATGCATACACAAAAAATGGCAATAAGACGCTGCATAAGAAAGTAAAAAAAGAATGAAGCTTGCTGACCAAATATGGAGATAACCCTTGCATTGGCTCATGGGCATGAAAATCATAGCAAATGGAAACAAAAAAAGAAACAAAATCTTGGTAGGCAAAGAGGCAAGCAAGCATAACCCTAAATCTATGAAAAAAATCATTAACATAGGGGTTTTTAAGAACAGACCTATTAATAGAAGAAATGAAGTTCCTCTCACTGTTCTTGAATCTTTGATCAACAAAAAATTATGAGTTGATAGTGATAATGGCTCTTTGATCCTCAATCCCTCCTTGACAACCACCACAAAGCTCTTCCCCTTCCTTCTCCAAGCCTCACAAAAAAAGACAAAATTTCCTTTTCTAGCCGCGGCCCAGGAGTGCCCGGCGATATTTCCCATCGTCACGCGATATTTTCCTGAATTTGAAAGCAACAACATTATCAATTATAATTTTATGGGGGCAGCCAAACCTAGACAGTATATTTCCTTCCAGAAATTAGATGATAGTAGTATCAGTGGCTTGTCTAGTTGGTATGGCTTCTATCCATTTGGTAAAGTAGTTTGTTGCTATCAAACTCCATTTGTGTTGTCCTAAGGAGCTAGGGTGAGTTTCACTGATGAAGTCTAAACCCCATTTTTGAAAAGGGAATCCTACTGAAATTGGTTTTAAGGGTGTAACAGCTTCCTTTTACTTTCAAATATTTGGCATTGATGACAAGTAGTGACCTTTTTATGTACATCAAAGAACAGAGTTGGCTAGTAAAAACCAGCTCTAAGGATTTTGTTAGCTGTAGATTTCCAGTGTAGATGGCCACCACAGTCTCCTTGATGGAATTCCTCCAGGACCCTGTATGCTTCATCTTTCAGCAAATAATTTAGTAATATCCCTCCAGCATCTTTCCAATACAAATTCTTATTAAGAATACAAAATTTCATGGATTTCATTTTAAGGAACCTTGCTTTGGTTTTTGTTAAACTAGGAGGAGCATATAAGTTATGTAAGACAAAAATTATGTCTACATACCATGGTGATGTGTTGAAGGCTTCTGAGATCGATGGAGTCGCCTGCTCTTCCTATTCATCTAATTCTGTAATGAAATTGACGTCTAACACATTACAATTAGACTTTCCCGTGAGTTTTGCTAACCCTTGTCCTTTGATAAGCTTTGTTGGTCTGATTTCAATGTCATATTCCAAAATGACTGCAATCCATTTGCCCCTTCTGCCATCTGGATGCGTTTGAGTTAGAATGTCTTTAACAACGGCATTTGGGACAAAAGCAATGATGTGTGAATGTAGAACATAAACCCTGAAATTCTTTAGTGCTTTAACCAATGCAAATGCCTGTTTTTCCATGATATTGTATTTCAATGATGAATCCCTTAGTGCTCTGCTAAAAAAGGCAATGGGTTGTTCATGAACTTCAGCATTCTTCTGCAACAAAACAGTTGTTATTGTATGATCAAATGCAAAAGAAAATATCATGAAATCTTTTGTAAAATCAGGACTTATTAGAATTGGTGCAGTTGTTAATGCCTTCTTGACTCTAGTGAAAGACTACTTTGCATTGTTATGCCATTTGATTTCAGTATCCTTCTTTAACATGCCAGTGATTGCTTTTAAGATCTCAGCCAAATTTGGTATAAGTCTCCGAAGGAAGTGTTATTTTTCAAATAAAGGATTGGACTTCTTTTTTGTTCCTAGGGGGGTCTATTTTCAATATTGCTTCCACTCTGCTAAGGTCAATTCTTATGCCATATTTTGAGATGATGTGTCCTAGCAGTTTACCTTCTTCTAAACCAAACAGTGTTTTCTTAGGGCTGAGAGAGATGCCATATCTTTTGCATTTTTCAAAAACTCTCCTTAAGAGAAGCAAATGTTCCTCATCTGTCTTCGAAAAGACAGTGATATCATCTAAATAAATCACTATAACCCTACCTATTTCATCTACAAAGGCAATATCCATTGCTCTTTGGAATGTACACCAGCATTCATCAGACCGAAAGGCATTTTCACATACATGAATGTACCCCAGGGTGTAGTGAAAGTTCTTTTTCTCTTGGTCCTCTGGATGTACTAGAACCTTATTGTAACCAGAAAATCCATCTAACAAGGAAATTCTCCTAGATCCAACTACTTTCTCCAGGATATGGTCCATTTTGGGCAAAGGATAGTTGTCTTTTAGAGAAGCCTTTGTTGAGATTCCTAAAATCAACACACAGTCTAATTTCCCCAGTCTTTTTCCTAGTCGGGACTAAGTTTATACCCATTTAGAATACCTCAATGGTACAATAATTTTGGCATCATATAGTTTTTTAACTTCTTTTTCCACTAGGGGCAAAAGCATTGGGTTGATTCTTCTAATTTTATGTTTGAAAGGTTTTTGGTCTTCTATTGTAGTAATTTTATGTTGTATAATGCTAGTGTCATAGGATTTTAAATCCTCATAACTCCAGGCAAATACATCTATGAATTCTTTGAAAAGCTCTATGCACCTTTTTCTTTTCAGCAGAAGGCAAAGATTTGGACAATATAACTATTTTGGGCTCTTCTTTAGTTCCTATATTACAATCTTCCACTTCGGCTCCAGTAGGTTCAATTTTAGGTTTCTTAGACACATCATTAAAATCAGATAATTCTTCTAAGGGAACTAGCCTTCTAGGCAAAACATTATCCATTAATTGCAAAATTTCTAACTCTTTTTTATCTTTATCCAATTCATGCATTTCCTCTTTATTTACAATCTTATCTACATCACAAACTATGTCTATATTTGAACACTCGAATTCATCCTTTGACTACAAAAAAATTCCAATCTGTTCATCATTACCAAAGACTTGCCAGTATCTAATATTATCTAGGACAGCTGGTATGTTTTTAACTTCAACTATGTACTTGTGACTTGGACGATATGGCATTTTGCAAGTACTAGCTGAAGAAGCCAAACCATCAACTAGGATATTTTGACCCCTTGGAATTACAAATAATTCATACTCAACAAAACACTCAAGGAAATCTAGAATAGCATTTCTATAAGCCCTTAATCTTGGATTTTTTGATGAATATTCTCCTTTGATTTGTTTGATTATGAGTTCAGAATCTCCATGAACTGAAAATCTTTTGGCACCTAACTTTTTCAAAAGTTGCAATCCTAGGATAAAGGCTTCATACTCAGATATATTATTGGTACATTGAAAATTCAGTTTGTATGAATGTCCTTCTAATTTATTACTTTGCGAATTGGAAATCCACACACCAGCGCCTGATCCTTCCTTGCTTACAACCCCACCAAAATCCATGTTCCATAAGGGCTCATTTTCTTCATTTAATTTCACAATGTCTGTTTTGATTTCTTCAATCTCACACAAATCAGCTTCTAGGTTTGGTATTTGTTCTTCTACACCTCCACCATTATACAAGATAAAAGAGTCTAGATCTGAGTGGCCTCAATACAAGGGAAAGTTGTTTGGTATGTCTTGACTGCTAACCATGTATTCCATCAATGTTTCTCTATAAAGTCTTCTTGACTGACCAAACACAGGAATGGTAGCATAACTCATATCCAGTTGTAAGGTACCTTGCCATTTGGCCCCCCCAGAATCTAGAGAGCAATATGCCATACTTGGGAGGTATGTCAGCTACCACAATATCCATGACTAAGCTTTTGGCTAGGATTTGGGCTAAAGTGATACACAAATCTTTGATTAAACCTAAGCACCTTACTTTACTCGAACCAAATGAATACAGATCTTTATAAGGTCTAGTGATATCCAGTCCCAATTTTTCCATAATGGCTTTGGGAATTAAATTGAGAGGCACCAGAATCAAGCATAGCATTGTGCAAGATTTTATCATGAATATTGAGACTAATATAGAATGGAGGAATAGCTCCATCCTGGCATCATGGGATTTACCTTCCACTTCGGGTCCGATTAACAATTCAGGCTGATCATCATTAAGGCTCACAGTATCGGTTCCTTCTTATAATTTCAAAGCCTTTATTACTTGGGTTCTGTATGCATTCTTGTTTATCAACTCAGTAAGGGGAATGGAAATTTTTACTTTAGCCAATTCATTTTCAATGCTGAAAGGATTTTGAGGTTTGTTTGTTTCCATGATAATCAGATCTTGTTTTTTTGGATTTTCTTTGTGAGGGTCTTGTTTAGGCTGACTAGTAGAAGGAATATCATATTGAGCTTTCTTAGTAACAGTATCAGATACCTTTTTGGAAGTTATATCTACAATATTTTTGGGAAGACTATCAGGGTTTTTCTTTGATGGATTATCCACAGTTTTCCTACTCCTCAAATTGTATTGTTTCTGTACCTCCATAATAGTGTTCTGATATCCCTGTTTATAGTCTTCAAATTTTGATGGACTGACTTCAGAATGTGAAAGTATGAAGATGTCTTGTTCTTCTTGAGTCAAGAAAATAGGGTCATCATCATTTATTCCCATCAAATTTATTTGACTTTCTTCAGTGTCTTCAACCCGCTCCCCTTCTTCTTTTGCATAATTTTCTTGAAAGGGAGGCCTAATTGCTTATTGTTGGTCATTTGGGCCTCTTTTCTCTCTTTGTTTAATCTGAGGTGGGTTTCTCCTAAAGTTAGGATTCCTAATCTGAGGACCAGGTTGGTTCTCTCTAGGAGGAACTCTATTAGCTATATGTTTATTCTTTCTATCATCCTATCCATTGTTTTCACTAATGTATCTAATTTGGTATTAGAAGAAGAAGTAGATGGTTCCTCTTTTATGGTAACTCTTTTCTCATATCTAAGTCTAGCCCTTTTAGCTAACAGATTGGCTTCTACACTTACAGCATCCCTCTGCATCTCTTCCAAGGTAGAAGGATACCTTTCTCTTAGCTAATAGGACATATCAACATCAAAGCCATCTGGAAACTTAATCAAGGCTAATCCTTGACGAGGTTTAATCGTTGTTGGGATTGCATTACAAATGTTATTAAACCTAGTGCAATAATATTGCACACTTTCCCCAAGGGCTCTCCTAATGCTTTCATATTTTGCTAGAATTTGGAGAGGGTTTTTCTTGACTTCCCATCTGTTGAGAAAAGTTTGATGAAATGCAATGAGGTCATTTATAGTAGCTGCTTGTAAAGATTTAAACCATTTCCTTACCTCTCCATTAAGGCTTTGGGCAAAAAGCCTCATCTTCACATCTTCTTCATCTTTCTCCTGAAGGTCAAAACAATCATTCATTTTGTCTACATGTTGTGCATTGATTGACCCAGTGCCATCAAATTGAGGAATTCTACTTTGATAGTCTTGAGGCATGTTATGTAATGGGGCAGGGAAAACCATGGGAGCATATAGTGCTGCCATGACTGGTATATAGAGATGAAAAACAAATGAACTTGTAAGGAGTGTGGATGTGGAAGGGATTAAAACAGTTTGAATTATGGTTTGTGATGTTGATGGGGAGGTAGTGGAAATTGTCGAAGAGATAGAACTAGTGGAAACAGGATGTAATGATTGTGTGATGGGAGAGGAAACAGAGATTGATAGGGATGAAAGTTCAACTGACCGCTGGATGTAAGCTTTATGGACAGCTTGGTTTAGGTCTGTGACTAGGTCTTCTAATTTTTCCAACTGTTGGGGAGCTTGCTTGTCAAAATCTTGATCTATTGATTGGTGTTCAGATTTGTATGATCCTAACACAGACTCATCAAAGACTGTTTCAGCTACAAAAGTCTCAGATATAGTTCTAAACAAGTTGTGTTCAAATAAGGTGGATCAAATTGAACGTTTTCTATGGTAACAAAGCTCTCTGGAAGAGAATTGTCTCTTGGTGGAGGACTACTACTCCCTTGACTCTTAGTCAAACTTTTCTTCCTTATCAATTTCTCAAGGTTATCCAAGATCTTGGGAGGTTTCGGATCTGGATGTGGTCTAGTATGGATTCTTTTAGGAGCCAGATCTATACAGTATTTAACATACAATTTCACTATGTACAAAGACTACAACCTCAAAACATTTATTTCAAAAATATACATTTTAAATGAACTAAAATAAATTTTTTGAACCAGGGAAACAAATTTTCAAACCAAGGTATGTTCATGTCCCCAGTATGGTCGCCAAGATGTTATCACTCCGTAACTTTCCAGGTTGCAGAGAATCACACAGGTAACCTTAGAAGCACTTTGGAAACTGGGAATCTAGCCCTTCAAGTTTCAGAGAGGGATCTCTCTTTATAATTTAGCTTTGTTTGATTGGAGGTATTAGGCTAGCTATTAAGTTCAGGTTTGGTTTTTTTGTGTAGTTGGGTTGAAACTGGGAAGATAGGCCATTGGGCAAATGGAGTCACAGGTTTGGATTGATCAAATATAGCGTTTACAGGCTAAACTTATAGGGTTGGGTAGGCAAAGTCACTGGATCCTTTCATATCTATGGTGTTGATGAGAGGAAAAGATTTAGAAATTCAATTAAAAACATAGCAGTTAAGAATTCTGATTTTAATCTTCAGTGGAAAACATAAAAATCATTCTTAAGCCAGATACAGAGTGTACATTTAAATAAATTTTGTTCTTTATCTTCTTAAAATAATTCAGATTTTAAAAACACATATGAGAACAAAAAGAAAACAAATTGACAAAGATAGAGGCACTTCACCAATAAAAATAACACAAGAACCCTGTAATGATTGCACTGTATTACTGAAAATCTCATCAATGTTGGCTATGTGAGCTACTTTACAATACTAGTCCTTTTCTTCAAACAAGTCCCAACACTAATACTTCGAATTATGAAGTACTTATAGAAAATTATTACAAAATATTTTGATTCCAAAAATCAAGATAGAATCCTAAAATATCCAAAAGCTTATTACAAAAATAATACAAAAATTTAGGAATTTATGAACTATTGGAAGTTGGCCTTATTGTTGAGGATGATTGTTGATGACTGGGCCTGCATATTTGTTGCGTTGTTTGCCTTACTGTATGGAAATGAAAACATTTACTAGAGTAATTCACACAATTTGTCCCATCTGTCTTCTATTGGGATAGAAAATTTAATTAATTTTCTATAGGTCTCATCCACCTCTGTGTTCTTCTGAAAGGTTGGCTTGATGAGGAACAAATGTTTGATTTCATCACTGATAAATAAGACGAAATCGATGGCCTCCATGAATACTTTCCCTATGAGATGCCCTTTTATACCTGCAAAGCTTGATTTGTCTTGAGAAATAGTGCATAGTTTTTCCTGGTACTCATTTAAGCTTATCAGATTTTTTTCCTTCGTCAACTAGTCTTGGTAGTCCTTTCCTGTGCAGCACCTGCATCTTCTTGTGAAATCTCTAGATGTGGGTTTCTAGATTTTGACATTTGTTTTCCAATTGCAACATTAAGTTCCTTTTAGTGTGCACTCTCTTCACCTCCAAAATTGTCTTTGTTCTGTCTTGAAATTCGAGCTCCTCTAGTTCTTCTCTATTTTTGGAATTCAAGATTTTGATGATGAATGTTGCTTCTCCAGGGTTCTGTCCCAAATTCGCTTTGATTTGCTTTAATACCTCTTTGGATCTTTGTATTTACTCTTGTTGCTCGAAAATAATCTGAATTCAAAGCCATATTTCTGTGATGGCTTCATTGATCTCTATCCATATGTTTTCCCTTGCTTGTGCCAGAGTTTGAGCCATTGTTGATTCACTTTGTAATTGTTCAACTTTGAGAGTGAGTTGGTGTGATTTCTGCAACTCTACAACATAAGAATTCTCAATTTTTAATTTCTGCTCTGACAGTGTTTTGAGCTGAGCTTTTAATTTAGCAATTTCTTGCCCCTGAATGGTCAGATTGTCCATGGCTTTAAGTAGCTCATTTGCAGGATCTGATGTCTATGTTGGTGTTGAAGTTGATGTAGATGCTTCTGGGGTTGTGGCCACTGAAATTGGGACAGCTGTGAGTGGAACTATGGCCAATTGTGTTGCCTGCTCTTTTTCTTTGAGCAATTTCTCTAGCTCCACCTCCATATCTCGGATCTGGTTGTTCTGTTCAATGATTATTTTGAACATGTCCTCTTTCTCCTTCTCCATCTCTCTGACTTCCTTAGCTTGTGGATCCTCTGTGGTAGGCAATTTAAGTTGCTTCCTTAATGCTGCTATATCAACATATTTTCTTTTCACTATCTCATCTGCTACCTTCACATCACAAGGATTGTATCCTAGTTTGACCACCAAGTCTTCAAGTGACTTGATCTTGGTATCCTTGGCTAAGGATGAAATTCTTTCCAATTTTAGTTGTGTCTGTGTCATTTACTAATGCCTGCAATCTTGAAGCTGACATGGCAGCATTAGTCAATGAAGAATACATCATTTCACTGGTTTGCTTATGCATGTCTATTTGATGTATTGGATGAATTTGTTGTGCATCAAATGAAAATACATGCTCTTTTTAATATGTTGGTGTCCTTGGGGCGGTGATTAATTCAAATTCTCTTCTTGATAATTACTTGTGAGCTTACTTATGTCTTTTCTTCTTTAGATTATTTAGTCTTTCATCAAGTCAATTACTAAAATACAAAAGACACAAAGTTAGGCTCTTCGAGCCAGGGCAAAACCTCTCCCTCTTGGAGATGAAAACCCACGAGAAACTCTTCTTATAGACTTTCAAGATGACAAGTACCGTGACCAAGACACAGACCCTTGACCTATTAATGCTTCCAAGACCTTGCACTGCTTCTAAGTCTTCCTTCAATATTGATCCTTCTTTCCTTCACCAACCTACATTGATCTACATCAACATTAGAGAACTCAATCTCTAAGTTTGTCTTCAGACACTTCTTATTGCTTATTCAAATATAGGAGACCAAATCATTTGAAGTCTCATCGTTCACTTGTCATGCATTTGGAGATGTGTAACCTTTCTATGAGTAGGAAGGTAAATCACAAATTTACCTTCCTCCTTTTCCCATACTTATACTAGCCCTTAGACTTATCATCACAGCATGATCGTTGAGCTTAAATCTTCGCATAACATAACATTTGAATGCTTGCAGTCATTACAATACATAGAGCACTGACCTTATACTATTAGTTAGTTCATTACAAGTTTGACCGCAATTTACTTGACCATAACTTCTTCATACTAATCCACGTTCACTGCTCCAGAATGCTACACAGAACAGATCCGTACTTACTACTTCAATTCGTATTTTAACCCAGACTTTATCATGATGTAACTATCACAGGAATGTCCGCAATTATGTCCTTTAGCCCGCGTCTTCTTCCTGAAATCCGCACTTTTTCTCCTTCCTGAAATCCGCACTAATCACAAATGTATCTGCATTGTTTCTTGTCCTGAGATCCGCAATTCCTTGGTGCAAATGACTGCAGAGCTGACTGTATATATAGGCATCATGTCATTGTTTTTAGGCCGACCCTTCAAGCTGATTGGAGGCCAACTAGATCACTGTGTATATAGGCCGACATAAAATATATTTTCCAGCGTTGATGAGGTATGTTCTTAAGCCATTCTTTCACTGTTTATGACAAGGTCTTGGAGCATTCTCTAGCTACTTCATATACTCATATACATGACACTTGATTATATTTATGACCAGAAGACAACCCTAATAGACATCAAGAAGAAGTCTATTGACCTATAATAAAATATTGCTCATGAAACCCATGAAGCAAGTACAACAAAAATACATTTTATTATCTTTGTCTTCTTCTTTACATAATTACATAGTCAATATGAAGGTCGATCCTAGTTACACTTTTCAACACTCCCTCTTAACTAGTGAGGTATTCATACATGTACATGGTCACTTTCAAACTGAAGAATCTCATAAGAAGAATCGGATTGGAAATCGCATCTGTATAGCATCATATCAACCAGCATTGTCCGAGTGCAAGGCCTTCACTAATAGCCCCATCTCTCAACGAGACAATGGGCTACAATACTAGCGAGACACATGACTTATAGACACCATAGTCATTGTCTCTCCAAGGTACATACTCCACCCAGGTGTTCTCAAAGTATGACCTTCTTGGACTATTCTTTTCTTGGGTAGCTAGCCCTCAAAGAATATTGGTCCCTGACTACTCTTATCTTGAATGCCCTATCACATTCTCAAAGAGTATCGAATGCCAGATGATTACCCAATCCTCCATTCTGTCTTCCCAAGTGAAGACCAAAATGATGTGTCTATCTCTCCCTCTCAGCCAAGGAGGATCTATTCCACAAGGGAATGTACTCAATCCTGTATAAGGAATGTCCCTAAGTTCATTCTTAGGAATTACCCAGTTTCTTCCAAGTAAGAAACTTATCACCAGGTTCCCTCTCAATCAGGGACCTACAGTAGCAATGGTGAGACACCCAGCTGCTCATGAAGAATTCCTCCCCTCGATGGCATGGATTTCGATATTGAGGAATCTTCAACCTTTGGCTTCATAGGGCACAAATCATCCATCACTTTCATTCATGAGTCATGTCAGTTATCAGAAAGTGATTTATCTGTCTTGATTATCTGGTCCACCTTTTATGTCATGTTGCTTTCTTTCAAATCATCTCCAAGGATCTTGCATCCTTTCACATGATTAGCGGCCCTACACAAATTCATCCAGATAAACATATATGTATGAACTTTTAAAAACAAAAGTTACCTCAGTGATGATTTTTCACCATGACATCTTCATGTAGGCATCGGCATCCTCTATTCATGATTAACACATCTCCTAATGATATGTCTTGTCAAGGGTCTTCTTCTTTACCAAACTTCTATCAGAGTCTACATATCCTCCCAGGAGATATTCTAGTCACATCTTCTTGGCTTCCGAATGATAACTACCTCTTGACATGGTTGCACTTCATGATCTCTTCCTTTCTGCACATCTTTATTCCCAGGAACTTCCAATTTCCAGTTCTTTGTTCATATACAACCACCTCATATTCCATATGAGGATATATTATGTTGATTTCATCTGTTAGTGCACCGTGAGAAGTCCTTCTCCATTGATCATACTTCTAAATATAGAAGTCCATTACCTGCAACCATATGACATGACTTCACAGCATCCAGTGTCAGCATATAAATGTATATACCTCATACCTTTTTCCTTTGATTCATCCCGTGACAATTTTACTAGAATGAAGAACTTCATTCCCTTGACCTGCTTTATCAATATGTCATCACATCCATAATTTTGTAGCATAAAATTCTTTCAAGAAACTTTTCTACATTCTTTTAATCAGTGAATTCATAGAGAATTCCATTAGAAAATGTCAGCACCTATTTCCATAATGACCCTTGATCTTGATGACTGCCTTCCATCAGCATTGTTATCAGTGAGGTTTTCCAGGAGTTGATTCACCAAGAGTTCTTACCATGCTTCTATCATGATGCCATTAACATACATTGCTTCCTATCATACTAAACAACAGAAATCACTTAAAGAAGAAGATGATCTCAATCATAATAGAGATCTCTCACCTCTTCTTTCTTAGATTTCTTTGCATCAGGTTCTTCCCTTATATCTGTGACATGGGCTTCTTCCTTTTTCCTCTTGTCCATTCCAGATTTACGACAATCTCTTTTATAATGCCCAAGTTCATTACATCCAAAGCATCGTACTTTGTCCATATTTCTTATTTTATTCTGAGGACCAAATTTTCTGAATCTTCCTTTCTTCCTGGATATGGCTGCAAAGGCTTGATTCCCTTCACATGATCTTGTATCAGCTTTGGCTTTCAATCTTGTTTCCTCTATTTTACATAGAGACCATAAATAATGGAATGGTGTTGCTTCTTTCTTCCCGTATAAACTTGAAGTGAATTTTCCCCATTCTTCTGGTAGAGCATTCAGTGCCATTGTAGTCACCTCAGTGTCAGACATTACTTCTCCTAGTTCCTGCAGTTGGTCTCTTATTTCAGAAATCCTCATAAAGTATGAAGTGATTCCTTCTTCTTTTGACAATTTCATTTTGTATAGTTCTTGTCTCAGAGAGATTGCTTCTCTTGCAGTACTCATAGAGAATAGCTCCACCAGTTTCTCATATATTTCTTTAGCAGACTTTAGTTTTGATACATAGGGAATGTGTGAGTCCTTAATGGATTCTATGGGAATCCTCTGGGCTCTGATTTCTCCTTTCATGTACTTGGCATGAGCTGGAGCATCTTCTTTTGAGGGTTGAATTGTAGATCCTTCGATGTAATCCATAACTTCTTCTTCAATTAATTCAAATCTGTCCTCTTCTTCCATGCACTAAAGTTTGATGACACAACCAATTTGTAGCTCTCTTTACAATAAGTCATCTTGACAGATTTAAGTAAGGTCATAAATACTTACTTGAGTAGAGTGACTTGCTGCTTCCTAGATGATGATGAAGATGAAGTCAAGAACTTCTTCTAAGATTGAAATCTTCAGTGTAGATTTTCTTGGATCCTTGATGATTAAGGATATCTTCAAAACATGATGCTTCTTCCAACAATATTTTGAATATAAATCTTTGATGGCAAAGATTATTTTCTTGATGAGTTGATCCCTTGAATGAGATTGAAGATCTTTCTTGAAAGAGTCTTCCTTGTAAACTGATTTGACTTTGCACCCAAACTTGATCTTTGCTTCCTGGAGTGTCTTCTTGTCAAGTAGCCCTTGTGTTCAGCACCTTAACTCTGATACCATGTTGAGAATTTAGAGGGGTGGTGATTAATTCAAATTCTCTTCTTGATAATTACTTGTGAGCTTACTTATGTCTTCTCTTCTTTATCTTATTTAGTCTTTCATTAAGTCAATTACCAAAATACAAAAGACACAAAGTTAGGCTCTTCGAGCCAGGGCAAAACCTCTCCCTCTTGGAGAAGAAAACCCACGAGAAATTCTTCTTATAGACTTTCAAGATGACAAGTACCATGACCAAGACACAGACCCTTGACCTATTAATGCTTCCAAGACCTTGCCACTGCTTCTAAGTCTTCCTTCAATACTGATCCTTCTTTCCTTCACCAACTTGCACTGATCTGCATCAACATTAGCTCAGTCTCTAAGTTTGTCTTCAGTGACTTCTTATTGCTTATTCAAATATAGGAGACCAGATCATTTGAAGTCTCGTCGTTCACTTGTCATGCATTTGGAGATGTGTAACCTTTCTATGAGTAGGAAGGTAAATCGTAGATTTACCTTCCTCCTTTTCCCATACTTATACTAGCCCTTAGACTTATCATCACAGCATGATCGTTGAGCTTAACTCTTCGCATAACATAACATCTCAATGCTTGCAGTCATTACAATACATAGAGCACTGACCTTATACTATTGGTGAATTCATTACAAGTTTGACCGCAATTTACTTGACTGTAGCTTCTTCATACTAATCCACGTTCACTGCTCCAGAATGCTACACAGAACAGATCCGTACTTACTGCTACAATTCGTATTTTAACCCAGACTTTATCATGTTGTAACTATCACAGGAATGTCCGCAATTCTATCCTTTAGCCCACACTTTTCTTCTTCCTAAAATCCACACTTTTTCTCCTTCCTGAAATCCGCACTGATCACAGATGTATCTGCATTGTTTCCTATCCTGAGATCCGCAATTCCTTGGTGCAAATGACTGCAAAGCTGATTGTATATATAGGCATCATGTCATTGTTTTTAGGCCGACCCTTCAAGCTGATTGGAGGTCGACTAGATCACTGTGTATATAGGCCGACATAAAATATAATTTCCAGCGTTGATGAGGTATGTTCTTAAGCCATTTTTCATTGTTTATGACAAGGTCTTGGAGCATTCTCTAGCTACTTCATATACATGACACTTCATTATATTTATGACCAAAAGACAACCCTAATAGACATCAAGAAGAAGTCTATTGACCTATAATAAAATCTTGCGCATGAAACCCATGAAGCAAGTACAACAAAAATACATTTTACTATCTTTGTCTTCTTCTTTACATAAATACATAATTACATAGTCAATATGAAGACCGATCCTAGTTACACTTTTCAATAGGGGAAAATCTCAACCCTCCATTTTTATCATAAGATTAAAACTTTGCATAAAAACTTGTATCTTCAACTTTATTACATGCGCTTAAAGCACGATTAATCTTTGGTAAAACTGATCTTAATCAAAGGTTAATTACCTCCTAAAAAATACTTAAAAAATCATTAGTGTTGCATTTGAATTGGCATAACATCTTTTATTTTTTCCTATCAGTTAACCACGATTAAATGGTGTGATTAACTTATTCACAAACCTAATCTATTTTGTTTTCAGCCTAATCACGTTTAAACAGTGTGATTAGACTCACTATTTCTACTTATCCTATTTACAATGCGGCATTTTGGCTAGCAACACATTTATTCAAAATTTCTAAGTGTTAACTGATGCAATTTTTATTTCTCGAGTGGCATTTAGACTTGCTCACTCCTATACATTCTTTTTGGTGTTTCTTCATTTTTTTTCTTTTTTTTTATTCTGCTTTTCCTTTTCACATATACATTTTTTATACCCTCTTTTCATTTCTTTATATATATATATATATATATATATATATATATATATATATATATTTTGTAAATCATTTGTAGAATACAATTTTATTTACAATCTCATCAACTGAAAGAAAATAGCCAATCATCAATTGAACCTATAAATCATAGGACCCTAACAGTTTGAATGAGAGTCAGGGTTTCAAATGAGTGTTGGGTTGAATCTATTTGTGTCCAGCCTACAAAAAGTTGCAAACCATGAAAATTCAATATATTAAAACCCACAGCACTGAGCATTTTCCTGTGAGAGTTTTAATGCTGGGCGTTTTAATGCCAATGAAAAACCTTAACTATGAGGGTTTTAATGTTGGGTGTTTTGCTTCAATTTTGAACCAAATCAACTAATTCAACCCTTGAAGCCATGCATTCCATGAATCTCTCAGTCTGTTTGAGCATGGCAGCATGCGTGCATATAGAATCTTTTTTATTTTTTTAATGAACGGTCTTTAATTTTTTCATGTGATGGATAGCTTTAAATTTTTTTCAAATTCTCTTTTTGTGCCCGAGGTTCAACTTCAAACAAAATGTCAAGGCACTTGGACCCTATGTGGGAATATGGTGAGCCTAATGTTGGGGGGCGGGGGGGGGGGGGGTTGTAGGGTCAATAGACACTATCTAACTTGCAAGTTGTGTGGCAAGCATTTGTTAGGGGGCATCAACCAATTGAAATTCCGTTTGGGGCAAATTTTGAGACAAAATATAGAACTTTGCCCATCAACAACTCCAAAAATCATTCGTAAGACTATTAAATCACTGCAAGATAAAGATGACGCCAAAGATAACGAGGCGACGGTGAGAAGTCAAATGCAAGGGAATGAGTGGAGGGAAGTGATAGTGCTTCTTCAATATTACCTTCCACATCCACATTGCCCAACCACTCAGTTGTCTCATCCTTTTTTGTTCCTAGAACCATACTTGGTGCAAAAACTACCATCAAATCAACACTTAAAAAAAAGAAAAAGGAAGAAGCTAACAAGTTGGTCAGTAGGTGCCTTCTATGGAGTGATGTTCCATTCAACATTGCCAAGACCAATCCATTCTACCAACCTATGTTTGATGTGGTTGCTATTGTTGGCCCAAGGTACAAAGATCCTTTATATGAGGAGTTGATAGGGCATATTCTTCAAAATGAAAAGGTTGATTGCATTGCTAGATTAGAGGTGTTTAGGGCATCATGGGAACATACTAGAATCATGCAATGTGATGTCAGAAGGGTTGGACTGATCAGAAGGGTAGGACACTTCTTAACTTCTTGGTTAGTTGTCCCATGGGGGCAATGTTTATGAAGTTTGTTGATGCATTTGCACATATTAAAGATGCAAATCTATTATGTGAGTTGTTGGACACCTTCATTCAAAAGGTAGGTCCATGGAATGTTGTCTAAGTCACAACGGACAACGCTGCAAATTATGTTGTTGTTGGCATGTTGCTTATGAAGAGGTATCCGAACTTGTTTTGGACACCTTAGCTTGATGAAGAGATTCACCAACAACAAAGAGTTGGTGCATTCTACCATTACAGGGTTTGCCACCAGTTTCATATCTCTTTAGCGTTTGTTGAATTCTATGTGGGATGTGAAGACCATGTTTCTAATCAGGAGAGATTTTGTGCAGGGGTGGTGGATGTGTGTGTCATTTTCGAACCTTTGGTAAGGGTCCTTCAGTTGGTTAATGGAAGCTTGCAATGGGCTACTTATATGAGGCCATGGATAGGGCCAAAGAAGCCATCCATACAATTTATGAGAATAAGAGGGATGAGGAGTTTGAGAAACAACAGTTGTTATGGAGAGTGATTGATAAGTGATGGAACAATACCCTCCATAGCCCCATTCATGTTGCAAGGATCTACCTCAACCCTGCATTTTCTTACTCCTATGGTTTTAGATTCGATGACGAGAAGGATGGATTCTTCACCTGTATTGAGAGGATGGTATCATCTGAGGTAGAACATGACGATATTTCTAACAAAATGGATTTATATAGGACGGCAGGTGGCACATTTGGCTTTAGCATGGTTGTTAAGGATAGGAAGACCAAAATACCAAGTAAGCTTCAATTTGTTTCAGTTTTCAAATTTCATCGTCTCTTCATAATTTGCTTCAAGTTCCAAATTTAATTTTTTTTAATGTTTCTCTTATTTATTTTAACTTGTAGATGCTTGGTGGACAAGCTATGGTAGCAGAGTACCCCATCTCCAAAAGCTTGCATTCCAGTACTCAGCCAAACATGTAGTTCCTTCGGATGCGAGCACAACTGGAGTGTACTTGAAAAAATACACACCAAGAAGTGCAACGGGTTACAAAAATTGAAATTAAAATTTTGAATTCATTATAAATTATAACTTTTTATTTTTTATATTTAAATTTTCTAATTTCTAATTTACAATTTATGACCTTGATACAAGCTGGAGACCTAGTGCCTTAATGACATGGTCAACGTCTACTACAATCTTTGATTGTGGGTGAGACAACTTCAGAAAACCCCTGATGTGAAAGCCATTCCATTGGATCACACTAACACCATTGTTGCATAGAGGGTTGAAACTAAGAGGCCTGTCATGGAATCGGTCCCTAACTAGTTAGAAGTGATGGCATCATAGGAGGTAGCAGCCACAGAGGAGACAGAGGTAGAGGAGGAGGAGGAGCCGGAATAGGAACAAGAGGTGGAGCTGGAGCTAGAGGAGGTGACACCATCTAGCATAAGCAGCAGCAGAAGATAGAGGCAACCTCCTATTTTTGCTTCTAGGGGACGTCAAAGTGCATTTCTAGCCCCAGGGGCAAGGCCTTCTTCCTCTAGAGAAAAAACCACTCCCTATTCTCGTAAAAGGGGTAGAGGAACTCAGTGACTCACTAGGTTATGACATGTAGATGATTCATAATGATGAGATACATTTATTATATTTTTTGTTGCTATTTTGACTCTTGAAGTTGATTCAGGACTCAAGATTCAAGACTTCTTACACATCTTATGTATTAGTTTTCTTTTCATATTTATGTAGCAATGCATTTATTTGATGTTATGAATACTTTAGATGCTAAAACAATTGAAAAAAATGAATATTTTTGTACTTTGATAATTTTGCTGAGTTCTTGCCAATCTTTTCAATTTTCTCCCGAGTCCGACTTTTGCAACATCAATAGGTATAAAAACTATAGGCTTGTCCACACCAAATTCCCAAAAGCATTTCAAAGTACAATTTGAGTGACCTAATCCATTAGGAGTTACTCCAAGATATCCACATTGTTGCTTAAGAGTTCTTGGGAGATCCAAAAATGGTACCATTTGCTCCCACTATGTAGTGGTTTATGTAAACCTTGGAAATATATAAAATAAATTGAGAAGAAATCAATAAATGTAGCGCATGTTGTAGAAAAAAATATGGTTTACACATTTCCAGTTTTTGAAAGTTGGTCAAATCTAGAGAATTGGTAAAATCTAGCCCTCAAATTTTTCCCAGTTTGCCACTAGCTCAATTATTTGGAAATCATACAAAAAGTGGGATATAATGTCATAGACTTGTATACAAGAAAGCATTGAACCAAGTAGCATACAACAGCTCAAGGATTATATTTATTCCTTTTTTTGTTTATGCATGATTTCAATTTGGACTAACTACATCACTATTCTTTCCTTGACTGACAATGCATGGTAGTATAGAGGTACCTAGAAAAAAGTGATATGGTCATTTTGTGTACTTTCATAGGACTTCTATCTCCATTGACCATTTTGAAGTTTACAGTTTTGAAAGATAGCTAAATCAAAACTAAAATTTAGTTCCAATTTTGGCACCATGGGCACATACTTCAAATCGCAAGAAAAAATCAAACCTTTCCACTGTGGAACTCTCTTGCAAGGACAGGAAAGAAATCTAAATGATCTCTGCTTAATTTATGCTCCCCTTTATTCCATATATCTCTGAGTAACCGCTTGAACATTTTACACTCTGGTAAACCTTGACAGTAAAGTCGTTTTTCTCCTATGCTCTGAGCCTTAAAATATCTTTGTAGACACACCTGAAAACATGCTAATCAGTGTTCAAAAGGATTTCTAATCAATGCTAATAACAAGCATATAATGACACAACTTTGCTAAACCCACCTGCATGGATGTGGTTCTAAGCAACTTATTAGTCATAAACGTCTACCCATAAAATCACAATATTAATGAAACAAGCAACTCAGAACATAATAAAAGAAGTTAGAACACATCGGAAACAAAAGGTTGAACAGAGAGGGCAGCAATCAGAAGTCTGGAAACCAATTAAACTATATCAAAACCAATCTCACCAAACATATATGAAATTCATGGATGGTAAGCTACATAGAGAAATGTCAACAAAGAGTTATAGGCTACTTATTAGTCATAAGATTCTACCCTTAAAATCATAATATTAATGAAACAAGCAACACAGAAAATAAATAAAAGAATCCCTCAGGAACAAAAAGTTGGACAAGGAGAGCGGCAACCAAAAAGTCTGGAAACCAACTAAACTGTATCACACAGCCAATCTTACCAAACACATAGGAGATTCATGAATGGTAAGCTACATAAATAAATGTCAAAGAAGAAGAAACAATACCGTAATGTCAAACATCTGAGGTCCAACCTGTTGTATATATTGACGAATAGTACTAGGAACTATCTTCTGCTTGCAAGTGTTATGGGCCTGTTACCACACAAAGTGTATTGGCATTCTCTTAGAGAAATATGGGTTGCCGTACTTGGAAGTAAGGTGTTGAAAAGTGTAACTAGGTCGGTCTTCATGTTGACTATGTATTTATGTAAAGAAGAAGACAAAGATAATAAAAATGTAATTTAGTGTCCTGTGTATATGAAGAATCTAGTCTAGTATATGCTCCAAGACCTTGTCAAAGAAATCATGGAAGGATGATTTATTCAGCTCTCAATACAAGTTGGAAGATAAGCTACAATGCTGGGTTATAGTCGGCCTAAAGCACAATATTGAAGTCGGCCTTCATCAACAAGATAAGTCGGTTTTCAAACTAAAGGTATGGTCGGCCTCAAGGCAAAGAATCTGTCTCTATAAATACTACTGTTCTGCGGACCATTAGAAGACACAAGCTTCGGTCATCTCTGAAGTTTAAAAGCATATAACAGTACGAATTCGAAAGCGGATTCTACTGAAGTTGCGGACAAGTATGGTTAGTATTGCGGACTGTTTTGGTGAAGCATAATCGAAAAACATTAAAGCTACATTGCGGACATCTGGACATTATAGTGCGGAATCCGGATATCTGGACAGATCAACCAAGCAACAAAGCGGATCTCTCTGAAGTGACACAGCAAAGTATGATGCGGTCAACTGAAATTATAATGCGGACACTTTATTAATGATATTGCGATGATCTCTGAACCAGTTACGTGGTGGTATGAAGTGTGGATAATACAGGTATTATAGTGAGGTTTATTCACATAAAGAAATACGATGATATCCAACAAGGTTCTTGGTGATCACAGAAATAGAAGAGCGGTGATATCCAACAAGTTTTTCAGTGACCACAGATATAGAATAGAGGTAATATCCAATTGAGATTTGCGGATAGTTCTGAGATAAAATTGTGGATCTTTCTGTAGAAAAAGATGCGGGTATAAGACACAATAGAGTGCGGATGTAAAGCAGAATCATGTTCAGATTTAAGACAGAATCAAATGCGGGTATAAGTTAAGATTAGTACAAACAACCTAAAGGGATAAACAATACGGATTGCACTGGACTGTATAGCAGACTTCTGGAAGAAATAATATTGCGGGTTTTTTTGTATTAGTACAGAACAGTGCAGATTGTTATAAAGGAGAAGAGTCGAGTTTTGTGCCTCCTGCATTTTGATAATTGACTTGATGAAAGACTAACTAAGCTAAAGAAAGAAAGACCTAATTAACTCAAGCAAGCTCACAAGTAATTATCAAGAAGAGAATTTTGTATTAACCTACAGCCCTCCAAATTCTCAACATGGTATCAAAGCTTTGGTTACAAGAAAGGGCTATCAGTGATACAAATCCACTTCAGTTTGGAGGTTACAATCTCAGCTTGGTTACATTGCAGTGCTTATAGCAAAATATTACGAAACATGTCACCTACATCACAAGTTCGGTGATACTTCAGTTTGGCATGCATGTATATGAGGTTATATTACACAGTCATCCTAAACACAGTCTCGACATACATACATCCCCACAGTTCGGACTCAATCTGAGATTCTCGATGGTATGTAAGTTTGAAAAAGGAAGCATAACTCGGATAGCACAGTTTCAGGTATATAAAGATATCAGTGAGCAAATTACAAAGATTACAAGTAACATTCTCAGCATGACTAAATAGACAAGACTCCGGTCATTAGTGCTACCATAGTAATAGAACTATGACACCATCATAATTCGGTATGGATGGTTCAATACGACCACAGCAAGAGTTTGCGAATACAGATCAGTCAAATGCACTTACAATACTGATTCAATTCTATATATATGATTCGGTGTTTCCTCCAATAAAGATAATTCTTATATATTGTTGAACTCAATGGCATGACCTCAACTTACCAGTGGTGGTCACAGCCTTGGAAGAATACAGTCTGAAAGTTCAGCTACACGAATGGATGACATGTGATCTCAAGTCTGGAACAGCCTAAGAAGAAGATCATTCAAGGAAGCACAAGGTGAAGATCTCCTCTCCACATGCCAAGTAAGTATCTTTCATTTTCACTTTCATTTTGGTTAAATGACTTCGATATGCAAGGAGATACATAAGGTGGTTGTATTACCGAAGATCCTTGCATAGTCATGGTCCTCGTAGATAACTGAAGTCATAGACAAGGGTCTCCTTTGAATTCATGGAAAGAAACTCTTAAGGTTCTCTCACATGAACAATATTGGAGACACAAAAGAAGCTGAAAGAAGAATTGTGAACAGTACAAGAAAGTTCATGTCACCGGAAAGGATGGAAGGAGTGGATGGAAAGAGGGAGTAAGAGATCATTAAGACTAGTCTCCCTCATAATAAGTCTCTTTATGGCTCCTAGATCCTACTTAAGATTTGATGCGATATGACATCATGGAAGTATAAGAAACAAGAACTCATATGATGATGAGGGTAACAAAATCATGCGATAAGTAAATTACCTCACTCATCAACCTAGGGTTTCTATGGAAGAAGACAAGTTGAAGGCAATAGTTTTGCAGAACTCAAATATTTGAAGAAAAGGAAGAACCTGATTCAAAGAAAATCTAAGAAAGAAGAAGCAAGGGATCTACACTACGATTGTGATCATCTTTTTCTTTAAAGTGATTTCTGTTGGTTATATGATAGGAAGCAGTGTAGCATCCTAATGAAAGCATGGTAGGAGCTCTTGGTGAATCAGCCTCGAGAAAACCTCTCTGATAACGTTACAAATATAAAGCAGTCATCAAGAGCAAGGGTCATCATGGAAACAGATTTATGGGATATTGATGGAGCATGCCAAGAGAATGAAGCTCTTCATTCTTGAAGATGACTTAAGGGTAAAAGGGTATGAGGTATGTATATATTTATATGCTAAACATTGGATGCTGTGAAGTCATGTCATATGGTTGCAGGTAATGAACTTCTGTATTTAGAAGTATGATCTATGGAGGAGTATCTCTCAGTACACGGACAGATGAAATCAACATAATATGTCCTCATGGAATATGAGGTGGTTGTATATGAACAAGAAACTAGAAATATTGTAAGTTCCTGGGAATAAAGAATGTGCAGAGAGGAAGAGATCATGAAATGCAACCATGTCAAGAGGCAGTTACCATCCGAAAGCCAAAAAGATGTGACTAAGAGATCTCCTGGAAAGATATGTAGACTCTGACGGAAGTCTGGTAAAGAAGAAGACCTTTGGCAAAAAGCATATCATTAGGAGATGTGTCAATCTGTATGAAGGATGTCGATGCCTACAAGAAGATGTCATGGTGAAAGATCGTCACTAAGGTAACTTTTGTTCTAAAAAATTCATATGAATATGTTTATCTGGAAGAATTTGTGCAGGGCTGCTAATCATGAGAAAGGATGTATGATCCTTGGAGATGATTCGAAGGAAAGCAGCATGGCATAACAGTGGACCAGATAAGGAAATCTGATGAATCCCTTTCTGATAGTTGACATGACTTGGGATGAAAGTGATGGATGATTTGTGCCCTATGAAGCTAAAAGTTGAAGATTCCTCAATATCGAAATCCATGACATCGAGGACAGGAATTCTTCATGAGAAACTGGGTGTCTCACCATTGCTGCTAGAGGTCCCTGGTTAAGAGGGAGCCTGATGATGTTAATTATGGACAACTAGGTCCAAACTCCATGTTGCGATGCTCAGATGAAGATACCAATATTTTTATTGGGTTCCTCTTTCGAAGAGGTGCAAGATCGATCTAAAGATCATCTTGATCCGATGAGCAGAACATTTATTTTGAATTTATTTTTAATCTATTCAAAGTATGTGCAAGTCAGCCATAAGGTTTTGTGCCCCAGCAGTTGTGTTACACACCCTCAAATGATGGATATAAATAAGGTCAACATTGGACGACATTTCACTCATCTCATCCTCACACATTTCTCTCTCCTCATCTGATTGGTTCAATCACTTGGAGTCTCTTCTCTTCACACGTGGGAAAGTGCAGCAAGGAAGAACACTGTTTTCGGATTTCTGTTTTCAGCTAGGGTTTTTGCAGCAACTTTGACCAGCGTTAACTTTGGTCAACACAAGGTCAAACAGACCTAAAACTTTTCGAAAATCTAGATTTTCCTAATCCACATTTTCTGGCACTATTTCCAAGGCAAAATGTTGACTGACTTTTCAACGTTGACCTAGCTGCTACTGTTGTTTGCATTGACCATTGACTGATAGCATTGACTTTTGGGTTGACTTTTGAGTTGACTGTTTGGCTGTCCTAGAGGGTTTTGTGACATTGCTGGTTCACTGACCATATTGAGACTTTGTTGGTTGAAGCATCCTGTTGACTGTCATAACGCACCAACACACTTATATATTTTTGGCTTGTCTTTTGTCGATCTACTAGTATGTTCTATCAGCATTTTACTTTATTGTTTATGTGATTGCTATCTGATATTGAAGAGAAAGTAAAGTTGCATCAAGCATAGAACATCTACATAAATTTACATGGGATCAGAGCTAAGGTGAAGACAAAGCCCTAATTTGTAGCAATCACTGAAGAAGAGGATGGGTTCCTCTAACTACAATGGCTTCAAGGCCGATGACAAATTGACTGGGAAGGATGACTTCCATGCTTGGAAGATGACATTGGATCTTAACTTGGAAGACCAAGATATCATGGACTATGTGCAGGGTAAAATCCAAGAGCCTCCATCCACTGCTACTGTTGTTGCCAAAACAAAGTATAAGAAGGGAGAGATCAAAGCAAAGCTGATGATCAGGGACTCAATTCACAAGAGTCTGGTTGCCTACATCTCTGAGCTGGGCACATCCAAAGAGATGTATGATAAGTTGGTCCACGTGTTCAAGGCCAACAATGTGAATCAAGTCCTATTCTTCAAGAATCAATTGAAGAATCTGAAGAAAGGCAGGGATGAGTCTGTTCAATCATATTTTCTGAAGTTGACCGAGATCAGGAGCAATCTGTTGGCTATTGGGGAGAAAATAGTTGATTGAGAGATGGTACTCACTGCACTTGGAGTGATCTCATCCGAATGGCATGTGTTCAACACTACCATTCTCAATAACAATGTGATACCTGACTTTGACGAAGTACTATCGAGATGCGTTCAAAAAGAGACAAGAATGAAGGAGTATGAAAATGAAGGAAATGCTGCCTACACTGCTCATTCTAGAAAGAAGAACTTTGGTGGTCCAAAGAACAAAGGAAGAGCAGGGGCTCAAGGAAAGAAGGCCAAGTTTTACACTTGTCATAGGCCAGGTCACTATGCTAGAGAATGCCCTTTCAAGAAGGATTCTCCCAATGATGATGACAACAACAACAACCGGAGGAATGGCAATCAAAGGAACAACAGGTTCAAGGGAAAGAGGAAGGCTCCCTCCAGCAGAAATGGTCAACCTCTCAAAAGGTCGAGAAACTCCAGGTATGAGGAATCAAATGTTGTTGATAAAAGAAATGAATTCATTCTTGTATCTGCCCTCTCTGTTGCATCTCCACCCGACACTATGGATGTCTGGTTGATAGATAGTGGTGCCTCAAGGCACATCACTAGGTTCAAGGAAGCATTCTCTAATATAGTTGAGAAGGATACTAATCTGGAAATTATCCTTGGAGATAATGCCACATATCCCGTGAAAGGGACAGGGACTATGACCCTCCACTTGTCTCAAGGTCAAGTCCTCCGCTTGCAGGATGTACTCTATGTACCTAATTTGAAGAAGACCTTGTGTCTATATCGGCTATGGAAGACAAAGGTTTCAATGTGGCATTCATTGATGGAAAGGTACGCATGTGGAAGAAGAGCTTCAAGGAAGCTATCACGATTGGGTTTAAAGTTGATACACTCTACCAAGTTGGAGGAAGTCCACTGGGAGCGATGACATGAGATACTATCCGATAGACTGAACTATGGCACCGGAGGTTTGGACACCTTCACTACAAGGCCCTTCCCGAAGCAGGGAAGGTGGTGACGGGGATGCCCGAGTTCTCAAATAATCATGAAGGTGTATGTCAGGGTTGTGCCGAAGGAAAGCATACAAGGGGACCTTTCCCCTCAAGTGTCACAAAGACATCTGATGTCTTGCAATTAGTACATTCTAATCTGTTTGGTATGCTGCCCGTGACATCCTTGGGAGGATGTTCTTATTATATGACGTTCATAGATGACTTCTCTCGCAAAACCTGGATATACTTCTTGAAGAAGAAGGATGAGGCTTTCATGTGGTTTCGTACCGTCAAAGCCTTGGTGGAAAATCTGACAGGGAAGAAAATCAAGAAGGACCATAGGATGAGACGATGCCCAATGTTGAAGGATCGATGGACCTAATTGATCCACCTCCTTCGATGGGGAAGAGACCATCATGGCTCAGGGACACTCTCGAGGATGCCGAGGGACATATGGCCCCAAGGGGGACATTCCGTGAAAGCAAGAAGCTGAATAGATACCAAGAGTATCTAGCAGCCATGAGTACTATTGTACAATCTGAGCCTGGATCTTTTAAGGAAGTCGTAAAGCATCAAGTATGGCAGGATGCTATGCACGAAGAGTATGAGTCCATAATGAAGAATGATGTCTGGGATGTGGTTCCAAGACCGGAGGACAAAGCAGTTGTCACCTCAAAATGGCTCTACAAGATCAAGCATGGATCTGATAGAAGTACTAAAAAGTTCAAGGCAATATTCGTTGCTCGTGGCTTCTCTCGAAAGGAAGGCATAGACTATGATGACATATTTGCACCTGTGGCCTGATATTCCACCATCCGATCTATCATAGCCCTTGCTGCTATGCAAGGATGGAGTCTTCATCAGATGGATGTGAAGACCGCATTTCTACATAGGCGATAAAGGAAGAGGTGTATGTAGAGCAACCTCTGGGTTTCGAAGTCCAGGATCGGGACACCCATGTCTGCAGGTTGAAGAAAGCCCTCTATGGGTTGAAGCAAGCACCCAGAGCTTGGTACGAGAGGATAGATAGCCACCTGATGAAGCTGGGCTTCACTCGTAGTAATGTTGATCCGAACCTTTACTTCAAGGTTGATAGAGAGAAGCCTCTCATTCCGGTACTGTATGTGGACGACCTCTTCCTGACAGGTGCTGACCCTCTCATTCATCAGTGCAAGAGGGAGCTCGCTGCTGAGTTCGAGATGAAGGACCTAGGACTGATGCACTACTTCCTAGGCCTGGAGGTCTGGCAGAGACCTGGCGAGATTTTCCTTTCTCAATGAAAATACATTGTGAAGCTTCTGGAAAGATTTGGTACGGTGGAATGTAAGTTTGTGTCGACACCGATGGAGCTCAACTTCAAGAAGTTGAGTGGCAACGTTGTTGGGCCCGTGTTAGCAAATCCTACTAAGTATCATCAACTCGTAGGGGCCCTGATGTTCTTAGTGAACACCCGTCCGGACGTATGTTTTGCAATGAACACTTTGAGTCCGTTGAGCCTCATCACATTCACTGCGTCGGTGCCATGAAACTCTTGAGATATCTCTGGGGCATGATAGACCATGGGCTAAGATACACTGCCGGGACCATGACACTCCATGGATATACTGATGCCGATTGGGCTGGCAATGTGGTGGATCGGAAGAGCACATCTGGATGCTGCTTCACATGTAGATCTTCTTTGGGCAGGAAACTGAAGTCAGTAGCCTTGAGCACCGCTGAGGCCGAATAAATTGCAACAAGTATGGCCTGTTGTGAAGTCACTTGGTTGCGAAAGCTCTTCAGTGAGTTGTTCGAGCATGTGCTAGATGCCACCGTTATCCTTTGTGATAACCAGAGGGGGATTCGTTTGTCATAGAATCTCGGGTTCTACGATCGATCCAAGCATGTTGATCGCTGGTACCACTTTAACTGGGATATGGTACAGCGACGCGTCGTAAGGCTTGATCATATAGGAACTGATGAGCAGGTCATGGATATTCTCACAATGCCCTTGGGGAAGGTCATGTTACTAACCTTCCGTGAGAATCTTGGAATCATGGAACGAACCTATTCTGAGGGTCTTGTTGGACAATGAGCTCTTGGAGCTCTGGGGGGTTTTGGGGATAGCTTCTCGGAGCTATAAGCAACCACAGGGCTAGGCTTGCCGAACCTTGTTGGTGTGCTTCTGCCCTACCGTTGTGATGATTGAGTTGGTTCACCTCTCATTATCTGTGCCCCATATACATCCTACCCATTTGAGTTCCGGACTCACGAGAAGTACCTCTCATTTGGCCAATGAGGTGGTAAAATCTAGAGACTAGTAGCAAAGACTGATGGACACATCAGAGATTGCCGTACTCTCTATCTAGGATGGCACAGTCCAACCACTTGATCTGGGATCAAGTCTAGCGAGGTTTCGGACCTCCAACTGACTTTGTGTCAGTAAAACTAACTTCAGGTTAGTATGTGACTCTCTTGAGTCCACGTGAGGTTTCGGACCTTCAACTGACTTCGGGTTAGGTAAACCAACTTCGGGTTGCCATGAGACTCTTTGTGAGTCCAATAGAGGTTTCGGACCTCTGCGTTGAATCTGTTAGCCGAGAATGATGTCTTTGTGACTGACCCACTCCTGTTCTGAAATAAAGAAGCCAGCAAAGCAAGTTACGGCGGGATGACACACGATGTTTGGATTGCACAGGTGGATGGAGTTCTCCCTAGTTGAGAGGGAGTGTTAATTTTGGACAACTAGGTCCAAACTCCATGTTGCGATGCTTAGATGAAGATACCAATATTTTTATTGGGTTCCTCTTTCGGAGAGGTGCAAGATCGATCTAAAGATCATCTTGATCCGATGAGCAGAACATTTATTTTGAATTTATTTTTAATCTATTCAAAGTATGTGCAGGTCAGCCTTAAGGTTTTGTGCCCCAGCAGTTGTGTCACACACCCTCAAATGATGGATATAAATAAGGTCAACGTTGGAGGACATTTCACTCATTTCATCATCACACATTTCTCTCTCCTCATCTGATTGGTTCGATCACTTGGAGTCTCTTCTCTTCACACATGGGAAAGTGCAACAAGGAAGAAAATTGTTTTCGGATTTCTGTTTTCAGCTAGGTTTTCTGCAGCAACTTTGACCAGCGTTGACTTTGGTCAACGCAAGGTCAAACAGACCTAAAACTTTCCCAAAATCTCGATTTTCCTAATCTGCATTTTTTGGCACTATTTCCGACGCAAAACATTGACTTTGACTTTTCAGCGTTGACCTAGCTGCTGTTGTTGCTGTTTACGTTGACCGTTGACTGACAGCGTTGACTTTTGATTTGACTGTTTGGTTGTCCTAGAGGGTTGTGTGACATTGTTGGTTGGCTGACCATATTGAGACTTTGCTAGTTGAAGCATCTTCTGACTGCCGTAACACACCAACACGCTTATATATTTCTGGCTTGTCTTCTGTCGATCTACTGGTATGTTCTATCAGCATTTTACTTTATTGTTTATGTGATTGTTGTCTGATATTGAAGAGAAAATAAAGTTGCATCACACATTGAACATCTACATAAATTTACAGATGATAAGTTTCTTACACGGAAGAAACTTGGTAATTCCTGTTAGCCTCTCTAAAATAACAATAATAAATCCAAAATAATAAATTATTAATTAAATATTCCTAGTTAGGAATATGTGCCTAATTATTGGGTTGTTGGGTTGTTCCTCAAATGTTGGAGTTTGTTTAGGAACTCCTATCTTGGTGGTTTTTTGGTGAGAAATTATCTCAACCAAAAGAGTCTAAGATAGCACGGACTATCTTCTCTCATCTATTTAAATTGTAAATTAGATTCTTTTAATAAGTGAGAATACATGAGGAAGCCATGAGGCTTCTGCCTTTTCCGCCAATGTTTTGTCTAAGTTTTCTATCTATGTTTTCTGCAATATGTTTCTAAGTTATTTTAATATGTATCATGTGGTATCAGAGCAATATTATGATTGCTGGGCCTGTGGAGAACTTGTGAAGGTCTGAGCATGGTAGACATGGTTATGCAGTAGCAGATGTGGCATTGAGTGGAGCTGAAGCTGTGGTTATTGAAGCGGTGATTAATAAAGTCGAGTCTGCGTCCGTGGTGAGGTGTATAACGTTCAGCAAGTGCAGATCTGCGTTGAAGCAGTGGAACAATTTGCCTGAAGCTGCGATTGAAGAGTATGCAGGGCAAAACTCTGTGTCAAATCGATTCTTACAAGCGCAGTGTCTCATATGAAAGTCTGTGTGTGTAAAATTTGATTTACAGTTAGTTTTGATCGCTGAACAGTAGGAGCACGTCCAGCAATTGCATATTCAACATTAAGCAGTAACCTCTCTTGTCAAAGGCAGCGTACCTGCAGGTAACACCTTGTTCAAAGTTTGTGACCGATTGTTGTTTGATTGTAAGCTGAATGAAATAGTCGTTGCAAGGAGAAAATCGATATGAATGTTCAAACAACGTTTGGGTTGTTTGCTGTGATGGTCGATTATATATAATGCCGTGTTTAATTGGCATCGATCTGTGACCTTGATTCTACAAATCGATTCTGCAAATAATTGAAACAGTGTTTTTAAAATAGTTTTCCAACGTTTGAAAGATAGACAGCATTACAATTGGCAACGGATGAATTAAACAGCGTTTGATTGAAGATCTGTTTTTGAAAACTGCGTTGAAATAGTGTGCATTTGAAAGCAGCATATTGAAAACAGCGTTTTTTCATGTGCAAGCGCCCGGGCAATCTACATTTAAAAACCAGCGTTTGCAATGTTTGGCTCTAATTATTTCCTCAGCGTAAATAGCAACGTTTAAAAGGAATTTAAAAATCGAGGTTGCCATTTCCGCCCAGAAAAACGTGTTATGATGCACGCAGCATTAAGAAACAGCGTCTGCAGCTGTCTACTCTGCCAGGGCGGATGAGACAGTGGTCTCTTTGCCGACTATTTAGATAAGAGCAGATCAGTTGCATTAATTTTGCATACATTTAGGCCTTGATGGAGACGATTTTTCCTTCGCCTCATCCAAACTCTATCGAGAGGAAAAGTAAAGAGTTTGCTTTGTGCGCTAGGGTAGTAGTAGTGGAGCTTCCCCTGAAGGACTAATGCGAATGCACATGTGAAACAAGGGACATTCAACACTGTAGGTCAATGAATTATGCTGGCTACGTCAAAGCATTTTCAATTTGCACTCCCTACTTTAATTACGTGAAGATATCATAAAGCTGGAGTAATTTTCAATCACCGTGGATGACCGAAATCATAGATGCAGGCTTTCAGGTGAGCATAAACGTTGGCTTGGTTGGTGATAGTCTAATTGCTTTCAGTAAAATTGTAGAAAAGGTTGACTATTGCAGAGCGTTGGAAGACTTGCGTGCTGTTAAGTAGCAAAAATTGTATTGGACAAGGTGCCATTGTCAAAGTTCAGAAGTGATGAGTTCTTTTTGAGGTAAGAGGGAATGACGAGATCAGAGATGGGTAGGTAAGTTGTGGACCTGAATTATCGACTTCTGAATGGAACATCTATTCTTATATGGGTTGGATATATGGTGAATGGAAGCCATGATGCATTTAAATGAAGTTTTGTAAACTTCGAATGTCGGTTTAAGCTCTTTTGAGGTTTATATGCATGGAAGATAGTGTGTTTGTGGGTAAGCGGGGTTTACCTGCTATCAAGTAATACATGCGTTGCTAAAGTGTGTTTGCAGCAAATTGTAGCAAGAAGATTGTCATTGATTTTGTAATAAGAGTGATGCTTTTGTAATTTTTGGAGTAATAAGGGTAATGTTTTAAAATCCTTAGAGTGATAAGTTGTATCTTGTAATTTGGAGAGCTAAGGAGTGTTTCCATTTGTATTTGGAGTGATAAAGGAAAGCCTTTATTGTAATTCAAAGTATTGTTTTACTTTGAGAGAGATCGTGTCACTATCCATTCAGATTTTGAAGGCACGTTGTTTCAAAGGGTTGTCAGCTTGGCATTATCATTGCTTCAGATGATGTACTCAGTGATTAATAAAGATATCATTTTTTTTGGTGTTGATGTGTCCTAGATCTGCCCGAAATTGAATAAGAGGATCTTAGGTACACCATGTGTGTTTGATGGCGCATGTTTTTTTTTGGCTTCATGTTGTTGTTTTTTGATTTGTGTCTAGTTGTGACACATCAATAATTTCATTTAATATAGCATACATAAAGCAAGCACAACACATAGCTGCAAGATCAACACTACAACATATAATCAACGATTGTCTACATCAGCATTCTACATCAAACAGCAAATTCACTTAGTCAAATTAATGCTTTTCACAGCAAAGTCTCCATTAGCATTCTTGCAAATTCATTTCAGAACTTGTAATCAAATTCATTGTTTTAAGTGAATCATTAAAAATTCATTGTTAATGAATTTTCAAGAGAACAAGTGAATCACTAAAATCATTGTAAGCTTTCTTGGGTGCATTGTCGACAGTGTTCGACACCCTTCCTTTAAGAAAAATCAAGTGAATGCACGAGTTTTTTAACTCTAAATCAAACAAGCAACAAGTTTACATCTCCTGCAAGCGAGCGTGATTATTCATTCAACCAATTTGCATCAATTCAGTGCAAAAATCAACACATCAAGCGAGCCAGAGTGAAGTTTATTGCAACAATCATCAAACAAGTTAAAACAATCACGCAAGTTGAGATCGACATCAAGCGAGCGTGGCTATTCATTGAAGTGAGCGTAAAATCATCAAGTAAGTCAAGTGAAGCGTTCAAGCACACGCAATCGTCATCAAGCGAGCGTGAATTCCAAAGTTTCAGCAAGACAATTTTACAACTCTAGCAAGTGCAATCAGCAACAAATCAAGCGAGCGTGCCATTCAAGCCACATTCAAGTGAGCCTGTCATTCAAGTGAAACAGTTCAAAGTACGACATCTACAACAAGAGAGCCTGATTTCAAGTGCGCAAGTTCAGATGGCGCAACATATTCAGTTGTTAAACATTCTTCATAGTTTGATCATCTCCAGTGATGAAGACATGGTGCACGTCAGCAAAGAAACTCTTGCTGATCTTTCACGACATCTACAACAAACACATGAAACTATTGAGTTTCTTCAGCTCGAGTCACAACTTCAAAGGATTGAATTGCAAGAAAAGAATGATACTTTCAAGTCTTTGAACCATCCAGATGATAAGTCTTTGCACAATCCAGATGATAAGTCATTCATTCAGCCAACTTCAAGTGTCGCAGCTGTTCTAGATCCAATTTCTTCCAAGCCCATCATCAGGCCCTGGGAAGACATTTAGAATAACAAGAATCGACGAGGCTTAGGATATGTCTAAGATGACGCCAACTTACATATTCCCGATTATTCCAAGCCCATTCAGTTCGTCAGTGCGAGATTTCTTGAACAGATCCCCTCAGCACATTCAGAGACAGTTGCAGACAACCAGCAGTGCATGCAACCCAAAGTTGCCGAAAAAGAGAATTCCACACAACCTGCAGTTGACGACAAACCAAAATGTTCTCATTGTCAGAGAACCGGTCATCTAGAAGATCAGTGTTTTGATCTCCATCCCTGTCACCATTGTGGCAAGTGCAATCATTCCTCAGAAAAATGTCGCAATCAACACAAATCAGAGAGATTGAAGATACATTATGAATGGATCGACCCTTGGGAATGGTCATCCACAGTTAAAAGATTGCTTCAGTTCTACAACCGCATACGATCACACATTGTGCAGCCCACACTGAAAAGATGATGGTACTCTCATACAATTGAATGGGGGAGTCCAATAGTGTAAAACTCCTACACCTGAAGGGGGGGAGTTCAGGAATATTTTATAGAGAAGCGTCTCTCCTTTCAGCTGACAAAGGGGGGAAAATGTCAATGAGATTGACAGTGGTTGTCAGACTGAAAGTCTCGACACAACCAGCAAAAGCAGCCAGTGGGCATCATCAACAGCTAGTGGGCATCAACAAAATTGCCAGTGGGCATCAACAACTTTTCCAGTGGGCAGTCAACAAATTTGCCAGTGGGCATCAACAAATTTTCCAGTGGGCAGTCGACAGCACAGAAACAGTGAACAATTTTCAGCACAGTAAAAGCAACAATGAGTTGTTTTTGACATCATCAGTCGGTGGGCTTTGAACAAATTTTGTCAGTGGACAAAGGATGTTGCTTTCATGCAAAGGACAGATAGATCCTTTTGCAACTTGGCATTTGATGAAGTTGTCAAGTGAAATTTAGACATGAATCAGACATACAGCTGACTCATGGTTTCTTCAGATTGCAGTTTTTCAGCATCCAGCTTTGGCGGTTTTTCAGGCAATGTTTTTTGAGGATCAACATGAGAACTTGGAAGATGGTTCCTCGTTCTTATTTTGGATTTGTCATTGAAGGGGGGAATGTTAGCCTCTCTAAAATAACAATAATAAATCCAAAATAATAAATTATTAATTAAATATTCCTAGTTAGGAATATGTGCCTAATTCTTGGGTTGTTGGGTTGTTCCTCAAATGTTGGAGTTTGTTTAGGAACTCCTATCTTGGTGGTTTTTTGGTGAGAAATTATCTCAACCAAAAGAGTCTAAGATAGCACGGACTATCTTCTCTCATCTATTTAAATTGTAAATTAAATTCTTTTAATAAGTGAGAATACATGAGGAAGCCATAAGGCTTCTGCCTTTTCCGCCAATGTTTTGTCTAAGTTTTCTATCTATGTTTTCTGCAATATGTTTCTGAGTTATTTTAATTGGTAACAATTCCTAAGAATGAGCTTAGGTACATTCCTTGTATAGGAATGAGTACATTCCCTTGTGGAATAAGGTCCTCCCTGGTTGAGAGGGAGAGATAGACACATCATTCTGGTCTTGGGAAGACAAAATGGAGGATTGGGCAATCCTCTGGCATTCGATACTCTTTAAGAATGTGTTAGGGCATTCAAGATAAGAGTAGTCGGGGACCGATATTTTTTGAGGGCTAGCTACCCAAGAGAAGAATAGTCCAAGAAGGTCATACTTTGGGAACACCCGGGTGGAGTATGTACCTTAGAGAGACAATGACGAAGGTGTCTATCAGTCATGTGTCTCGCCAGCACTGTAACCCATCGTCTCGTTGAGAGATGGGGTTGTTAGTCAAGGCCTTGCACTAGGACAATGCTGGTTGATATGATGCTATACAGATGCGATTACCAATCCGATTCTTCTTATGAGATTCTTCAGTTTGAAATTGACCATGTACCTATATGAATACCTCCCTAGTTAAGAGAGAGTGTTGAAAAGTGTAACTAGGTTGGTCTTCATGTTGACTATGTATTTATGTAAAGAAGAAGACAAAGATAATAAAAATGTAATTTAGTGTCATGTGTATATGAAGAATCTAATCTAGTATATGCTCCAAGACCTTGTCAAAGAAATCATGGAAGGATGATTTATTCACCTCTCAATACACGTTGGAAGATAAGCTACAATGATGGGTTATAGTCGGCCTAAAGCACAATATTGAAGTCGGCCTTCATCAACAAGATAAATCGGCCTCAAGGCAGAGAATCTGTCTCTATAAATACTACTGTTCTGCGGACCATTCGAAGACACAAGCTTCGGTCATCACTGAAGTTTAAATGCCGATAACAGTACGAATTTGAAAGCCGATTCTACTGAAGTTGCAGACAAGTATGGTTAGTATTGCGGACTGTTTTGGTGAAGCATAATCGAAAAACATTAAAGCTACATTGCGGACATCTGGACATTATAGTGCGGATATCTGGACAGATCAACCAAGCAACAAAGCGGATCTCTCTGAAGTGACACAGTAAAGTATGATGCGGTCAACTGAAATTATAATGCGGACACTTTATTAATGATATTGCGTTGATCTCTGAACCAGTTATGCGGTGGTATGAAGTGCAGATAATACAGGTATTATAGTGCAGTTTATTCACATAAAGAAATGTGATGATATCCAACAAGGTTCTCGGTGATCACAGAGATAGAACAGCGGTGATATCCAACAAGTTTTTCAGGGACCACAGATTAGAATTGCGGTAATATCCAATTGAGATTTGCAGATAGTTCTGAGATAAAATTGCGGATCTTTCTGTAGAAAAAGATGTGGGTATAAGACAGAATAGAGTGCGGATGTAAAGCAGAATCATGTTCGGATTTAAGACAGAATCAAATGCGGGTATAAGTTAAGATTAGTACGAACAACCTAAAGGGATAAACAATGCGGATTGCACTGGACTGTATAGCATACTTCTGGAAGAAATAATATTGCGGATTTTTTTGTATAAGTACAGAACAGTGCAGATTGTTATAAAGGAGAAGAGTCAAGTTTTGTGTCTCGTGCATTTTGATAATTGACTTGATGAAAGACCAACTAAGCTAAAGAAAGAAAGACCTAATTAACTCAAGCAAGCTCACAAGTAATTATCAAGAAGAGAATTTTGTATTAACCTACAGCTCTCCAAATTCTCAACATAAGGCTGCTGATATATTGCATGAAGAACACAGTTATGGTGGTGAAATCTCAGAAAATGCACTTAACCCAAATTCTATCGTTGCTAGCCTAATTCAGAGTGTACTTGAGCCTACTGTGGTATACCCACTCTGAGTTTTTATCATAGATGATTGCAAGAATATGTTTTTCAGCATATCATTCAAAATCTGTTTGCCGCTGTTTATTTGGAGCTCCACATAATTTTGCCTGGCAGTGCCCCAGAAGTAGTTTATAAAAGAGGAATTTGTTTGCTACCTGTAGCTAATGTGGCTCAATCAGATCTTATAAATCTACTAATAAACTTCATGTTATCTGAAATGAGCTCTGAAGTGGCAGCTATCTAACCTCATTAATTGTCACCAATGGAAGGGATACACCTGTCAATAATATTTGTAAAGCTGGGGCTGATCAAAATCCATTCGTTGCAGCACAAACGCAGCTAGAGCATTTCAAGAATAGGACAGAAGCTGGAGAGGGTTAAACTGTTCTAATTCATGACATAGCCAGCAGCAAGCCATACTCCTTGTAGCCTTTGTTTAATTTCTTCCACCAACAGTCGCACCAGGACTTTGACAATACATGAGGAGCACTGCACATGTCCAGTCTCCAAGTTTGGCTGTATGCATTGTGGCCGAAAAATAGACCCTCTACTTAAGGGATGCCTTGAATAGAGAAAGGTGTTAAATGCTCATTGAGGGTTGATGAAAGCTTAGTGAAAGGTTCAAAATTGCCTAATATGAGGAACGCATAACAGAGATTGTTTGCAAGTATTTATAGCATTAGCTGAAAGGCACATACTACAAGAAAGAGGAGTGTTTCACCTAGAAAAATTTCAAGGTCAAAGCATTCATTAAACGAGCGGTGGTCTAATCAAAACGATTTGAGGGGCAAAAATAATATTTTATGAATAAAAGCTACACCCAAAGGGAGCATCCGTCTTAGATGGACCTAAACAATACACTGAGCAAGAAGAAATCGTTATTTAACAAGGTCAAAGGACTTACAAATGGAACATCCCACTTCCAAGGGAACTTTTAGACTTTTTGGTTGTATTTTAATATTATTCCTTGGATGAAGGATAGATCTAAAGTTATTCTAGAGCCTCCTCTGTTGAAAAGTGTAACTAGGTCGGTCTTCATATTGACTATGTAATTATGTATTTTATGTAAAGAAGAAGACAAAGATAATAAAATGTATCTTGTACTTGCTTCATGGGTTTCATGAGCAAGATTTTATTATAAATTAGATAGACTTCTTCTTGATGTCTATTAGGGTTTGTGTCTTCTAGAATAAATATAATTAAGTGTCATTCATATGAAGGATCGAGTCTAAAGAATGCTCCAAGACCTTGTGGAAGAATGGCTTGTAATAGCCCTCACAATCACTGGAAGTCAAGCAATTATGATATGCTACAAGTCGGCCTTTAAACTGTTGGATGAGTCAGCCTAAAAGCTATTAGTATGGTTGGCTTCAAGACAGTAAATATGTCTCTATATATATACCTATGCCTGAGGCTCATTTATACAAGGTTCAACGGTGATCCCTGTAATAACAAGTGCGGATAGTAAATGATATGCAGTGCGGATAAAACATGATATGAAGTGCGATCAATACAGTGATCTCTGTAACATACACTGCGGATAATACAATGAATACAATGCGGATAAAACATGATATGAAGTGCGTTCAATGGTGATCTCTGAATCATACAGTGCGGATCATTCAAATAAAGAAATGTGGATAATACATATCATACAGTGCGGATCATTCAAATAAAGAAATGCGGATAATACATATCATACAGTGCGGATTATTCCAACGAAGAAATGTGGACATTACATGGGACAGAATTGCGGATAATATATATGACAGAAATGCGGATAGTTCTTAAGTGTAATACGGATAAGAGAACAGAAAGAAGTGCGTAGTTTCAGTGCGGATCTCAGGCAGAAGCAAGCTCGGATATCAAAGGGAAATTTGTGCGAATAACAAGATAAGAACAGTGCGTACTTCTCTGTGTTTACCATACGGATTTCAGGAGACTATCACAGAAGTTCAATTGCAGTTTTGCCAAGGTGAGGATATATTACAGCAGTAATATATATTGTTTTGTGATGCCATAAATAAGCTAAGATCCTGGAGTATACCGTTAAGGGCAATCATATTAAAGGAAGAATTTGCTGAGGTTGGGACATTAAGAATAAAAGCAACCTTAAGGTGAAAGACAGTAAGGAAGGTAAATTTAAGATTTACCTTCCTAACCACAGCTCAAGGAATAAAGTCAGATCAGTACAGATTGGTGAAGAAGAGAAGAATCAAGTTTGAAGAAGCTGCGTCAAGGTCTTGGAAGCATAACTAGGTCAAGGGTCTGAGTCTTGGTCATGGTACTTGTCATTTGAAGATCTATAAGAAGAATTCTTTGCAGGTTTTCCTCTCCAAGAGGGAGAGGTTTTCCCTGGCTCTAGGAGCCTAACTTTGTGTCTTGTGTATTTTGATAATTGACTTGATGAAAGACAAAATAATATAAAGAAGAGAAGACATAAGAATCTCAAGTAAGCTTACTAGTAATTATCAAGAAGAGAATTTGTATTAAAAACCAGCCCTCCAAATTCTCAGCATCCTCAATAATATTTTATTGGGAATTAGTTAAAGAATAGATCTATTAAAAGGAGACTCTTCTCACTCTGCAAATCAAAAAGTTCAAGTGGGGAGCATCCCCCTTGGAAGGCTAAGGGTTTTTTGTAATTTGCAGGCTAGAAGAGGATGAAGACTTTGGTGAATTACGTGTTCTTTGCTTGGGGTGAATCATGTTAATGCTAGGGCTGCCCTATCAGTTTCTGCTGTTACAGATCTTTATTTCCTCACATATTTCTTGTGGGCTATTTGGATGTTATAGGACTTTTAGAGAGGCATCCATGCCCTCCTTGTCTTTTGATATAATCAACATTGTTAATGAAGAATAAAGCTAATATTCACTCTCATTTGAAGATGGTTGTTGCTAATATTCACTCTCATTTGAAGATGGTTGTTGATCTCTGTACTTTATTGATTGCATTATATGCTAGTCGATGTCGAGTTGGTGATGGCATAGCATGATCTGAAAGGTTTGTGGACAAGAAATAATTTGGTGTGAGCACACTATTTATCATGCCGAAGGATCAACCTAAAGTACACTACATATTACATGAAACTTGAAAGCCTCAATGACATCAACATAAATCACCAGTTCAACTGTCAAACTTCAAATCAAACATCAAAGAAATCGGACGCTAAGCAAGGCATGTGAAGATCAATGCTGACGATGGATAGTGGAGGGGGAGAAGATCATGATTTACTAGTGTACCGCATCTCCATATCTGCAAACCACCATACATGTGGCTGAATCCTGGAAAGTGTGGAAGGCAAAGATTGGTTTTGCAAACTGCTAACGATACCTTGTAATATCCCGGATGGGATATTTTTACTAAAAATGCAGATAAATAAATAAACTCCACAAAATGCCACAAAATCAACATTTACTTACAGAAGATTGCCATGTAAAATTAAACATACAAGTACATGCAAATCCATAACACCATAATGCAGGAATATAACTCAGCTTTATGCAGGAATATAACTCAGCTTTATTATATTATCACTGGGGTTACAAGCTGAAATAAAAGATAGCTGAGATAAATGAAATACAACTGGCCTCACGAAAATCTGCTGCACTGCTACACGGCAATGGCCTCCAAAACTGACTGTTGCCCTCTCCCTTCGGCAACAGCTACCACTGAATCCACTGAAGCTCCCGTTGAAGATCTGAATGATCCTCACTCCAATATCACTGAAGCTCTGTGAAACTTCTGAATGAAGTCTCCTCAAAGAGAGTTGGGTTTTCGTCCAACACTCACAACTCACCCGAGGGTTTCCGTCCTGGGGCTACGGCTGAAGTAGAGAATCCACATTCTCAAACCTCTCATACACAAGAAAATGATCTACTCCAAAGATATCTCCCAATGGCCTCCTCCCTTTCTTTTATAGATCCCTTGGAGCCTTCTAGAGCATTATTTTATTATTATTTTATTCACGGAGCACTTTTTCCTTTTATTAAAATATTCCTTTTTAATGCAGAAAAGGGTAAATCGGCTACCACGCCTCCTCCGGTCACTGAAATCTGTGTCTAACTGTCCCATCGTGTAGGTCTCCTCGTCCTGGTTCCAATGAGCTATTACACTAAGGTGTTCCATCGTGTATTCTTCCCGGAATGCCACCTTGAGCATAATCAGCTGAGTTAAGCCCATAAATAACTCAAAATTTCGAAAGTTATCGGAATGCATCGGAACGAAAGCCAAACTGCTCGGATGGTGGAGTATATCAAGCGAATGCCTCCGAACACCATGAAAACTCCTCAGAACTCTTCCAAAAAGCTCCTGAGCCCACTGATAGCACCAATCTGTACATGTGACCTGTCTGCTCCTAACTCTGGAAGTCCCTCCTAGCCCTGTCATGGGTGATACCAAAAATGGGAACATTACAGACCTCTCGCCCCAAGATTGCTTGCCCTCAAGCAATCGAAATATGTGGGCCACTCTGTTGGCCCGCTGCATCTTAGACCCAATGCCTGGATCCCATACCAACCTCTGGGTGCTGCTATGCACCTGTGTCAAACCTCTCGGAACAGATCCCTCAATGTCGGGATCCCAAACTGATCTCTCTCTGTCCCAGTCAACAAACAATCCTCCCGGATCCCAATGCCACCATGGCCAATCACCGCCCAAGTCCCACGGCTTAGGCTGCGCACTGTCTCTGGCTATAGCTGATGCTCTCAGAGGTGAAGACCACCAAAAAGCATCAATGCTTCCGGGCTCCTGCTGTGCTGTACCTGTAACTGCATATGCTGCCCCACCAACTGCATACCAACTCATCACCTCTCTCCAATCCAAGTCTTGACTCAATCCCATGCTGATCCTGCTCTCCGGAAATCGGGAAGGAGTCCTGAAGTAACGACAACCTGTGCCCTCCTGCCAACTGGAATCTGTAACATCTACTATGTCTAAGGGCCCCTGCTCCGCTGTGCTCCCCACGAAAAATATCGTACCATCAAGAGGGTACCAACTCATGATCTCCCGCCAGTCCATCCTGGAAGAAGAATCCAATGTAGCAACAACTGCATATGGAACATGCCTAGGGTGTTGTTGCCAGCCCGTAATCGACTCCCACTGCTCTGCCCTGTCTGCCAATGAAAGCTGCCTGTAGAAGGAAGCCCCTTTCTCTATAATGGGCCAAAGTGGGCAAGATATGCTGCAAGCCACATCGATGTACTCCTAGAGAGTGCTACTCACTGGAAATACTGCAGTTCTGCTGACTGCGTGTACATCTGTCTGCGCCTCATCCCTGTGTCGACTCACAGTTGGATGCTCCACCATATCCAACAGCTCCTCCCACTCCTGATCAGGAATGTCATGCTCCCGTTGTCTACTGGTCCCCTGCAGAACCATCCCATCAACCTCCAACACCTCCAGAGGATATGGATCTGCAACTGCCGTCACTGTAGTCGGTGTCTGTGCATCTGACTGCTCCTCCTCAAAGGCTGACCCCAATGTTAGCCGCATATCCATCATAGGCTCAATGTGGGCGCCCATCTGGACCTCACCCAAGGAAATGTCATGCCTGATGTCCATAGTATCCTCCTCTGCTGACTCAGGGTCCATCATATACTGCTCTGGTTGAATCGTCACAAGTGACTCATCACCCAGAGTATCTCTCATAGAGTCCCATGACTGCTCACTGGAACACAACTACGGTCTACTTTCATCCTCTCGGCATGGCTGCTCTCGCTCCTCAGAAGCATCCACATATGATCCCATGGACTCATCTGAAGAAGAGTCCTCATCCTGGCATACAGAAGGAATGTCTACCTACTCTACCTCTACCACCTCATCTGCATCTCTCAAACATGAGTGATCAGGCCCCCAAGGTTCTTTGCAAATGAAGCAAAGTCCCTTCCTCCTCAGCTCATTTCTGCTGCCTGACCCACCAAACTGGAGCCGCTCCTCCCTGGTCAACTGTCTCCTGAGAAACTCAATGTTCTGCTCAACTAGCCCTTGGGCTAGCTCATAAGCAGCAGGCAAGACCAACTGCTCTCTCCAAATGCTCAACAACCGGGTCTGCAACTCTCGGCCAATGGTCACATGATGACAAGATGGACTGCATGTGTGCTATGACAGTATCAGGATGGTGTCTCCTAATGCTGAAGAAGCATCGGAACATCTGTAAAATCAGGTCATCACACCCAAGGTCAATCATGATGACACAAGTCTTGATTGTGGCCATACTCCATAGAATCTCAAGCTTCTTCCCTAAGGTAGAGCCTGTGCTGTTGTCCAAATCCTGAAAAGTCTCTATAATCAGCCTCATAATTCTCCTCATAACATCATCATTATATGGAGTTATAGGTGCAGTCAATTTCATGATGTTACAGAGACAAGCTGCAACTGGAAGTGTGACCCCTTCACAAGGTTCCTCCAAAAATTTGGGTTGTATAAGAGCAAGCATAGCGGGTTTTAGAGCCCAAATCAGTTTCTCCCCTTCTGCTTGGTCTATTGTAGACATGAGTTCATTAAATTCTTCTAGTTTGGACAAAACTCTCCATGACATCTTCATGTGTTTCAGATCTGTCCCAAGTGCAGAAATTGTGTGACCAATCTCCAATGTTCCCTGCAAATCTTTTGGCTGTCCTTTTTGAAGGATGGCATAAATTCCCCTTGAAACGGGCCTGCTGTTTGGCTTTGTTTTCTGGTCTTCTGATGCATGGTGGTTTAAGGCACCAACGTCTATTTTTATTTTCATCAATCTGTTTAGAAATCCCTCCATGGTTCAACCAATGAATACAAGACCATTTGTGATAATGAGGTCACTATTTTTCTGACAATTATTCTCAAGACTGCTTCATTTCTCTGATCACAATAGGACAGAGTAGCTCAACCATGCACTCTCAACAGAATCACTACAAGTTTGTTCAGAATCACTAGGAAAATGGCCACTAGTTTTTCTGAGTTTAATGGATGCCTTCAGTGGTTTTTCTGAGTTTAATTTGTCAAACATATAACAGACTTATGGCTGTAGGTGCTTCTCACAGTTTAGGTACAGCAAATAGGCTCAGTGAACAACATTCAACCGCTATGGAACTTTAAAGAGTTCAAAACTGATCTAAACAATACTCAGAAATATCAGACATCGACACAGTAAGGTGGGAAGCAACCCAGGACAGTTCACTATATATTCACTGTACAAACCCACAATTGTATATGAAATATCAGAACTTAACAAAGAGATTTATGGCCATTAGAGCAAAGCGTACCAGCACTGTGATTTTGTGAAAGAACCTAATTTGGCAGGGCCGCAAACAGGAGAATGTAACACCGACCCTTGTAATGATACTCCAACACTTGAGGCAAGTGCGTATGCTGTCCAGAATGTATTGATCCACTGTGTTAGGTTGCTACCAGCGAAAGCATATAGATAGCACAGCCCTCTTGAATTAATATTTTAGCACTTGGCTCAGAGATACACTGCCCACATGTAAGATGGTAGCTCAAACTTCAACACAGAATACACTGTCACCCTACGCTGTCCACAATATGCTCCAGACATTGTTCCCTTTTGATGAGCATACCCAAGACAACATTATGATTCCAATATATGTGTAAACTCGTCCTCTGATAGCAGAAAGACAAACTTTGGCATGCCTGGATATGTAGTCTATGGAGGTTCAGCAACTCGAAAAGCTGGGAATTCCGACCTGGTCCCAATTCAAAAGATCCTTTGGCTCAACGTGTCCAATAGTGATAGAGAGGAACACTTGTCTCAGTCATATATCAGTCAAATATTATGGAAGTCGTGTCTCTTGGCACAAATATCTGTTAGCCCCCACGCAGATGATCGCATGACCCACGGCAGAATAGATCAACATTTAGGTAAGAAATATAGCGCCAAGGAAATATCTCCTACGCACAAGCAACAAGGGTATACCAGACAGAAGTAGCATACGCCCAGCTAGCAGAGAATAAAAATTCACGGTTTGCTGTCTAGGAAATATGCACCGCCTCTATTTCCCAACTGAATCATGATTCAAGCATTCGGCATACCGCTCCTTTCTGCTTTAAATAAAATCCATTCAATGCAAAATTTGGCCCATTGATATCGCCATGACTCCCGCAGCTAATGTATTCAGGCAACACACAGCAGAACCCAAAATTCAGTACCTCAATCCACGTGGTGAAACTTAATCCTCATGATAAACACCTTTGAACCAGGAATCGAGACTTCGCACACTATTTTCTCTAATTAATATTATGCTGCGACTGTTATAATTCATCCAGGAAGTCGACTTGACCAACGCAACTGCATCCACCCCAACAATTGTTGCCGAGCGCCGATCTTTACAGCTACGCCATCTCTTACTTCCTCGATCAATAATTCTGGACGAATCTTGTGGGCTCGGCCTCTACTCAGCTCGAGAAATTCCGATCCACCACTCGGAAAAATTATTGGTGCTTTACGCCACTGCGATCTCAGCCCCTATGATATGGAGAATTCCATTGCTGGACGAATCGTGGTCCCCTTTCTCAGCAATTCTCTGATTTGTGTCTCTCAGAGCCGATCGTCTTCAATTATTCGGCCTTAAATTTATGATGTGCCTCTTAATAATTTGGTGGATTTCTTCGACGTCTCACTCCTTAACAATTAGCAAATGGCTTTGAATCAAACGTCCAACCATAATTGCGGCGACAACCCTTCGCTTAAATTTTGTTGGATAATTGCACCCAGAGTTTGCAGACAAGGATGAATTTGGCCAATGAACTTGGACGCTCACAAACTTTACAAGATATGAGTTGGCTCTATAAACTTTTTAATTCCTGGACCCTTCTGAATATTTCATGTTAAACACATAATCGTCCCCATAAATTTAACACGGCCCCAAAATTCTTCAGACTTTGATAAAACAAAATTCTCACTTCTCCTTCGGAATCGATCTACGGAGCTTGGCCCTTGAAATTTCACGCAGCCCCAAATTTCAACAGATCGACCCAAATTAAGTTGCTAACTTTGACTAAAATATCCATAAAATTTACTAGCCTGTCAACAAACCACTTCCGCTTTCTTGTTTAGGGCCGCTTAGAGAATCTGTATGGTGGCTCTTGCTATTTTAATTGCATCTCCTTTGTAAGTTTTGTAAATTTTATAAAATTCACAACAATAATGAGCTCGATAAACCCTCGATCTTCTTTTGCAGTCAAACCCTCGGAAAAGGATAGCTGCAATTGAAAAGTGAAAACCCCGCAGGCTGAGCCAAGTCCGATGCTCTGATACCACTGTAATATCCCGGATGGGATATTTTTACTAAAAATGCAGATAAATAAATAAACTCCACAAAATGCCGCAAAATCAACATTTACTTACAGAAGATTGCCATGTAAAATTAAACATACAAGTATACATGCAAATCCATAACACCATAATGCAGGAATATAACTCAGCTTTATTATATCACTGGGGTTACAAGCTGAAATAAAAGATAGCTGAGATAAATGAAATACAACTGGCCTTAAGAAAATCTGCTGCACTGCTACACGGCAATGGCCTCCAAAACTGACTGCTGCCCTCTCCCTCCAACGGCAACAGCTACCACTGAATCCACTGAAGCTCCCGTTGAAGATCTGAATGATCCTCACTCCAATATCACTGAAGCTCTGTGAAACTTCTGAATGAAGTCTCCTCAAAGAGAGTTGGGTTTTCGTCCAACACTCACAACTCACCCGAGGGTTTCCGTCCTGGGGCTACGGCTGAAGTAGAGAATCCACGTTCTCAAACCTCTCATACACAAGAAAATGATCTACTCCAAAGATATCTCACAATGGCCTCCTCCCTTTCTTTTATAGATCCCTTGGAGCCTTCTAGAGCATTATTTTATTATTATTTTATTCATGGAGCACTTTTCCCTTTTATTAAAATATTATAAAATATTCCTTTTTAATGCAGAAAAGGGTAAATCGGCTACCACGCCTCCTCCGGTCACTGCAATCTGTGTCTAACTGTCCCATCGTGTAGGTCTCCTCGTCCCGGTTCCAATGAGCTATTACACTAAGGTGTTCCATCGTGTTTTCCTCCCGGAATGCCACCTTGAGCATAATCAACTGAGTTAAGCCCATAAATAACTCAAAATTCCGAAAGTTATCGGAATGCATCAGAATGAAAGCCAAACTGCTCAGATGATGGAGTATATCAAGAGAATGCCTCTGAACACCATGAAAACTCCTCAAAACCACTCCGAAAAGCTCCTGAGCCCACTGATAGCACCAATCTGTACATGTGACCTGTCTGCTCCTAACTCTGGAAGTCCCTCGTAGCCCTGTCATGGGTGATACCAAAAATGGGAATATTACATACCTCCACAAACTGGCATCGGAACCACTACGAAGATCTCAGTGAACTGCTTTAGAGTCCATGTTAAGTATTTACTGGAATTAATGTGAGTTGATGGATTAATAAATGTATTTATTATTTGTACATATTACGCATGTATACATTAACACAAAGTGGTTGCTCCATTGAAAAGCCAAAAGGTGGTGTTTATTTTGGATGAAAAATTAAATCAAAGCTCCAGATGGTTTTGCAGCAGGGGACCTGTTTGAAACCTAGGACTTTTTACTCATAATTCAAATACCTCACTGTCAGACAAGTTTATATTTTTCGAGTATGCTTACGATGCTGGAATATTTAGTTCTTCTAAAATCAGAGATAACAGTTCTATATTTTCCTCAGAAAAAAGCACTTCTATATTTTTGTGGATTTAAAGAAGACAAGAAACTTATAGTTGTCCCTTCTCTGCACTATGTCACTTGCCCTTGCACCCTTGACTGATGTTGCTACGCTCTTTGTCCTCTCCACCTGCAACTCTCCCTCTGAATCTATTTCTCTTGTCGAACTTCAGCAACTGAGAAAATCGATTTGCTTGGGCAACTAAGTATTTGCTCTGGTGTGTCTTCCAAATGACCCTCAAGCTTCCTTAAATAATCTTCTAGTTGACATTCAACGGCCCAGATTAGAAGCTAATAAGATCATTTTGACTTGATCCTCGTCTTCTTCTAGAAGTTACACAATAGCCATTAATTATTTTAATTTCCTAAGTTTAGACTTAGGGTCTCATTAAAAATAATTAATTTATCAAATAAAACTGTCTCCCGGTGGAATTTCCCAAAACGATTTATGGGTTATCGAGAATACATTTGTCTAAGCCTCTCCACAAAATTTGAGATTTAGAGCACATCCGATGCTACCACAAATCAACACCAACAACGTACTTGGCATTAACACCTTATTGAATTATTCACACATGCATTATAAAGTTGCATAGAAAGAGGAAGAGGGTATGTTGTTATATGATAAACAAAATCATGTCTCATGACACAAACAATCACTTGTACAACCAACTAGTACTAGGTTAAGACATAGCTAAATGCTCACTGACAATTTACATACCCTGACTTTATTTATTAAGCTAACATGTCACTTTATTATATTGTACTTGATGTTACTTTACTATTTAAAACTAACACTTAATAAGCATAATGATATGACAACTAGGTTGTAATAACTCTATCACTTGGACATGTTCCAACAACAATATGAGGAGTTGTTGGCATCCTCTCTTCAAACATTTGGAATTTCTCCCCAACATTGCAAATTTTTGTAACTAAAAGTTTTTGTATAAGTTCGTACTCTTGAAAACAACCCATTTGATGTGATTTGGCCATCATCTAGAAAAATATTTACCAAAACCAATAAAATAAAAGACCAAACCCATGGAATTCTCATCCACAAGCAATATGCCCAAATCAACAAAGAGTTGCTAGAAGTCACAAATTCCAAAAATGTTCTACACTACATTCCACTAACGACTTTCCAAAACTTTTCAAAGTCTTAGACCCATAAGACTTATTTTGCCTAATTTCCAGTAGAATTTTTATTTTCATATGACATCTATGTGTGACAATGGTTCTCCGCGAGAATTTGAAATTCCCCATCTTTTAGCCAAATAATGCTAACAACATAATGAATCCCTAGCAAATAAACTAGAAAAGCAACAAAATTATAAACAATATCAATAGCTCACTAAGTAGATGGACCATGTAACCAAGGAATGAAAACAACAAAATCAAGTCCAAAGTAAATTTCAATCAGGACATTATGTCCATGTAACAAAAGATAATGATTCTCGAGAAACAATGACTATAACAGTATCAAATGAAGCCCACTTCAATTCACATTGCCTAAAAAACATTCAAGAAGGATACTAAAATATCCATTCTCCACTTTAGTGGCTCCCTTAATGGCAATAAGTTGAACACATGGATTTGAAGCCTTTAAACCTATTTCAAGGCTCATGCTAGCATGGTTGAACGCAATAAGATTGTGACTGTCAAGGTTCAGACGAAGAAATCCATCACATTGTGTCAAACTTACACCTAGGAGTTGGAAAATCCAACCAAACCACTTGTCACCTGGCGAGATAATTTCAAGGACATCGATCACAAGCAATTCCAACCCCTTGGCTACAAGGATGCCTTGTTTACACAATCTTGTCGACTCCATCAGTTTCTCGACTAGACAATTCAACATATCATCAAGTAGTTCAATTCCTTCTCAATCAAACTTGAGGTTCATGGCTCAAAGGATGCTCTAAAAATTAAACTTCTCTTTTATTTCCCTATTAAAAATCCAACTAATCAATTCCTTGCAACACACTTTCCAATTGGCTTCCAAAATAGAAGAAAATATATCAAAGACCTCCTAGCCCAGTAAATAAAAGGGTTTCTCTTCCTCTTCCTCCACCCCTTGTCTTACAACCACCAATTCCTTCTTTAACAAGTATGGACATGCCAAAGGAGAAAGCTACACCCTCTTCTACTAGAATGACAAGCAAGTGTGTAACCCCATACGAGAATTTTTTTTCCTTATTTGGACTGCCAACCAACCAACAACCCTACATTGCTCGATACATGATGATATGCCATTTTCCTCCACCATTTGCACCAGTCAGGCACCTTTCACCATCCGACATTCCTCTTGAAGGAAGGTGGGTCATCATTCGGCAAGTACTTTACCCATATTGCAATCATGTGCTTTTACTTAATGTTTTGGGCATTTTAACATGGATTAAGGGGTGATTTGGATGATTAACCAATCTTGATTGTAAACCTATTCTATCACTTTACCAAGGAGGTTAGTTTTTTACCCTAATTCAGTGAGACCTCCTATGAGGCCTTTGGGTTATAGGAGGGGCACTTACTTGGAAACTTGGACTGAAGTAGTGTGTTCATGATTTTACCATACTTAACACTTTCCACCATTCCCCAATATGGTCGCCACACTCCATCACCCAAGTAAGTTTAGGCATTGGTAAACTTGTGTTGATCAAAAATCTTCCAAAACTAAATATTTTCTATTTTTTTATATCTCCTAGGCTTTTTAAGGCAAGTCGCTAGGGCTTTTTCTAGGGCCGAACTGCTTGTAGGGTTAATGTGGATGCATGTTAGTGGATAAGAACTTAGGCTTACCTCCTTGTACCTTTTGACACAAAATCTAGCTTTCATGGTGGTAAACCTTCCCTTTAGATAGCTAAATTCATCCTTTCTTGATCAATTTTGTGCCTTGGAAACCCTAACCCTAGTGAAGCTTCAACTTGAAGCCTATTTGAGGGTTTATATTACTGCTTTGTCGATCTAAATCTTCAAGTAAACTCTTTCCTTGACCTTTGTATGTCTAGGTACTCCCTTATTACTGCATATCAATAAACCCTAGGATGTAGAAATCTTCATCTAATCTAGGTGTATGATACATTGCTCCTTTATCAAGAAGAATTGAGCCTTGTCCAACATAAGGCATCATCGCCTAGTCTATTTGCATCACCTGGAGCTTTATAAATAGTATCCTTATAGGTGAATATAGGGAAGTCACCCTTGTGGTGAAACTCCACTAAATAGTAGGAGGTAGATTGTTGAGGTGACAATGGCAATCTCCCTCGTTGTTGCTACAGGGTCTAGCCCTCACCTTGTGAACTTCATTGCAAGGCCTGCTAGATTTTGCAGCAACACCCTCCATAAGAGATTGAGTCATTCCATTGAGTGTTGAAGCTCGTAGAGCAAGAAATTCAAGACCCTTCTTGTTAAGCAAGAAAAAACAGGTGAAGAATTCAAAGTTTAGGTTGACAACCCCAATTCCTCTTATTCAAGTTCATCCTCATTTCCAAATATTATTCTCACTACCACAAAAAGATGCTCTTCACTCACAACTGCAAAATCAACCACAAGTTGGCATCCTTGATCATTGATAATGGCAGTCAAAAGAATCTTGTTTCCCAGAAGTTGGTTGATATACTATAGTTGCCCACTACTTCTCATCCCAAGCCCCTATCAATTAGGATGGTTCCAAGATGCCAAGAAATCCACCATCGTAACACACTAATGATATGCTATCCAGCCTTTTCCAAAAGATTCTAGACTACATTGTAACCCCATTTCATTCTTGTGATCTATTGCTTGGAACACCATAACAAGATAACCACCAAGCAAACTTTTGATAGTTACCATAAAATTTACAAAGTGCATAGCCAGTTCTTTTTCACTAGTAGGGAAATAGTAAAACAAGTAAACTTGAATAATTTTGCGACATTGCACCATCCATCAAATAAAGAAAGATAATAAACATAAGCTTCCTTCTTTTGATATTCAATCCCTTGTAGATTCTTATGTTGGTTCTTTTGCAAAACCTAGCATAACATGCTATTGACCTAGTTCCAAGTCCTTCCTTGCCTAACAATCCTCCTTACAAAACTACCCTATGGAATGGATTGAGATAAAAGTGACGAATGCAGCAATTTTTGAAGGATGGTAAGATCAACTCCAAGAATTCCCTTTACGGATCAAGTTTCAACTACTCTGCTTGTCCCCAAGAAAGAGCATCATGAATGGAAAGTATGCACAAGTTACAAGGTTCCCAACAAGATAACAACCAAGACAAATTATCCCTTCCCTAGGATCAATGGTATACCCAATCACCTAAATAGAGACAAGTATTTCACCAGGTGGACTTGGTTTTAAGCTATCACCAAGTTCCATGGAACTCAAGGGTATATGGGAAATTACCTTCAAAACTAACATTAGGTTGTACGAATCTTGCTCCAACATTGCTCGATGTTGTGATCAACCAACAAATCAAGAGAACACATTGAACCAAATTCACCATGTTCAAAATTGTTAAGGCTAGCCAATTCCCACATTAAGTTAAGTGGCACACCCTCAGCCTTTCAAGGAGTAGTTTTCACAAATGCATAATTTAGCAAGTTCCATTATTAGCCAACACATCACAAATAACCATAACACGAATAACAAATTTCTAGTTGGAACTCTATCATATCAAGTTGGACCAAAGTACCTTTGACATCAAACATTTGATTTGACACTACTCAACACTTCAAAATCAACATTTCTATCATCAACATTTTTGAGTGAACAACCTTTAATGGAGGTCCCTAATCTAACACATTCGAGTAGCAAATATACAACAATTCAACAACTCCAATGTGACTTTCAACACTCAACACGACTCTCAACTTCAAGTCAACAACAATAGGTTTTGGTAATCCAACCCAACACAAGATTCAACATCCAACTAGAAGTTGAAGAGACAAACCTTATATATTGAAAAAAAACTAACATTGCACAACAATTCTTCTAATTTACTCTTATCTACATAAATATGATAGTTGTAACACAAGTAGCTCTCACAGTGATGCTTCTACTTAGAAACATTGTAATCCGCAGCATACTTATTGCAATTTCAAAGCTCATTATGCAAGACGTGGCCTCATATTGCTTCTTACAACTACAATCATAAAGTATTCACAATGTCATAGTCCCCCTCTCACATATGTGGTTGGTGTATTTTTTTAATCATCAAAAAAATATGACCGCAAAGTTTATGTAGGACAGTTTGGCTTTATGCTCTCGACCATTTTTGCTATTGTATTGTCTTTCCTCAAACTCACACACTATAACAAGGAGTTCTTCCAACCATTATTGGTTGTCTCCTATGCTTAATTTTGGATAAACATATCAGATATTGAACACATGAATGTCCCGCTTAGTGCCTTTAAGAAAGTCTTGAAGGGTAGGGTTCTTATAACAATTCTTGGTCATCCCCTGTGCTTACTTTTGGATGCATGAATCAAGGGTCAAAACCTTGAGCACTTCCATTAGCACCTTTGCATGCCTCTTGAAATGCCTACACATAGCCTCTATTTTCAATAACACTTTCCTTAGAATATGAGATAGCCAATTATTGATTCTATTACACTTAGTTAACCAAGGCATTCTTCCTAGTCACAACTATCCATCCTTTATGATTAACTTTGAGATCTTGTCTATGCTCATGTGATCTACTCAATCCCTAAAGAGAGACAAGTATCTCACCAACTGGACTTGCTTGCTAACTATCACCAACTTCCATGTTACCCCAATAGATGTGGGAAACAACATCCAAAACCAAGAATGATCAATAGTTACGACAATGACCAAGGCATGTGAAAATGTAAGTGCGTGATATAAGTATATGCAAGACACCTATTCTCCTCCAGCTCCACTTTCTCTACATATGCTACAATTTTTTTAACTAATGCCAATTATTTTTGCTTATAAAATAATGTACCTCATCTTCAAGTATACTTCTACAATAAAGATATGGCTGGTACACCCTTATCACCTCCTCTTTATAATACAATTGATCTAGAGATAACACATTTTAGTGTTAAATAAATGAATTTTTGACTTGCTGATCAAGAAATTAATGGGTTATCATTAATAATATTAATATAATTGATTCAATATTAAGTATGACCATGAAAGGTCACATCTCTTACCCCATTACATTGTAGTCTTGTATCACATTTTTGTTATCATAAACATTCCTAAATATCTTTTATAGATTCTCAAGTGTATATGCTTGTTGTGTGGAGACTCGTTATTTTGAGCTACATGTTGCATATCTATTTCTAACATGGTGTCAATACTGAGGAGTTGAGACTCTCAAACCCTAATTGCTCAAGCTTAAGATTACTCATGAAATTTTTTCTTGTTTCAAAAAGGCTTTGATGCAACATGAGCAAATCTCAAACCCCTCTTTCTACATATGCAGACTCAATTTAATGAGCAGTATTCCATATGGGAATTTCTTTTGAATACATGTAGAATTCTCAGAGTCACAATTCATTCTCAGCAGTTGTTGTGTGTAGCAAGCTAGCAGCTCTCTCACAAGCCCAAGTATTTCAGTTTTCCATTTTTTTCTGTGTTTTATTAAACACACAACCTGTGTTCATATCATCAATGTGTTTCAGTTCAACCCGCCCATTGTGTGGTTAACACCTCATGAAATGAATAAGCTCCAACCCTCTAGAACATAGCCTCTAAGGATAGTAACATAAAACACCAAATAAAAATCTGTTTTTTCTTTTTTTTACATTGAAGTTTTGAACAATGGATTTTCGTCGTGTTCTCAATAGCTCACACAAACCATAAATGTATATTGCCCTAAAAATTAGACTCTTGCACTTCTATTCAACTCACAAACATTTTTTATGCTCATGTATGGCATAAAACTCGCAAAGTTTAGGTCTACTTCGTGAACCTTCCAATATGAAGGTAGTGACACAACTGACATTCACACTCCTATAGCTACCAAGAATAATCCACAAGATGGGTGTTTCTTAAGATCGTGAATAACTAGTCAACAAATATGCAAAATATTAATGCCTAACTCCAAGGTAGAGTAATTGTAAGGTGTTATTATTCAAGCATTTTAAAGAATTGTTCCAAGATTACTTTCTCACACAAACTTTCTAAATATTGTGGGTGCATTGATGGAAACACACTTTGCGACGAAGCCCATCATATTGATAGTTCTATAGTACATACTTCCACTACAGATAGCTTTGAAAGAGAAGAATAATTGTCTCGAGAAACATCATGAACAAAGATAAGCTTCTTCAAAAACACCATAAAATGAAGGTTGCTTCATTGCACGACATGATTTCCAAGCTTAATGAGAATGTTTCTCTTTTGTAGGAATCTAATACCAATCTTAATTAATAGCCTGCTTCAATGCACTTGATAATACCTAGCCACCTGTGGAAATTTCATGGCCTCGGTGACTAATGTCCCTATGATCTCAATCAAAACAAGTAGATTGTTGAATTTAAATAATGTTGAAATCTAATTTCAAACCATAGCATCAATCACACAATAGCTAGAAATTAAATAGCAGAAGCGTAAAAATTAATACCACGCATAGGTGGCTACTCCTTCAAACATCTTTTAATTCCTTCGAAAAAACTTACAAGGAAACCACCACAAGCTGCCCAAAAAAGCAACACTACATAGATTCCAAACAACATCGAGAACTTAAGCAAACAATTATTTAGTACAACCGATTCGTAGGGACCATACGGTCTACCCATACGACCATAGATCTTGTAGGACCTGTCATTATGACTATGCGAAATTGTTCCACATGTTGGACGAGATTGCACACTGCTTGGAAAGGCCTCTTTCCAAGATGCATGCGCTCTCTCCCTCTCTCTGTTGATCAACCCACTCCACTACTCGTGTACTAAAAGCCTCTTCCTTACCCTATCCTTATAATTTTAGTGACAGATCTAATTTAAGATTCCTTCTAGTCTAATCCATGCAAGACATAAGTTTTAGACTCTACTAGAAAAATATAAGACTTTTAGTTTTTTTTACTAAATTGAATTACAAAAGAGAATTATTTTTCCAAAAATATAATTTATTTTCAAAGATACATTTTTGAAATTTTTTCGAACTACTTCTCGCACATTCACATTGAGCGTGTTTGGAAGTAGCTACTCGAGCTATAATTCTCAACACTCCCTTATAGCAAAGAAGGAATTCTAAACAAATCAAAGTCTATCTCTAAAAGCCTCAAACTTCCCTTTTGCCAGGGGCTTGGTTAGAATATTAGCTACATGGTGATCAATGTGAACATATTGTAGCTTCATTGCTCTCCTCTAAATCTCGTCTCATATGAAGTGATCTCTACTCTCTGCTAATATAAGTGCCACAAAAACCTGCTTCCTATTGAACCAAGATATCATAATTGATCCCAATATAAAGCAACACCTCAAGGTGTTATTCCTATTTGCTACATCGCCCACCTAATCTAAGTCAGAGTGCCCCTACATCTTCATATCACCATCTCCATGATAACTTAGGCCATATTCCATTGTGCCCTACAAATACATAAGCACATGTTTTGCTACTACCTAAGGCTCCCACCTTCACTCTACCATGAATTGACTCAAGGTTTTCATTCCAAAACAAACATGGAACTCCTGCCCACTTAGCTCAAATCCCTTAGGTTGCTTTATGTACACTTCTTCCTTAATGATACCATTAGGGAAAGTCGCCTTCACATCCATCTAAAGTATCCTTCATCGTTAACAACTCTAGTCTACTTGGCAACTAGAGAAAATGTTTTCACGTAGTCCACTCTGTCTCTCTAGGAGAAAACTCTCGCAACAAAACTCACTTTGAACTTCTCAATGTTGTCGTCTATAGCATATTTGATCTTGTAGAGCCACCTAGAACTCACAATTGACTTCACCTCTGGTATTGGCACTATATCCCAAGTATCACTTTTCATGATTGAGGTGTACTCCACCATGGCATCCCACCATACCTAATGGTTTGTTGCCTCCTAAAAACTGATAAGATCAAAACTATAATGTTGCTCATATATGCCATCTAGTCTAGAAACTTCTTTAGAGGTCTACTCTCTTTGATAATGCTCCTCGGAGTCTTAATTTCTTAACATGCCCTGGAGTATCCCTTAATCTCTGACTTAACCATCAAGGCCTCCTAACAAAAGTAGAAGGGGCTCATGTCTCCCCTTCTTCACCTGAAGGTTGTTATACTGCTTTGGAAATCATTGGTGACCCCTACTCAACCTTCAAAGCTTCTTGCTCCTCATCCTCTGTTACTGGAATAGGCTCATGGCTTCCTAGTTGCAAATTCTTCCTCAAACTTTACATCCCAACTCACTATTGTATTCATTCGCTCTAGAATATAGACTTTTAAGCCTCTAAAGTCTCATTGTAACCCACAAATAAATCCTTCAAGCTTGATGGCTCCAACTTGTTCCTCTTCTATACTGGCATATGGATATACACTAGACAACCAAAGATGTGGAAATGATTCACCTCTAGCTTCACAATACTGAATGCCTCTTCTAGTTTCTTGTTCTCCAACATCCTATGAGGACACCAATTCTAGATGTAGAATATTTTGTTGCATGCATCTACCCAAAGAAACATCAACAAGTCTTGGTCATGTATCATGGCCTTAGCAACCCCTATGATGGATTGAATATTCCATTCAATAGCACCATTCTATTGTGGGATGTCCGGAACTACCAACTCCCTCTTAACTCCTCCCACCTTGCAAAACCTTCAAACTCCTTGGAATTATACTCTCCCCCACTGTCCAATCTCAAGACTTTGAACTTCTTCCTTGTTTGGTTTTCAATTACAACTTTGGGCTCCTGAAACCTGTTAAAGACCCCATCCTTGGTCTTTACGAATTAGATCCAAGTGTTGCGAGAGAAATCATTAATAAGAAACATAATACATGCTTCGTATCATTGATGCTACTAACACTGGTCCACAAACATCTGAATGTACTAGGTCTAGAATCCCCTTCAACCTATGCTCACAACTGGGAAAGTAGCCTTGGCATGTCTACCATGCATGCACCCTCTACATAAACCAAGTTGCTCAATATTGAACTCTAAAAGACTTGTGATTATCTCCCTTGGAATAGGAAACACCATGTGATGCAGGTGCCCCATCCTCTTCTACCACAACATGCACAAGTTGTCATTGTTATGCAACAAAAATCAAACAAGTTCACTCTACAACATGTACAAATTACCTTCTCTAACCCCTATTTCCTAAGATATATATGGACTAGAATCTTTCAACCTAATGAGGACTTCACAGTGCTTGAACTCCACTACAAAGCCCCTTATCTTCCACAATCGAAACCAAAAGCAAATTCTTCTTGAGACCTAGTACAAACAAAATATGATCAAAATCTAAAGAATTATCTAACTTCAGATGGAAGGGAATGGTGCCAACTCCTGCTATTCGATACTTGGCATCATCACCAAGCTCAACCTACACCCCAAAGTCCTGCTTCTTCAAACTAGAAAACAATTGTCGAGTTGATGCCATAAGTCGAGATGCTCCATTGTCCATATATCATGCATCCTTGGCAATCAAGTGGATATAAAGGTAGGATATCATCGAGAAATCCTTCTTGAACTTGGTAGTAAACTCATTCATCTAAGTTTCCACAAAGTCTACTACCTGCTTCTACTATTGCTTTCCTTTGCCCTTCTTCTTCTCTAGATATTGTGAATCATGATACATAATGACCATGCTTATGACAAATGCAACACTTGATTTTAATCAAGTCCTTCTTTCTTGGAGGTATGAGATTGACTCCTCACTCTTTCCCTAAATTTGCTAGGTTCTTTACCTTTGCCCTTATTTGACTAACCAAATACAGCTATGCTCTTCTCACCATCCTTCATGTTGTCCTTTGACTCTATTTGTTTCCTCCTATTGGATATAGTTATCCCAAAGCTTCTCAGAGTCAAGAAGGTTTTCCCAAGCGCAAATACATTCAACAAAAGGTTCACATGAAGCTAGGAAACCCATTTAGTGACATGTTCACTAGCTCTACATCTTCAAACTTCTCCCCAATTGTTGCAAGCTAATCATGAATCTATGTGATTTGGTAACTCACAACTATGTCTAATCTGATCATCTTTATGGATCTAAGCTTGTTCTGCAATATCATCTTCCTATTTATGTTCCAACTTTGGGAAAGACTAATTAGGGTATCGAACATCCCATTCACCATCTTATGCTTGCCTTCACTTTCTTTTTGTTGTGATCTACGAAGTCCTATGGATTTGTAGGCAAAGTAACAATATCCTTGACAGTATCTCAAAGATCATTCTCTTTTAGCAAGAGTGTACCCTCACCTTCCATGCTAAGAAATTTGAGGTACTATCCAATATGTCGTCAGAACAAAGGCATGTTGCTACCATCTCAAAGATCTATTGCACAATCTACCAAATCAATAAATTAAACTTTGAAACCCTCTAATTGTCGATCCTCCTTTTAGATAGTTGATTTACTATTGCAAATCATTGAGAATCTAAAATAGATAACCTGGCTCTGATACCATGTGAAAATTTCAAGCCCTAGGTGACTAATGTCCTTATGTTCTCAATCAAACAAGTAGATTGTTGAATTTTATTTATGTTGAAATTAAATTTTAGATCATAGTATCAATCACACAATAGCTAGAAATTAAATAGTGGAAGCATAAAAATTAATTTCACACATACACAAGTAATCACTCCTTCAAATCAGTGTTTCATTCCTTTGAAAAACTTAACAGAAAACATCCACAAGCTACCCAAAACACAATATTGCATACATAAACTTGAGCAAAACAACCATTGACTAGTATAGCTTACTACAAGGAGCATACGACCCATCGATACAGATTGCTCAAACACCTACATGAACTGCCCATATGACTATACAAATCTTGTACAATCTGTTTATATGATTGTATGTCATTGTTCCACATGTTGTATAGAAATATGTGTTGCCCAAAAACACCTCTCTCCTAGCCACTTCCATTTTCTCCCTCTCTCTAACGCTCAACCTACTCAATTAATCGTGTACTGAAAGCCTCTACATTGCCCTGTCTTTATACTTTTGGCGGAAAAATTGTTTTGAAATATTCCTACTAGTCTAAGTCATGCATGAGATACAATTTTATACTCAAGTGTTAAAAATATAACTTCTATTTTTCTTACTAAAGGGAATTACAAAATATAAATACTTTTTAAAAATATCCCAAACTACTTCTTGCAAGTTCACAAGTATTAAAAATATGACTTCTATTTTTCTTACTAAAGGGAATTACAAATAGAAATACTTTTGAAAAATATCCCAAACTACTTCTTGCAAGTTCACACTACACTTATGCAATAGTTTCTATATGAGCTATCATTCTCAACACCACCTTGCAAGACTCTATTACTTTGTTTCATACGAAGGTTGTTCTACAATCTACTTCAAGATCATAATACCTAATTCTTTGATGAGGATCAGGATTTGAAGAATGATCTCGATCTCCTACTTGAATAATTTGTTGACAAAGACAAGTTCATCTAGAATTTGTGCAACCTCGGTTAAAATTGTGTACAAAAAGTGAATTAAGAGGTACTATAAGGTTAATTAATAGATACCATTTGCAACTTACATCTTTTTTTCCATCGTTCAAAATTGCTTTCATTAGATTTTCAACAAAATACAGCTTACAGAGTTAGTTCATCTCGATAGTCCCCGCTCTCTCATTCCGACCAGGCTTTTTGAGATTGGGGACTGGAAAATACCATAAAAGACAACTTACATTATTTTCGGGAGGCTTCTGTTAATTTAAACATGTTCTATGCCATTTCAGATTAGGGCAAACAATACTGAAGGAGATAGAACATACTAACAGATCGATGGAAGACAAGTCAAAATAGAGATAATAAATGGTGGCGTTACGAGGATCAGCATGATGCTTCTACCAACAAAGTCTCCAATAGGTCATTTAGCCAAGCGTGTCACACATAACCCCAGAACAACCCAAACAAAGAACACTCCATAAATACGCAGCACCAAGAACGCAGCTCCATTGCCATCAAGAGAGAAGAAAATCCTCCACCCAATGTGTGTATAATGAACTCCAAGTCTCTCCATTATATAGGCATCTTTGGGGGTGTGTGACACGCTCTTTAAGACATTTAAGTCTATATTATATTCCAGGCCGACCTAGCACATAAGTGGAATAAATTCAAAGTACATGTTCTGCTCATCCGATCGAGATGATCTTTAGATCAATTTTACACCTCTCAGAAAGAGGAATCCAATAAAAATAGTGGGATCGTCATCTGAGCAGCACAACCCGGAGTTTGGACCTAGTTGTCCAAATTTAACACTCCCTCTCAATTAGGGAGAACTACGTCCACTAGTGCAATCCAAACATCGTGCATCATCCCGCCGTAACTTGCTTTGCCTGCCTCTTTATTTCAGAATAGAAGTGGGTCAGTCACAAAGACATCATACCCGGCTGACAGATTCAGCCTAGAGGTCTGAAACCTCTATAAGACTCACAAAGAGTCTCATACCAACCCGAAGTTGGTTTACCTGACCAGAAGTCAGTTAGAGGTCTGAAACCTCACTAGGACTCAAGAGAGTCATCTACTAACCCGAAGTCAGTTGGAGGTCTGAAACCTCACTAAACTTGATCACAGATCAAGTGGTTGGACACGTGCCATCCTAGACATAGAGAGTACGGCAATCTCCGATGCGTCCATCGGTCTTGCCATGGTCTCTATTCACATTTCCCACCTCATTGGCCAAATGAGAGGTACTTCCCCTGAGTCTGAAACTCCATGGGTAGGATGCAAAAGGGGCACAAATCAGAGAGAGAGGTAAACCATCTCAATATCATCACGGTGGGGCGGAAGCACACCAACTAGGTTCGGCAAGCCTAGCCCTGTGGTTGCTTATAGCACCAAAGCTATCCCCAAAACCCCCCTTGGAGCTCCCAGAGCTCATCGTCCAACAAGACCCTCCAAATAGGGTCGTTCCATGATTCCAAGATTCTCACAGAAGGTTAGGAACATGACCTTCACCAAGGGCATTGTGAGAATATCCACGACCTGCTCATCAGTTCCTATATGATCGAGTGTAATATCCCGTTTCGGGGATATCTCTAAAACACAGCAAACTCTAACCAGAGATGGACTGGGAGGGCGTTTACCAGATATGCCGCCTCTGAAAAGAGGACGAAATCTGGAGGCTACCTGGCCCTTTCCAGACTCTATCTAAGAGTATGAGATAAACACACTAAGTGGTATAGAACTAGAATGCCCGAAAATATATAAAGATAACAGTGAAGCAAACATACAATAGCATAGAAAGAATGTACGACAAATCATCCAGAAATATAGAGAGAGAATGCTAAGCCATTTTATTAGACTGAGAAATATAATGAAGTACAATAGGTGAACAGAGTGATGGCACCTAAACTTGCTCAAGGCAAGTGAAGAAATACTCTCAGAATACACAGGAAATGGTCGTTTCTTCGAACTATGACCAATTGCAGACCGTCGTGTAGCTAATGTCGCCGAAATGAATTGATGACTTGGGGCCGATCCCCTCGCCGAAATGGCTGATCCCCTCGCTGGAATGAGCTGAAAATCTGGAATCTGCCTCTACTCACCAATCTCGGCAAAACCCAGAAATCATATCAGAAATGGCTGACCCCCGAAAAACACCCCCTTGGGGAATTACGCTGGCCTCCAAGGCTCTGCGCAGAGGCTGAATAGGAATGAATGAAATACGGCCTCAAACTCCACCAAAATCCTCCCAAAGGCAAAGGCTGATCCACTGCTCAATCTCCCGGCTCAAAACCCCGGCAAGAATCCCAATCCGGAGCTCCTCCTGGATGGACTGCGTCCTCCCTCTCAATGACTATGAAGTCTCTCTGAATGCACGGCTCCGCAACAAAAACCAAACACCAATCCTCTCGAAAAATGTTGAAGAAACCACCTTGCCCGAGCAGGCACTCGAAGTCCCCCGGGGCTAAGGGCGAGATCTCCGATCGGAGACACTCAACGCACTAAACAGTGCTGCAGACAGGCTGAACAGCCAGCGTGCTCAAGAAATCAAATGACCAGCTCAATATCATCAACAACAAATGATCAAAATGAGGGGGCTCTCCTCTCTATATAGCGTTGGCCCCTCTCAACCCTAATGCTCATCTCCTCCAACGTTGCCATGTGCCCCATCATGGCCTGCACAGTCCCTCCATGTGTCTACGCGGGCTCCCCCTCTGCGTGGTCTTTTGGCCCCCCTCGGCTCACTTAAGTTACAACATTGTGCTACTAGGGAGCGAGCTTTTATTTCTAAAGTGAGTTATGTCCTCTCTACTCACTTTTTTTTATTTATAAATAAACTATAGAAGGCAAAATTGAGCAAAATTTAATATTCCAATTAGCCATTGCTAATTAGGAATATTACAGTCTCCCCTGGCAAAATGTTGCTTGTCCTCAAGCAATTGAAGTGATGGATGCTGCAAAATCCTCTCACTCTCCCAAGTGGCATCCTCATCCGACAAATTCTTCCATCTCCCCAAGAATTCCCAGACCGTCCTGCTACGTAGCTGCCTCTCCCTGGTATCAAAAATGGCCTCTGGTTGCAACACCAAATACCCCTCATCATCTGTGGGTGGTAGCTCATCTGTTGCTGTCACCTGCTGCCCCAATGCCTTCTTCAGGCATGATACGTGGAAAATGTTATGAATCTTGCTGCCTTGGGGCAGCTCCAACTCATATGCAACCTGTTCAACCCTGCGTATCACCCTGTACGGCCCATAAAAGCGGGGCTTGAGCTTCTCAGCTCCCTTCTGCTTCAGTGACGACTGTCGGTATGGCTATAATCGTAGGTAGACCAAGTCCCCTACCTCAAACTGTCTCTCCACTCGACCCCGATCGGCATACAGCTTCTGTTGGTTCTGTGCTGTGGCCATATTATCCTTGAGAGCTCGGAGAATATCCTGACTCTCTTGGATCCAAATCATGGCTCTCGGAGCCTTGCTAGCACCAAACATCACGTCAGCAAAAGACAAAGAGTGATATCCATATAAAGCGTAGAATGGAGACATACCAATGGACATGTGATGTGTAGTATTGTAGCAATACTCCCCCAAATGCAGCCACTTCAGCCATGCTCGTTGCTGCCCACTGACATAGTTACGCAAGTAGCCCTCCAGCCACTTGTTAACTATCTTCGTCTGCCCATCCGTCTGTGGGTGATAACTGGTACTCGGTGTCAACTCTGTCCCCACCAACCGAAAAAGCTCCTGCCAAAATCCGCCCATGAAGCGGTTGTCCCTGTCACTGATGATGGTCTTAGGAAGACCATGTAGCCTAAAAACCTCTCTGAAGAACAGCTCGGCCACTTGTGCTGCTGTGTAGTGCGTGGATATGGCGAAAAAATGCGCATACTTTGTCAGTCGATCAACGACGACAAAGATACAATCCTTGCCCTGCACCATGGGCAACCCTGTGATGAATTCCATCGAGATACTCTCACATTTCCCATCCGGAATGGGAAGAGGCTGCAATAATCCTGCGGGATGACTCATCTCCCCCTTGTTCCTCTGACAAACATCGCACCCCCTGATGTGCTGGAGTATGTCGTCCTTGAGGCCCTTCTATGAGAACCTCTCTCTAATGGCCCTGTAGGTTTTGGTAAACCCTTGATGGCCGACTAATGGTGAATCATGTGATGCTTGAAGTATCTTCTTCTTGAGCTGAGATCCCTTAGTCAAGAAGATCCGGTCCCTGTAATAGATGATCTCATCGACCACCCTGTACCTGTCATCCGCCTCTTGTCCATCCAGAACCTCACATGCAAATCTGTCCTTGGAGTACTCTACTAAAAGTCAAGCCCTCCAGTCTGTGTCCAAGCTCATAAGAGACAACGTGGCTGGTCTATGTGAAAGGGCATCTGCTACCATGTTTTTCTTACCCTTGACATACTCAATGTCAAAGTCATATGCGTGGATCTGCAGTCATATGTTTGCCTCAAAATAGGCATACGCTCCAAAAAAAAAACTGAGAGCACATTGTGATCAGTCCTCACCCTGAACCTGCTCCCCACCAAATACTGCCGGAATTTGGCCAGTGCATGCATAATGGCCAACATCTCCTTGTCATATATAGAATACAACCTCTCGTGTGAAAGGGGCTTCCGGCTCTCAAAGGCTATAGGGTGTCCTCCCTGCATCAATACTGCGTCGATCCCCTCTCCCGACGCATCACACTCTAAAACAAATGGCTGCATAAAATCCGGCAATGCAAGCACTGGGCAGCTACTCATCACCTCCTTAAGCCTGTCAAAGGCTCGCTGCGCTGTATCCGACCAACTAAATGACCCCTTCTTCGTCAAATCTGTAAGGGGTGCAGCAAGCTGTGAGAAATTATTGACGAACTTCCTGTAGTAAGTACATATGCCAATGAACCCTCGAAGTTCTGTCACGTTCCTCGGCTCTAGCCAATCTCTGATGGCCCTGATCTTCTCCTCATGGACTCTCACTCTGTCCACTCCAATAATGTGACCCAAATACAACATCTCCATCATCCCAAACTCACACTTGGAGAGCTTAGCATAGAACTGTTGCTCTTCCAAGATATGTAGTACTGCCTCTATAAGCTGGAGATGCTCCTCCCAAGTCCTGCTATATATGAGTATGTCATCGAAAAAGACCAATACAAACTTCCTCGAATGACTGCGGAAAATATGGTTCATGCAAGACTGAAAAGTAGCTGGGGCATCGGTTAGCCCAAAAAGCATAACCAAAAACTCAAAGTGCCCATAATGACACATGAAGGCGGTCTTGGGAATGTCCTGTTCCCTCACGCGAATCTGATGGTACCCTGATCTCAAATCAATCTTTGAGAAGAACTTGGCTCCTCTCAACTCATCGATCAACTCGCCCGATCCTGAGTATAGGATGCATATTTCTTAGGGGGTCTTCTTTTTAGGCCTATGATGTGCCATCTCAAAGGTTTGTTCCTTCTTCTTCACCAACACCACGGAAGAAGCAAAACGGACTCGTGCTCGGTCTGATGTGCCCAAGAGCCAGCAACTCCTGGATGGCCCGCTCAATCTCATCCCGATAGGCTTTGGGATGCCTATAGGGGGTAGTAATCACTGCCTGTATGCCCTGCTCAAGCTCAATGGTGTGCTCAAACCCTCGATCCGGTGGCCGACCTGGTGGTATATCCCCAAACACTGTATCATACCTGTCAAGGATGGCCTATATATCAGGATGAACTGCTTGACCGGTGGTCCCTGCCTCTGAAGCCCGCAACTCAACCGCCCACTCTATGTCTCCTTTCCGAAAATCAGCCTCCATCCGGTGAGCCGAAACGGTCTGAGGTGGGTAAGTGTGCATTCCGCGGATCTTCTCATGCTTCCCAGTCTTCTTATCATCCCACTCCATCTCTAAGGCCTCCCAATCCGTGGTGACCTTCCCCAGAGTAATCAACCACTGAACACCCAGTACCACATTGGTATCCGGTATGTTGACCACGAAAAAGTGGTCGGTCACGGTGTAGGTACCCATCGTCACTGCTAACTCTGGAACATACCGAGCACACTACATCGTCTGGGCTCCTGGGACCAAAACTGAAAATCCGTCGAAGCTCTCGGTCGGTATACCTCTCCGCTCGACCATCTGTGCATCGATGAAGTTGTGGGTTGCCCCACTGTCAACCAAAACTGATACTCGCTGGCCACGCACTGTCCCTCGTATGCGCAGCGTCAGATACTTGGGAACTCCTCGCAATGCTGCAAGGGTCCCTCCTATGGGTGCAAAAGCTGCACCTCCTGCTCCTGGAGGTGGAGGTGGCAACTGATCCTGGGCTGTCTGACTGTCTCCTGCCTCCTCCTCATCCTCCTCATCCTCTTCCCCGCTATCCTCGGAGAAGACCTCAATGAAGTGTGCTTTGCCAGCAGCACACCTATGTCCTGGTGCCCACGGCTCCTGACAAGTAAAGCACAACCGCTTCTTCTTCAGCTCCCTCCTGGCATCATCATCTGTCTGTGCCCGTCCTAGATTCCCCTTTGGAGGCGGAATCCTCACATCCTTCCCCTTGGGCTGGAAGCCCTGTCTCTGAGGGTAAGGTGTCCGAGTCCTGGGCAATGCATCCTGTAAATTCCAAGTCCTAGTAATAGCATCCTGGAGTGTAGCTGGTCTAGTAGATCTGACTAGACCCTGAAGTAGCTCTGCTAACCCCTCCACAAACATATAGATCATCTGTGCCGCAAATAGATCTGGCACCATCACTGAAACCCTCAAGAAGTCTGCAATGTATGTCTTTGGGCTCCCGGTCTGTTTGAGCCTAGTCAGCTCAACAAAGTACTGTTCCGGATCCCTCCGGTCAAATCGCTCTATCAACCTCCTGGTGAACTCGGCATATGTCGTCACTGCAGAATGTCTGAGTGTAACCATCCCATGAAACCGCGAATCCTGGGCCTCACCATCCAAGTGTAATGTCGCCACCTTGATGGCCTCCGTCTCCGACATCTAGTTAAGCTGGAAATAGATATCCAACTTCTCCACCCAAGACTTTACCGAACTGTTTGATGAACCATCAAACATAGGCAAATGGAATCTGCTAGATGTGCGGTGGGTATCTCCATCATGATAATGCCGGTGCCCTCTATGATGGTCGCGGGGTCTACTGTCTTGCTGGAGCTGAACAAAATCTCTGAACGAGAGAGCATCCCTGAAATCTTGCCCATAGGCCTGATACTCTGCAAAATAATCACCCATATGTCCGGGCTCTGCCTCCTGCTGGGCTCCTGCCCCTGTGTCTGCTCCCGAGAAAGTGGGCATGGTAAAGCGTGTAGGTGCATGTAAAGCCATCGACTGAGTAGTATCACACTGAGCAGCACCATGCTCCGACAAATGGTGGGATGTACCTAATCCCTCACCTACCTGGAATACCCGTGGGGTCTCACGCTGCCTAGCCTCTACAGCGGTGAATCTCTGACCCGTCACCTCAATCTGTCTCGCTAGATCCTGCACTGATTTGAGGAGTGCCTCCCCAAACTGTTTGGCCTCAGTATCATCTGCCATCGGCTCTCTCTGCTCTGAATCTAACACAGGCTCCTCCTGCTCTGCGTCTATCACAGGCTCCTCCTGTTCTGTGTCCATCGCCCGAACACAGTCTCCCTCTCCATAGGTGTTCTCCAACCTACGCTCAAGATCTCTATAATTCCTGCCTCTGTAACAAATGTAGGGCTTCTTCCCCGGTGTCATAGACGACTAGCTCCACAGGCTGAGCCAGAACTATGCTCTGATACCACTGTAATATCCCGTTTCGGGGATATCTCTAAAACATAGCAAACTCTAACCAGAGATGGACTGGGAGGGCGTTTACCAGATATTTCACCTCTGAGAAGAGGGTGAGATCTGGAGGTACCTGGCCCTTTCCAGACTCTATCTAAGAGTATGAGATACACACACCAAGTGGTATAGAACTAGAATGCTCGAAAATATATAAAGATAACAGTACAGCAAACATACAATAGCATAGAAAGAATGTATGACAAATCATCCAGAAATATAGAGAGAGAATGCTAAGCCATTTTATTAGACTGAGAAATATAATGAAATACAATAGGTGATCAGAGTGTTGGCTCCTAGACTTGCTCAAGGCAAGTGAAGAAATACTCTCAGAATATCCAAGAAATGGCTGCTCTCTGAACTGCGTCCCAACCACTAGAAAACTGTTGTGTAGCTACTGCTGCTGAAATGAACTGATGACTTGGGGCTGATCCCCTCACCGGAATGAGCTGAAAATCTGGAATCCTTCTCTACTCACCAATCTCGTCAAAACCCAGAAATCATATCAGAAATGGCTGACCCCCGAAAAACACCCCCTTGGGGAATTACGCTGGCCTCCAAGGCTCTGCGCAGAGGATGAATAGGAATGAATGAAATACGGCCTCAAACTCCACCAAAACCCTCCCAAAGACAAAGGTTGATCCTCTGCTCAATCTCCCAGCGCAAAACCCCTGCAAGAATCCCAATCCGGAGCTCCTCCTGGATGGACTGCGTCCTCCCTCTCAATGACTGCGCAGTCTCTCTAAATGCACGGCTCCGCAACAAAACCCAAACACCAATCCTCCCGCAAAATGCTGAAGAAACTACCTTGCCCAAGCAGGCACTCGAAGTCCCCCGGGGCTAAGGGCGAGATCTCTGATTGGAGACACTCAACGCACTAAACAGTGCTGCAGACAGGCTAAACAGCCAGCGTGCTCAAGAAGTCAAACAACCAGCTCAATATCATCAACAACGAATGATCAAAATGAGGGGGCTCTCCTCTCTATATAGCATTGGCCCCTCTCAACCCTAATGCTCATCTCCTCCAACGTTGCCACGTGCCCCATCATGGCCTACGCAGTCCCTCCACGTGTCTGCATGGGCTCCCCCTCTGCGTGGTCTCTTGGACCCCCTTGGCTCACTTAAGTTACAACGTTGTGCTACTAGGGAACGAGCTTTTATTTCTAAAGTGAGTTATGTCCTTTCTACTCACTTTTTTTATTTACAAATAAACTATAGAAGGCAAAATTGAGCAAAATTTAATATTCCAATTAGCCATTGTTAATTAGGAATATTACATCGAGCCTTACAGCGCCTCGCTGTACCATATCCTGGATAAAGTGGTACCAGCCATCAACATGCTTGGATCAATCGTGGAACCCGGGATTCTATGACAAATGAACCCCCCTCTGGTTATCACAAAGGATAACGGTGGCATCTAGCACATGCTCAAACAACTCACTGAAGAGATTTTGCAACCAAGTGACTTCACAACGGGCCATACATGCTGCAATGTATTCGACCTCAATGATGCTCAGGGTTATCGACTTCCGTTTCCTGCCCGAAGCAGATCTACTTGTGAAGTAGCATCCAGATGTGCTCTTACGATCCACCACACTGCCAGCCCAATCGGCATCAGTATACCCAAGGAGTGTCATGCTCCCGACAGTGTATCTCAGCCCATGGTATCGTGCCATAGAGATATCTCATGAGTTTCTTGGCACCAACCCAGTGAATGTTATGATCAACCATGTGTTGACTCAAGGTGTTCACTGCACAACGTATGTCCGGACAGGTGTTCACTAAGAACACCAGAGCCCCTACGAGTTGACGATACTCAATAGGATTTGCTAACACGAGCCCAGCAGCGCTGCCACTCAACTTCTTAAAGTTGAGTTCCATCGGTGTTGACACGGACTTACAGTCCACCATACCAGCAGCTTCAGAATGTATTTTCCTTGTGAAAGGAAAATCTCGCCAGGTCTCTGCCAGACCTTCAGGCCTAGGCATCAGTCCTAGGTCCTTCATCTCAAACTCAGCAGCGAGCTCCCTCTTGCACTGATGAATGAAAGGGTCAGCACCTATCTGGAAGAAGTCGTCCACGTACAGGACCAGAATGAGAGGCCTTTCTCTATCAACCTTGAAGTAAAGGTTTGGATCAGCATTACTACGAGTGAAGCCCAGCTTCATCAAGTAGCTATCTATCCTCTCGTACCAAGATCTGGGTGCTTGCTTCAACCCATAGAGGGCTTTCTTCAACCTGCAGACATGGGTGTCTCGATCTTGGACTTCGAACCCCAGAGGTTGCTCTACATACACCTCTTCCTTTATCGCACCATGCCAAAAGGCGGTCTTCACATTCATCTGATGAAGATTTCGTCCTTGCGTAGCAGCAAGGGAAATAATAGATTATAGGTGCAATAATAATCAGTGCCTTCCTATAGAAGTCAATTTCCCATCAGATCCATGCTTGATCTTCTATCGAGGTGATAGTACCTTTGTTTTGTGGTCTAGGAACCATATCCCAGACATCGATGCTTTACAGCTCCTTCAAATGATCCAGGCTCATATTGTACACATGGCAGCTAGATACCCCTGGTATTTATATGGCTTCTTGGTTTTCTTCCAGGATTTCCCCCTCTGAAGCCATATATATTTGAGCCATGAGGATCTTCTTTCGTTCAGAAATGATATTAACTCAAGAGCATAAACAGTTGAATTCTCCCTCTTAATGCTAGCTTCTCTTGAGAGAGAAGACATTTGTTTTAAATAAGGGCATCCCAGACACCAACTTGGAAAGGAGTCTTATTCTCCCACAATCAAAAACATCCAAGACTCATAGCCATATATTGTCAATATACAATATTTGTTCAAAATTGCACAGGCTTTGTTGGTCAAGGTTCAATGTTCCAACAACGTGACTGAAGGCTGCAAAAAAAACTTCTCAGTTCACACTTCCAAGTTTATCATTACGCTCCAATGTAACACTGATACTGTCACAAGCTTACTGCTATTATGAATCTCGTAAACATGGGTGTCTGTCTATGTCACTGTCATAATAGAATCACAAATTTAGCTCCTCAAAATGGCGGATATAGAGATGCCTTCTGAACTGTCATCACTGTTTTCTTCATCATTAACAGAATTGAAGATTTCAAGCTTACAGCAATTACCTGATGTTCTGTGGAGATCTATTGTAGCTTCCTCAAACAGCCCTCTAAGATTTTCTTTACTGCAACCCACAGAACTAAGGATCCCAATCTGCCTTCTAACATATCTTGATTCCTTCTCTCATGATCCTGCACTTGGAGGCTTCATCTACTACATCTGGCATAGCATTATGCACTGCTTCTTATCTTCCAAATCTGCCCAACTTCAGTTGAAGGTTGACTGATCTAGGGCTTCAAATCTTTAGATCTCAAACCTGCAATTTGTCTCCTAGATTTACACAGATCTAGGAACCAATCATATAGTTGTTCCAAACACTGAATCGACCCATATTCATGCCAGTCCATCCCTTATATTACACCCTTCTTTTAGCACAGTCATAAGGATACTCCGGCTCATCAGTGTTTCTGCCCCAACATCCAACAGGATAAATTTGGTCAAGACACTTTCTAAGGTCACTACCAATAGATTAAGTTCAGGTATATGCTGGTTCACAACCACGGTCACTAGTCCACTTTGACAATATCATAATATTGTCAAATGAGGCACTTCACTACCCCTGCATGTAAAGATCTTATAGCCTTTGTCAAGTACATCAAAACAATTTCTTAAGAATGTCGGCTTTTATAGATATAGAACTTGCTAACATTTGTCTTCACTTGAAGTCCTGTCTATGCATCATATGCTTAGCCTTACTGCATCAGGTCTTCTTACCTCAAGTCATCAATAAATGTTACGTGTGTTCCTTTGTTTATGCACAGATTTGGGAATTATTGTGATTGATCTACGTCCAACTTTGGCTTGGATCTGTGGCTGCCTCAGGCGTGTAGCCAATCCAGGATTAGTGAACACAGTCAAAAACAAATGTGATAACCACCTGCAATCTACAGCATTGTTTCTTGAGGAGACACTCTTCCTTCACGCTGAGGGTAAGAGCCAAAAAAAACAGCCCTTACAGTGGCCCATACAAGGCTTGTTGTTGTGGTATGGCCTGCGGCCTACCACAACACTCATCATGTTGCCTTCAAACAAAATTCAGGCCTGTAATATCCACATTATCTTTCTCAGTCCTTTTCAAATGGCCTCCTAGCAACTGCGGTTAGGCTTTCCCTGCCCATGAGCCAACGTGATGTTGTCTAGGGCTAATTTCCAGCCCCAAACTCACCTCACGGCACCCAAATCTGTGAAGGATAAGTTCTGCAACTTACCTGTGATTTCTTGTAGGGTTGTAGCTTTGTGAAACAGGACTAAACAACTTCAAATAATACCCAAGTCTTCTTAGAGAAAGCGGCTCCCTTCTGCTGCCCTTCAGGACCTTCAAATGATACTAAACTTTCAACAAATATGCCCAGACATTGCCTCAGACCCTGCAGTTGTCCTCCTGTATCTGAGTGGTCTTCAACCTAACCCAAACAGCCCTAGATCTAGCGTTTGATATCCACACTGGAGTGCTTTCATTGCTCTGGGACTGACGTCAACCTGCTTTTATATATATTAAAAGCTCAAATTGCAAATTTTTAATTGTCCACAAATCCTTGATGACTGCAAATTCACACAAAGAGAGAGCTTCATGTTTGTGATTTCGTGCCCTCAAGCCGTATGCTGCTACAGCCCTCTTTTCAAACCTCAAATCTGACCCATAATTTCTGCGGTCTTCTTCCAAGGGACCTCGGCCTTTCTTCCTACACTCGGTCACCCAAAACAGACTTAAAAACAGCCTTTTAATACTCTTGTTTTTGACCCTTAAGCAAGGTTGCAAACATCTCCAGCAATCTCACCCTTCCAGTTCTTCTCCTCAGCCTTCCTTAATTCTTAGCGGCAAGCACTAGTGAGGTTCAAAGGCCTGCGGCATTTAAAGGACAGACCACCCATAAATTGCGGTGGTTTAGTAAAGGAGAGATGGTCACATTGTAGGCTGAAGTTCTGGGCACTTTGCAACCCCAAACACTCCCACACTGCCCCTATTTAAGGTTGATAAGGCCTGCAGCCTATCACAACAATATGTTGTTACTTTCAACCAATCCAAAACAACTTTCTCCTTACCTCTATGCAGCCCAAACAGACCTGCGTAGCTCCTGAGGTTACTTGACCTCCTAGCTAGATGAAACAACCACACAAACAAGTGTTGGAAGGCTCCACGCAACCTTATCCTCCTCGTTGTGGTAGCCTATCTCCTGCGGCCTCAACAGAAATGCCCTAGCTTACTTGACTTAATTCTCCTTTACCTCCAACGAGCTGCTCTGATGTGTCTTTGTTGCACCAAAATGGATTAATAGATTAGAGATTGCTTTTCAACATGAATTGGGCTTTGTCTTCTCCTTAGCTTTGATACCATGTTAATTTAAACATGTTCTATGCCATTTCAGATTAGGGCACAAAATCCTGAAGCAGATAGAACATACCAATAGAACAATGGAAGATAAGCCAAAACAGAGATAATGAATGGTGGCGTTATGGCGATCAGCAGGATGCTTCTACCAGCAAAGTCTTCAATAGGTCATTCAGCCAAGCGTGTCACACATAACCCCAGTACAACCCAAACAAAGAACTCCACAAATACGCAGCACCAAGAACACAGCTCCATCTCCATCAAGAGAGAAGAAAATCCTCCACTCAATGTGTGTATAATGAACTCCAAGTCTCTCCATTATATAGGCATCTTTGGGGGTGTGTGACATGCTCTTTAAGACATTTAAGTCTATATTATATTCCAGGCCGACCTAGCACATAAGTGGAATAAATTCAAAGTACATGTTCTGCTCATCCGATCGAGATGATCTTTAGATCAATCTTACACCTCTTCGAAAGAGGAATCCAATAAAAATACTGGGATCGTCCTCTGAGCAGCACAACTCAGAGTTTGGACCTAGTTGTCCAGATTTAACAGCTTTCGAGCCTGAGCATAGCTGAAGTAAATAAAAAAGAAGCCATAGTTGACAGCAGCATATCAACGGGGGGGGATGACGGGGGAGTACAAGGGGAGTTGCAAAGGAACTGATTCAATCATGCATATGGAAATCAATATGCTCCACCCTTGCTTGCAGACTGCGAAGGTGGTCATTCGCGTGACGGTGATGGCACCGGAGACTATCCAAC